>JAMJFZ010000242.1:16250000-16680000 GCA_026225945.1 Cricetomys ansorgei
TGTTTTAGAAGCACTGACAACCAAGTCTATAGAGGATTTGAGTGAATAGAGATTAAACCTACAGAAATTAATTAGATTATAAAAAGGGAAGGTGGGAATAAGGGAGGGAAAGTATGAAGTAGGAAGAGATCATAAATGAAAAATAAAAGAACAGTTCAAGCACATTTAAATAGGAGTTTTAGAAAGAATTGATAATCTAGGATTAAGAGCAAAATGGAAAGTAAAAAATGGGGCTAAGCAGTTACTTGCACAGAGATGGGTGACATAGTAACACAGTGAGTTACTCTGTAGAAATGTAATCTATGCATCATAGAACAGAAAATTACAAGGATTGGATTAAGTAGGGCTCACTACTGTCTTAGTGAGGGTTTGTATTACTATGGTAATTCATCGTGACCAAAAGCAACTTGAGGAGGAAAGAATTTATTTCAGCTTACAATTCTCACATGCCATCTCTGAGGGAAGTTAGGGCAGGAATTGAAGACAGGAACCTGAAGGCAGGAACTGAAGCAAGGTTTGGAGGAATATTGCTTACTAGCAAGCACCTCATAGCTTCCACAGACTACTTTCTCATGGTATCCAGGGCCATTAGCATGGAGTTTGCACCATCTACAATGAGCTGGGCCTTCCCACAATCTAGAACAGGCTGCATAGACTTACTCACAGCCAATTTGGTAAGGACATTTTCTCAACTGAGGTCCCCTGCTCCCAAATGTCCCTAAGTTGTATCAAGTTGATGTAAAACTCTCTAGCTCAAACACATTTAAGAATGTGGAATTATTTTACTAATATGACTATTTCCTCCAAATGGATTTGAAATTTTATCATTATAAATATGTTCTAAGTGTGGAACAATAATTGTGATCAAAATTTCAGAATTGGTGATATGGAAATGGCCAAGACAGGAAAAACAGAGCTAAAGGAAGAAAAAAAAAGCTCAATTTTTCTTTCTCTTCAAAAAATGAATTGGTGGTGATGTTAAAAGAAATATGGGGGGGAAATTTGAAAGAGTAGAAAAAAGGAAAACTAAGGAACTTGGAACACAAACTTGCGGGGGAGCTGTCGAGAGTGGAAAGAAAGAAAAACTGAGGAACTGGGAACACAACTGGGCTCCTTCCCAGTGACAGAAGAAACGATTTTTCTCCAGGTAGATAAAAGGGAGGAGATTGTACAGGATGATGATCCTGTTAGGAAAATAAGGGAAGAGTCTCTACAGGAAAATGATCAGAAAAGGCAACCTAGGGTCACAAAGTCACCTTCAGCGTTTCCAGTAGTGATCCAGCATATTCCAGCTGGTAAAGCTAATCCCAAGGTTACAATGAAACAAAATGGCTTCCAGTAGAGGACAAGCCTTATGCTGGAGGAGGGGGTATGCCTTTATTTCCAGTGGAAATGAGAACTTGTGGGCACCATAAGAACTAATAAAGATTAGATTTGAGCCAGGAAGATTTCTTAAAAACCCTGACCATTAACCTGAAAAGCATGACATGGAAGGAAATATTCTTTTAAAAAGATAGCACCTTCTAAAGATTATAGTAAAATACAAACCTAAAAGCAACAATCAGCCCTGGGTTATGGAGTAAAGTTTCTGACACATAAATTTCCACCTGACTCCAATATCAGTGACAGTAAAGAGTATGAGGGAGATGAAAAATATGAAGCCTTGATGAAAAAGCTGCCCCTGTGTGAATCTTACTTTGGCTGATTTGGAACAGTTGGCTGGCCATCATCAGAAAGTTCCAAGAAAAGATAGCGAGAGTAATGGCTCATCACTGCAAACTCACTACCAGGATAATATTAACCAACATTGAAAGTGCATTCTGAGGTGCTATGCTTGCACAGATCTTAACACACAGAAGCCACAGCTACATTGGTTAGCTAGTCCTCACCTCGATTTCCATTTTAGCTTTAGCCTTATCTTCAGCTTCTCTCTTTGTTTTCTCTGCTTGACTTTTTTCTTCCAAGAAACGTCTCATGCTAGAGAAAAAAAAATGAAGAGTGAAGTTTCAAATCTTCATGTTACACAATATTCATTGGGCACAGATGGAGCATCCAAGTTTTCCTGATGCTTTTAAGGTACCTCATATTTCCCAAAAAAAAGACCCTTTCATTTTTGCATGTATATATGTACATATGTGCACACAAGTACATGTTTATATGCACAAGAATCTCTCTGCCTTTCTTTTAAATCTCCCCATTTTAAATAATACTTTCTAAAGGAGACATTCCAGACCCTAAATAGAAATAAAGTTTATATCTGTCAGTATTTTTATTACTGAATTTTCTTTTACTGAATAGTTTCTATTATGTTTTGAAATATGTAAGTGTATGTACACAGATTCATGTATTGCTTCACTGGTGTCTTTAAGCTTAATGGAAAGCAAGGTCTTCATTCATATACACTTCTATTCACTCACTCATCATCCAGTCACTACCTAATTTGGTGGCCAGCATTGCATTCAGCCTGGGCAGACACAAGAAAACAACAATAAATCTACCTATTGTTCTCCTAGAATTTATAGCCTTGGAGAGAACAATAGTAGGCAACTAATGAACACAGAAATAATTATATAATTGCCAATTGCAATGATGGTTATGAAAGACCATAACCAAGGATTATGAAGATTGATTTTCAATTAGGACTTAGGAGGTTTTATCAAAACAAGACAGTCTACAAGTACAATGTACAAGAGGAGGGGGCACTATTTGGCTAAGACCCAAAGATGCTTGTATTAGTTCAACACACAGGAAGGAGCTCATGGAATACAGTTGGATTTGGTTGTTCCCAATGGTCAAGTCAGCATTTTGGAGGCTAAGGCCAGAGATTTGTCACAAGTTTGAGAGTAATCTGAGCTAGATAATGTTTCGGTCTAACTTGGGCTACAGATTGTGACTTGTCTCAAAGAAATGGAACAAAAAGCAAAATATGAATTTGTAACTCAAAGGATCTGAAAATGTAATGAGGCATGTCTGATTTGTGTTGTGGGCTCTGCGTTTTGCTTGTGACTTATATTCCTGAGTGATAATCTGCATTTAAAGAATTTTTAAAATGTCCTACCAATGCTGTCACAATGAATTAATTGCTGAAGATAAAGTTTTTCTAGTCTTTTTCCATTCTGTACTATGACTACCTCATAAAAATGTCACAAGGGCACAGGACTTGAGTGATAAAAAGGATTTTGTAAGCCTGTCTTCCAATTGGAAAATGGATTTCATTTGCACTCAGACATAGACACATGCCATTTATGGGATGGACTTAGAGTTTAGGAGCTCATAAAACTGCTCAAATATGTCACAGTGACAAAAGCTTCACTCACTATTGCTGTCACCCATCCATCGTCTGCATTTTCACCTTCTCAGTGAATGGAGGGGTCGTTGAGTTACATTCACAGTACCTCAGCACACAGTGAGTTACACTCACAATATCTCAGTGCACAGTGAGTTAATACTCACAATATGTCAGCACACAGGGCACACTTGTTTCCATGCATTTTGCCATCAGGGCCACGGATTGGGTCACTTTCCCGGGTACAGAAAAGTCTTCCGCTCCTCACTTGGTTTTCAAATTCCCTGCAAAGTTCCTTAAAACAAAAACAAAAAAAACCAAGCAATTTTATTTTATTTGTCATTTTCTGGTCTTTTAGTCTTGGCGTTTTGCTTAATAGATTCATAATCACAGAATGACAAATTAAGGAATGTTGTAAGCATTTATATTTACATTATGTTGGCTAAAAATGAACATTATCTAAATAAGAATTACCTAAAAACAGCAATTATTCACCAGATTACTTGGTACTTTTAACATCTATGTGGTATGTTTGTTAATGCAAAGGGCTGAGTAAGCAGTGGGGCTTGGCAAGCATTTCCTAAAAACAAAAGTGGTTTGTAGTTTTTCAAAAACCCAGGGAAACAAAAAGGTCCTTCATGATATTCCCACACAAACCCAACAGAATGAAAATATTGAACTTATGAAATTAGACAAATTAAACTCATTTGCAAAGAGACAGAAAGGAGGTAGTATCTGGCCATTATGTGTACTCTGCTTCCTTTGACTATAGTCATTTCTGAGTCTGTAGGTGGAGAACCTTAGAAAGAGTGAATGTAAGTCACTTTACTTTACCCTGACTTATGTGAAAACTATACTTATATAGAAATTCTTTAAAAATTATATTAAAAATGATAGATTTGTTCCCAAGCTTCTTGATAATTTAGTTCTGTACTTTCAGAATTCTATTAACTCGGTAAAGAATAAACTTCATACACACACACACACACACACACACACACACATATACTCCTAGGCTGGAGGACCTCTGTATGAACAAGCATACATTGTTTTCCTGTAGCCTAATCTATAAAACAACAACCAATTGTGTGACCTTTGTCTTTCCACTTCAGCCAAGACAGTATAAGCAAGAGGAGGAGGAGGAGGGCATGAGTCAGGAGACCTTGGCAATTATACTGTGACTCTAGCTCATTGGATGACTCTAACAAGGTCCCACTACCTTTGGAACCTTGATGTTATTACTAGCTATACAGTGATTTTTCTAGATAAGTATTTTCATTTTGCTTTGAAGTCCAAATTTCTTCCTTAGGATGTTTTTTTTTTTTTTTTTTTTTTTTTTTTTTTTTTTTTTTTTTTTTTTTTTTTAAAGAATCCTTCGTGCACTGGAATAAGAAAATACTTGTTTTGAAAGGAGGAATGGATACTCCCTATACTTCCTGGGTAACAAACTTGGAATAAGATTGGAAAAGCAGCCACCTGACAATCATAACATGGTCATAAAATCAATGCTCTGTGATTTCCATAACAGCAACAATGATAATTTTAGTTTATAACTTGTGATTCATTCAAGAAGACTCTGAAGAAGCACTTTTGTGAGCAACCCACTGACAGATTAATTATAGGGCACACATTAAGGCATCACTGAAAAGCAGCCCAGCTCATCCCAGTGGTGCCTAATGACCCGGGCCACCAAGAGGAAGAGGCTAGGATGCTTGAGGCTTGCTGAGAAACAACCCTGTTTACATAGTAATAGATGAGAAATATTACAGGCTAGCCCAGAGTTTCAGGATGAAATATCCAAAACATCCTTGGCTAGTGTTGAATGGCCTATACAGGATTCTGTGTATCTTGTTTCTCCACGACTAAGCTCAGACTACTCAATTTAGTTTGGGAATTTGGCTTCATTAGATAGTATTGTTAAGAATCATGTCAGATCTGGATTACCAAAAAGTAGATCTTTCTCTCCCATAGGAAAGCGTTACCCTACAATTCACAAACTGTGTCATCTGTATTAGTCCAAAAGAACAGTGGAGGCAGAGTCACAATGCAACAAGAAAGTAAGATTGAGGGCATTTATCTCAATGCCTTTATTTTTCTGACGATAAAATTGAGGCCCAAAGAGGAGATGCTTTGCCTGTTCTCAATACTCACAGCGGGACAGGACAAGGAAAAAAGTCCAGGTGTATTCACTTTTTAACAAAAGGCCATCCATTTACCTAAGTCACTGCTACTCTTCTCATGGAAATAAGGGCTTAATAACCCTAGTGGCATAAGAAGCCAAGGCTGCATGACTTCCTTTAACACAAGAAATACATTTTTATAATAGGCTAAAAATTATGACATTAAATAAATAGGACAAAACTTAACTTTAAGAGTATTTTTTTAAGCTACCATCTCAATATTTGAGATCTTCATTTAAGCTGAAGCAAGACCTTTATTAAGAAGGGTCTCATTGAATAAAATGACCACATAGAAAAGTGAATCACTCTGATTCTCTCAACAGAATTTTAGAGTAAAGCACCATCAGCTACACTGCTTAAGAGACTGAATTATTTGGAAATTTGTCTACGTAATTTATACTATGTCATAAGTCTTAAAGATGTATTCAAAGCAAAATGGTTGCGCCATGTGTGAGAGAGGGCTGATAGTAACAGACAGAATGACCCCAAAAGAAATATAATGATACGTAGGTATGTAGAGGCCCATCATGCAACACATTTCTTTATATGCTAATGTAAAAAAATCCATAAAAAGAAAAAAGATTAATAGCATTTTGTATGCAAAAATCTTTTTATCTTTCTTTTGAGAGGGGAAGAAAATCAAGCATAGGAATGGTATATTTTGAACCTTACATATGAAAGGCTAGTTTCAAGACGACCCTACTGATAACTGTACTAGGAATAATACATTTGAGGAATTTTTAACTAATACGCGATGCATTTGATAGAATAGGACGATATTCTTGTGTTCCGTCAAAGGGGCAAGTGTGATTTTGCCCATGCTTATAGGCCCAATTGCCACACTGTAGCAGTGAACCATATACCTTCTCAGCATCTCTCCGAATTCGGCTCTCTCGTTCACGTGTGGCATTTTCTCGAGCTTCTTTTAAACTGTTAAGAAAACAGAGTTTGTTTATGGTCCAGCCACATTTTCAGTGTCCATCCTGTTCTATAAGCGCTAAATGCTTTCATATCCTTTACCATAACCTGTTGGGACTGATCTACTCACAGGAGACAAGCACTTCCCTGTCTTGAATTTTGAGACCAAGAAATTGCCAAAGATAAGGAAGGGTGTGAATCTGACTCACTGCCAGTCAATTAGGAGCTTTGTTCTGCAGAGCCAGATGGGTGTGCCTCCTTGAGTGACAAACAGAAGATTGCCAGGAAAATTTCCTCTAACAGGCAGAACCAAGAGCTTTGAAACAATGCAATGACAAAGATGAAACCAACTGAGCCTTTCAGGTATTGCCATACACGCCCTTCTGTGTGCCTGTGAAAACCATGTAAGATACTGGTTTGCCTCCATGTCAAAGCAATTTATTCCTAAAAGCTGAATTTAAATTGAACTTCTGAACCTTGTTTATAACCCAACTGTAGTCTCATCCTGATGCCCCAGTCACATCCTGCAGAAAATCAATTTTAAAAAGTCAGATTCTTTTTTACTATCATAAATAAACAAGGCAGAAAAGCTACAGAAATTTAGGGTGGTTTGAACATTGAAGGTCCATGCCTCCTAGGTAAAAACGTATCATGCTGGGCACTCATGGGAAAATGAAGCCAATAGTTCTTCCTTTATATGATACTCACCTTCTACACTAAGTATGAGTGAAGACACCACATTATCATCATTAATGATTGTTATCACTTTATACTACTATTTAAAGTTAGGTGTCATTACTCAGAAGTGGTCCTTATAGATGTGCAAAAGAAAGCACTACAAGTCAAATGACCAGTCTTCATTATTCAATGCTTACCTGCGTTTCAAGTCTGTCTTTGATTATTTTAAATTAGCATATAAGGTATTAGATATCATTACAGCACTTTAAACCAAGCATG
The DNA here is from genome assembly GCA_026225945.1 of Cricetomys ansorgei. Taxonomy (NCBI): domain Eukaryota; kingdom Metazoa; phylum Chordata; class Mammalia; order Rodentia; family Nesomyidae; genus Cricetomys; species Cricetomys ansorgei. The sequence goes on from JAMJFZ010000242.1 coordinate 16,257,342, forward strand.
TTTCAGTCAATTGTCCCTCCTCTTTATCTGTCCCAACACCTACCCTAGGTCTCAAAGTATTATATTATAAAATACTGAGTTGATTTTTTTTGAGGCACTATACAATTTTAATGAAGTTTAAATTTTTTTTTTTTTTTTTTAGAATATTGTAGCACGAGAAGCCCATCTTGTAGCTGGACCTATCTCACATTATAATGACAAAGGGTCACACGCATCAAGAAGAGGATTTTATCACTCTGGGATCGTAGGGCATGAAATAAGGGCATCCACATAAGTACACCTGGGGATGCTACTTACAAGAGCTCAGCACACATGGCACACCTATTACCATGTGTCCTCCCATCAGGACCACGGATTGGATCATTCTCCCTTGTGCATCCAAGTCTTCCATCTTGCACATAGGCCCGGAAATCACTGCACATATCCTAAAGAAGAGGGAAAGGAGTGTGGCGTGCACCAGCAAGACTGGATGCTTGCAATACCACATTCACAAAGTGTTGGTCATGTAAAAAGAGCTCTGTGAGTCCATATAACTCATGTTTAAGTACAGAACCGTTTACTTACTCACTCACTTATTTGAATAACATGACCATTATGCTAGGACTCAAGTGGATCCCTGTCCTTGTCCTTGCCTTGTTCACAAGGTGCTAGGTGATGCAGACAAAGTAATCCTTAAAACAGCATGTTCTAAAACTCTTGGTGGAGGCTGGGAAGATCAGGGACTTCTGGAGCATAAGATGAAAGTATTAAATGGAGAAAATTAAGATCGGTGTTCAACTAGAATATTAACTGTGACGTGTATGACGCTTTCTGTCTTCCCTTAATATCCAAAACTCAGAGAATCTTAGAAAGTGGCTACTCAATCTAAATCTCATCTCATCAACTGATTAGTTCAAGGTTTCCTGAGAGTGAGAGCCCAAACTGAGGGTTCAGCTCGGATGCAAGTGATTGACATCTTCTGTTCTTTCGCTTCTCAGGCAATTACATCAGTTTCCTTTTTTTTTAATTTTTTTAATGTCAGAAATATAGCTCTATGGTTTTACTACCAAAGTAAAGTGATCTGGTTGTTAAGAACTCAGCTGCTATTTCCATGGCAACAGGAAGTATGAAGAATTCCAGTGAAGCAAGAACCACTCCCCCTAAGCATCCTGCCCATGGAGCAGAAGCACAGCTGCCCTTGTCTTTACAGTGATGCCAGTGTTTCCCACACTGGCACTTGTCCTTACGTGCTCCAGATTGCTGCTGACACCACATTCGCCTTCGCTTTGTATGTCAACTTGGTTCTTGTTATTCCTGGAATTAAAAATTCGGATACACAAAAATTAACACGATAGACTTGCCCATCCTATCAACCATTTCATTCTATCGTAACTGTTTCTGTTCCAGAAAGCAGTGTTATACTTTATTCTTTATTTAGTTTGCATAGTGAAAGTCCCTGTTCATAATGTAAAGAAATGGAGCCAGATTCGAGCGTTAAGTTTCAGGATGGTAGTAGATGTTTGGTACCTCTCTAATAACTTTGCTGTTCATGGTTGCCATTGTTAATTTTTATAAAAAGCTCAATTTTAATTTATCTATTTTTCATTATAGGACTCTTCTGTGATGACTTATTATGGTTTATTTTTCAGGAAAAGTAAATAGCTTGAAAAACAACTTGAAAAGAGAAATATAAATGTAAAATAATTTCTACTTTCTATAGAAGCAGCTTATAACTCAGTGTATAATAGTAAAAGCACAAAGCTCAGAGCAAAACTAAGAATGGAAGAGTGATAGGAAACACAGAATTTCAAGATATGTAGGATGACAGGAAATATTGAAAGTAACCGAGAATATTGTACGGCGTCTTCTAGAATTCAAAGCGAGAAATAGCACAATGAGTCATGTGATATTCTGGGAGAAAATATCACCTGGATTGGAGATTTAAAAATTCAAATTAGGAACTTTTCCTTTTATTATTTAGTGCGAAGAGTAGGAAGTGGGTGTTCTTGCCACATCACATAAGTGAGGCCCGAGTATAACCTGTTAGAGTTAGTTCTCTTCTCCCACCATGTGGTCTCACAGACGGAACTCAGGCTGTTATGCTTGGTGGCCGTCTCACTGGACCTGAGGTTTCTCTTCCTTTATATTCATTCCTGGTGACTGCTAAAAGCAGTCTGGAAATACAGTCATGAGTAGACCAGAAGGTCTAACTCCATTTTTGTTATGGTGAGATCCTTATTATAAGAGGCAAAACATTCAGAATCTCACTGAATAACTAATGCCCTACTAGCCTGCCGAAACATTGCCTGCTGTGTTTCTAGAAACAAAAGAGCAATTTATTCAAATTTGGAGTCATAAATAGAGGTTGCAATGCACATGGGCATCTTGTTGGTAAAAGAAAATTAATAACCAGAACAAATACTGACGCTGGCAGAAGAACACAGGGAGCATTGTAGGCCAGTGAGATGTCATAACTATTTGGCAAAGAAGTTCCATGTTCAAACTTCCAACTACATACCATAATATTTTAATTTTCTGAGCACTCAAATATTATTTGATTGCGATGTCACTCTATGCATAAAAGAACGTAATCAGATATTGATGGATGAGAGAACAGATATGTATGCTTGAGTGCATATAATCTCTTTATGTGTACGCATTGATATCTGCATCTCCTGCTTAGTTCGGAGAGACTATGGTAACTGCCCAAACAACTGCACCCAGTAGTACTTTGTAAGATATAAAATAGTTTACTATGTACATTTCCCCCCAAAGAGTAGGAAAAGAAGCAGTGAACACAGTTTATTGGCAATCAGGAAATTAATCATGAATACTACATGGGGAAACACGTCATGTAACTACACAGACACCGCGCGTGCTTCGTCATAGAGTACTCACTCATTCTCAGCACACAGCTCACATCTGTTGCGGTATGTTTTCCCATTTGTGCCACAGACTGCTGAAGCATCAGAGGAACAGATTAAAGCCCCATCTCTTCTGCCTTGCTTGAAGTCATCACAATTCAACTGCAAGAGACATTATCAAAGAATGTCAATCAGTCAGAATCCCCTTAGATACATAAATATGTTAGTATCTTGAACCCAGAATATAACTCACTGCAGAAAGAAGATGTAGGGATCGGCGACATCATGAAATCATGGACAATGAATGTAGTCTGAGGGCAGAGATGGGGTTAGATTTGAAAAGAAAAGATTTTGTTATGGTTTCAGCTGCCTGCTGTCTGGGTGAAATAGGTCAATCCCTCGTTAGTGAAACTGAGCACACTGCATCTCAGCCAAATTCTGACAATATGTCCACAGAGGGATTACGAGCCCCAGAAGATAGCGGAAACCCACTGTAGGTTATGAACTATAGAAAATGTTCTATTATGGTACATTAGGATAGTGATTAAGTCAGACTTCCAGTTTCCTAATTCTAGTGCTACCACTGTGTAATTTAGCCTAATGCTTAAGTATCCTCATTTGCAAAATGAGTATAATTTCACCAACTGTTAATACCATAGGGACATTAAAGTTTTTAAGGTAGGTGTAATAATTCGAATAGTCTGAACACCAATGGCTTGTGGTGTTGTTGTTTAAAGAGCTTTCTCTAATCACAACCAGGGCAAAAAAATAAATATCCTTCAAGGGTGATGGCAAAAATCTCCAGGTCATTGCTGTAATAGAATGACATATGTTTAAAGACAAACCTGTATGGCGAGAAAACTGTGCCTGGCAGTAACTGAAGACAAGTGTTCCAATCTGAGATCTGCTACCTACTCACTTTACCTCTTTGAATCTCACTTTCTTCATGTGAAAAACGGGAATTCACACCCAGCCCATATCCCACATCCATGGTAAGGATCAAAGAGGTAATTCTGAAACATGATTTGGTAACGATTTATTGTGACATAAGCTAACTAAATATGTAGTGTGATTTGAGTTTAACTTTCATCTAAAACAAAATGCATTTACCTAGAGACCCCTTCTGTCAATATCACATTGAAAACAGAATTTTGGTGCCTTCAAAGTATTTTAGTAGTGGATATGAAACATATGATATGTGCCAGTAATGACTTAGTATGTTACAAACATAAAAAAGTAGAATGCATGCAACTATATAGCGAATTTATCAGTCAGAGGATCATATTGGAGAGTTGTACTAGAAGGGAACAGTTTAAAGTGGCAAGAACAACTACTGAATGGTCCAACTAGCTGTCCCATGTGTTTCAGAAGAAGTTACAGAATAGAAATAAAGTAATAAATATGTTATTTCATTCATTTTCTCATTTATTCCAGAAGATTCCTTTGGGTAATCTACTATTTTGTGAGAGTGCATTATAAACAGAGTTATATGGAGTTTATATTCTAACAGAAACACCACAACAATATAAACAACACTTTTAAATCATTTTAAGTGCTACAAAAACAAGCCATAGACTGCAACACAGCTACAATGCATTTTACTAAAATATCGATGTTCCAGAAGAATCTTTCTGCAAAGGTGATCTTTGAGGTTAAATCGCAGTAGTGAGAAGGAGCCAATCATCAGATAGTTGAGGGAGGAGCTGGAAAGGTCAAAGATTTGTGGTAGCTGAACTGTGCTGATCAATCAGCAGAAGAGAGTGTGGTTGCGATACAGGGAAAAACAGGTGAGTTGCTGACATTCTTTAAGATGTCATTTTTAGAAGATGTAGACACATCCCTAGGAAACAGTGGCTCAGTGTGACTGACATGGAACAATCTCAGCTAATGCCCTTCACCAGGAAACCAAGGGCAGCATACTAGGTCACAGGTGTTGTCTGGAGGATGACAGGGTGAATCAAAGGGCCAGCTGGAAGGTGACAGAACAGGTGCAGGCATTTACTACTTCACCTCCTTGTCCTCCAGCCTACAAGGCGGGTGAATCAGAACCCACAGAAAATACCTCTTCCTAATGCTGACAATTACTGAGAGCTCACAGATGGATCCTGACCTGGAAGAAAGGCAGCAAACAGGTTCCAGAAGTTTCAGCCTTTGCCCTTATCCCTTGCCTTAGCAATCCATTCATCAGAAGCTTGATCTTGAACGTTAGCTAAGTCACTTTAGGAGGAAAAAGATAAGCTAGGGCCGTTATGGTATTTAGTCTTTAAAATATGTGCATAATTCACATAATTCAGAATCAAAACAACATGAAAGAAATATTATCTACTAAAAGCTATGCATGAGCTGAAGGGAAACTGTCAGGGCACAGAGAAGAATAATTCATCAAAAATGTAAGGATTCTTCAGAAAAATAAAAAAAAATACTTTTAAAGTAGAACAGCATTTTAGAATTCATACAGAAACAGCAATATATAATATACTGCTCACATTTGTAAAATATGTATATAGTAATAAATTAAACAATATAAAGTAAAAGTGAAATATATACAAACAAACAGTAAATTGTGAACTAAGGGTTCAGATCAAAGGAGACTCCTAAAAGGCAGTATCCATAAAAGGAAAACAATAATAATTTCACAAAACCAGAGAAATAAGTCAAGGTACAAACATCTGAATAAGTAAGGGAAATTCATAGATTTGGTAAAAAAAAAATGAATGATAGAAGCAGCCATAACAACAGAACGCTAAAATCTAATAATCTCAAAATTGTGGGGTGTAGCATATTTTCAGAATAAAAACTGAGAAAAAGTTCACACTATGAAAGAAGACAGACACCAGCCATCGAGACAGATATTAGTTACAATTGTAAATATTTGAAAGTATGGATTTTAGGTTCGGAACACTCATATTAACATCGAAAGTGATTATGTCACATTTAAATGACTACCAATGGGAAACTGCAAGCCATAAACTAATTTGAAATAACTTTTAAAAACTGAAGATATTAATTAAGAAAAATGAAAATGACAAAAACAAGTCATAGTTTAGCAAAGATAACAGAGAAGGCAAATGAATTAAACCCACAAAGTGAAAAACACACTGTATGAGAATACATTTAAAAATAATATCAAGCCACATAATGACCACAGGGAAAAATTAAAATTAAAAGGCTTACAAAGGTTAAGATCAGTGGGTCACACAACAACAAAAGTTTAGGGGTGTGAAGAAGGGGAGGTAAACACGGGTGAGAGAGGAAGGAGAGGGTGGAGGAAAGAGAAGCCGGAACACCCTATATAAAGACAAAGAAGAAGTTCAATAAAAATAAAGTTATAAAATGTTTGTTTCTTTTTCTGGTAGACTGCTTCATTACAAAATCTCTTACAAAAGTCAAAATCAAAGAATCAATTTCATATCAATCTTATGTTCCTTTTGGAAAATTAGCTAAATAAAAGATGACATATAAAGATGTAAGAAATGAATAAGGTGTACAAATGTTAAAAGTTAAAGTAAGCAAAGTACACAAGATAATAGGAACAGGCAGAGAGCAGACGAAACAGTCTTAACGTTTAGAAAGTAGACTATGGTCGAGATGTATCATTAGTGATGATAGATTATTACATAAAATGGAATAGGACAAGAGCAATGTGTGATAGTAACGACATATACTCCGCTAATATAGGCCTTCAGCCTCCCAAATGAGTCACAATATGTAAAAACAAGAACTAGAATAGTAGATTTCACAAAGACTAAAAAAATATTTATTAAGGAAAATAAGATATTCTTACATATTTTTGAAGAAAACTATAAAGCAGAAACAAAATAAAACACTATTATTTTATGGAACACATGGAGTAATTATCCAAGTAAATTATGCTTTACATCATAAAATGCCAGGTGTTCCTAAATAACAAATGTCATATGGCCTGTATTTTCTAACCAAATTTCATTAAAGTTTAAACCTAATATAACAATACTCTGTGAAAATAAAATAATGAAGTACTACATTACTTTGAAATAGAGGGTAATATGGACTAGTAAGCTAATAATGACAAATTGAAATGCTTGAGATAAGAGTCTGTTGATCACTAATATTCTACATATATATGCCAGTCAGCAAATGCTAGCAAGGTTAGAGGAACATTTTTATGCTCCTAGTGGAATGTAACTCAGTACGACCATTATGGAGGTCATTATGCAGGTTTCTCAAAAAACTAAAAATAGAATACAGTATGAATCCAGTTATAACTACTGCCCACATACCGTGGAGATACTTATGCAGCCACGTTCATTGTTGAATTACTATTCACAATAGTTAAGAAAGGGAAACGCCCTTGATATTCATCAGCAGGATAAAGAAAATTTGGTACATAGGCACAGTGAAATTTTATTAAGCTGTAAGAATGAAATAATCATATTTTCAGAAAATAAGAATGTAACTGGGCACCATTATTTTAATTGCTGTGTGTGTCTGAGTGTGCTTATGCCTGTGAATGTCTGTGTGTGCCTGTATAGGCATGTGCTTGCTTGTGTGTGTGTGTCTGTGTGCATGTGTATCTGCATATATGCATATATATGTGGGTATGTGTGTCCTGTATATCTATGTGTATCTGTGTGTGATGAAAGTAGAAAGTAGATGTGGGAGACAAGTAAGACAACTTAGGATGGAAGAGGAAAGTGCAAAAAAGTATAAAAATGGTACACATGTGAAATAAGGACATGATAATGGTACACTTGACACACAGGCGGGTAGTGAGGCTTCAGGGGGAGGGACTGTTAGGGCAAAGGTGAAAAAGAGCAAAGTAAAATGACATATATGTTTGAAAACACATCATTTTATATGCCAACTTAGAGTTTTAAAAAATAACAGTTGATATGATTGTCAGAAAACAAAATGTTGAGTGTTCCACAGTCTGTTACATAGTGAACAAGAATAGAGATAAGGTAGGAATGCCGTGGAAGGCATAAACAGTAGAGAACATTAACGAAGAATTGGGATTTCTAGTATGAAGACTAAGAGAGATGAAAAAAATGTATAACACTATAAATGGAAATAACTGTACAAAGTTAAGGGATAAATACAGTGAAATTGTATGCAATCTATTTGTTAATATATTTGAAAACTAAAATAAATGTATGACTCCACAAATATCAAATACTGATAGGGACGCAAGAAATGGCATGTGAATACATAAACATTATTCTAATTGACATACTAATCTGTGATATGTTCTCCCTACCACGACTAAATCTAAATAATTTTACAATTGAATTTTCCTAAATTTTAGAAAACTCTACGATAAAATAATTTACAAGTTACTCCCAAAATAAATAAATAAAACTTCATTGAGGTATTATTTACATACAACAAAATTCACTCAACTATATAGCACAATGGTTTTTAAACAAATCTATAAAATTGTAAAACTATCAAAGAACCAAGTTTGGGAATATTTCCATCAACCTCAGGAATTCCCCAGAGCCATTATAATCCTGCCTCTCACATCCTGCTTTGGGTAACTCCAGAACCTCTTTCTTACTAAATTTGCCATTCCTGAGCATTTTTTACAAATGAACTCATAAATTTGGTTCTAGATACTTTAACTTTGCAAATAGTTTTTGAGATTCACCAGTTGTAATATTGCCAGTCATAGATGCCTTGCTATTATTGAATGCTACTCTACTTTATATATAGTTTGTTTATCAGCTGACTTCTGGACATGTATGCCTTGACTGATTTAAGTTTTGAACTGTTAAAAGCAATGCTTCCATGAATGTCACATGTCTGACTTTGGGCAGGCATATTTTTTTCACTTACTAGGATCCTAGGATTGCATTTATGGGATTTATGGTAAATATATGATTAAATCTATGATTAAAGTGAAATCTGTGTTACTTCTCAACCATGTGCCTCGTATCCTTCTAGCCATGAGTTGACATGCTGGACATATCATTTTATCACTATGGTATGGATTCAAAGTTCCATTCTATTGGTATTGACTGAACTTGCACTATTTGACACTATAGTTTTATAATTCAATTTGAATTTATTTATTAAATGCTCCAATCCTTGTATAGGACTTCTAAGATCAACTGGAACAATTTCTATGCTAAAATAACCATGGCTATATTTTAACATGGTATATGATGAGTTTGAAGATTTTCTTTTAAATTGATATCTTGACAATATTTATTTTTCTAAATAATCAGGATGGATTATCTCACCTTCACCGCAATGTATCATGTAATTATGGGACTATGTACTAAGAAATACAACATTTAGGTGACTTTATCATTGTAAAACATCAGAGAGTATAATCACAAACTTAGTGTGGTCTACTACTTACCTTTGAATATATATATATATCTTTGAATATATATATATATATATATATATATATATATATATATATATATCTACTGATTCCAGGACTATTATGAGCAAAACAACAGAAAACTAAATCAAGCAAATAAGAAGATGATATAATCAAGAGACACAGCAAATTAAATGTATGAGTCTATGGCTTGTGTAACATGTTAATTTTTTACATTAAAATGTTCTTGTAAGTAGAAGTAGCTCTAAAATAATTATGAAAAGTAAAGCATATTAAATATGCAAACTAGCAGCATTTATCCAACAATTATCATGAAGTACACACAGTAACATTCAGCACACCTTTACATGATTGACAGTGAAGTAGGCTTGTTTATGCCTGTGTCACTACAACCATGTGAATATAATATTGAATGTAATACTAGGATAACTATAATGTCCCTAGACAATGGGGTTTCTAGCTCTATTATAATCTTGTAGGTCCTTATAATTCCTGAATATGTGGCACAGGACTGTGTTTAAATCTTTCATTTCTCTTTGCATTTTTTTTTCAAGACAGGGTTTCTCTGTTGTAACACTGACTGTCCTGGAACTCACTCTGTAGATCAGGCTGGCCTTGAACTCACAGAGATCCACCTCCCTGGTACTGAGATTAAAAGCATGTGCCACCACTGCTCGGCAGCAATGTATTATAGTAAAATCCACACACTTATTTTTATACATTTTATGTTATAATGAATTAAATTAATCATTTAATTTTTGAATTATTCATTGCTAGTGCATAGGACTACAGATGGATTTTACAATTGGGTTTGTTCATTGAAACAATTCTAAGCATATTTACTAGTTCTGATAGGTTTTTTGTGTGTCCTTAGTAATTCTATGCCTATGTATCACATTCCAGTTCTGCATTTATAGATATATAATTTCCTTTACAATAATTGTGTATTTAATTAAGTAGATTTGTCTTACAATGACTAGAAGTGCCAGTTCAATGTTGATGAATATATTAAGAATAGACTATTCTTTTTTCTCTTTAATTTTAAGGACAAGCTATTTATTCTCAGATTTTTAAACACAATGCCAGCTCTTTTCCATACTTGTCCTCCATCAGGGAACATTATATATACAGAGTTATTATCTTAGCTATTGGATTTTACTAAACCCCTTTCAATGTCTATTAATGTGGTTTTACCTTCTATTGTATCAATATAGCTTGATAGACTAATAGATTTTTTTTTGTAAGTGAACTTTGCATTTTTATCTATTTTCTACTTCCTGATTGTTTATCTTCCCAAGGTTGTGGATTACATTTGCTACAATTTTGTTAGGGTTTTCTAATCCCTGTTAACACTTGTCAGTAGCTTCCTCATCTTATCATCTCTTCCTCTGGATATTGTTTCAAAGTCAAGCTGACCTGGCAGAACAAGTTGGAAACTGATTCTCTCCTTTCTGTGTATCTATAGAGGATTGAGGTATCTTTTTTTTTTTTCCTGTTAGTAACTGATATAGTCTTCTGTGCCTGGACTTTTGTTTATTAGCTTTCTATTTTTTAAGGTAGTTTGTTTTATTGTATGTATATTAGTGTTTTGCCTACATGTATATCTGTGCATCATGTGGATGGCTGGTGCCCACTGAGGCAAAAAAGGGCATTAGATACCCTGGAAATGAAGTTACGGATGTTGTGAACCACCATGTGGGTACTGGGACTAGAACCAGGAAGCCATCTTCCCAGTCCCTTTTTGATGTCTGACACACATTCTTTAGATGACTTAGATCTGGTTTGACTATTTGTTTGTTACTGTGTGTGTGTGTGTGCGTGTGTGTGTGTGTAGTATGTGTGTGAATTCAGGTACACATATGAAGGTCAGAAGACTTTTCATGAGACATTGTAGGTCACAGTTTTTTCAAGGATATTTCTTTCTTTTACTTTTTTGTTTTTGTCTGGCGTTTCTTTTATACATCTCTTGTCCAAGAAAACCCATAAGTTTTCCAATTTCTAAGCAGTTTTTTAACTGTGTTTTAATTAATTTTATTCCTTTACAATTCAACAATAGATATGCTTTTGTAATCCTCTATTCATATTTTTATTTTCAAGGTAAGTTCCTGAACACCAACATTTATATTTTAAAAAATAATTTATTTGTAGTGAAATTCTGCTTGTTTCTTGTTATTCTTTCCTTTAAAGTTTTAACGTGATTGTTTCAATATTTTGTATGCATCTTAAATAACTACTCCATTAATTTTTCTCTTAAATTGAACAATTGTATGCATTCAGAAATATTTTTATTATTATCTCTCCTAAATATTAACTTGTATTCTTCATTTTCATGATTCATATTTTAAAACTGTGTATAGTGTATAATATGCTACAGAGACAAACAATTGTTATTTTCTCTTAGAGTTTATTTTTACTCCACTTTCTCTTACTTTGATTGTACTAAATATTTGAAATCTTGCTTTACGTGATTTGTGGCGGTTAATATGTCTGCCTAGAAGAAACACTGGTTGCTATTACTGGCAAGCCTGACTTCTATTTTATCCTCTGTGCCTCTGGAGCTTAATAGTCACCCAATGAGTTGACATAGTAAATGTTCAAATACCTCTACCTAAAGTGACTTCTACTTTCTGCAGTTGGAGGTTTGGGCATCCTGTCCGTATAACATTTAATCTCAACCTATGTGCTTTGTCTTCTGAGATCTTATGCATAGCTGTAGGGTTGACTGGGAGTGAAGTGTCTGGGCCTTCTCTAGACTTTGGAGTCTGAGGAAGGGACATGTGAACTCCAAGCAGGACTGTCACCTCAGGTGTATCCTCCTCTCCTGGAGGAGATCATCACTTCCACCAAAAACATGTCTGAGGAGCACAGTTCTGAGTTATTCCCAGTTCGATCAGCCCCTTTCAACAGTGCTGTGCATCTGCAGATTCCCAGAGCCAACCAGCATAGAGCCTTTATAGTAACTGGTGAGGAAAGGCAATGGCCGATGGCTTAGCCAAGCCACCAAGCTTCTCATTCTTCCATCCAAATTGCAGCAGATTCCAGCATAAATGCATAGACTATGGCTAATTTCCATAGTACTGGAAGAGATGTGTGACTAAGTTTATCTAGCTTATCTTCATTAGAGTAAGAGATTTGATGATTTCTACATAGCCTAAAGTCTTACCATGCAGGAAATTTTAAATTATTATCCCAAATCAGATAAGAATAATTTTAAAAATGTATAGCTCCTTTGCCTTATGCACAAAATTGCAAAATCTATGATGTATTACTATTCAAAAGTACACTAAACTTGATTCTGATTGCTCTGAAATAGCTTAAGAAAACAATGTCTAGCACCAGGAAATCTCTAAGATTACTATAGTAAAGGCTAAGAGTATTTAACAATTAGAGAAAAGTCATTTGATAATGACCAACACACATATTCAGCAGCTTGGGAATAAATATAGCTTTCTGAAAGTTGATACATTTCATACGGAAACTCCAGATAAATATAGTTAGTGGATAAAATTTTAGAGGTGTTTCCTCTAGAGGAAAGAGGAAGTAAGGCTTGATGTTTGGTATCAGCCAGCCTTTTTAGGTGTTAATCCTAAATCCCTGCCAGTGACACAAGGAATGAAATAGTAATATGGAATTAATTAATATTAAAGAAAATTATAAAACCATAATTAACACAGGTGATGTTATTAATTGCTAAGGCAAAAATCATAATCAGAAAGCTAAGACAATGAACATATCAGACACAATTCTATCATTTTATATCTTAAGATTCCTACCTAAATTTTAGTAAATTTCATTCTACAGATGTAAACATACACGTAGTAGTAGTCTTTAAATATATTTGTTGAGATTGGAGTGTGTATGTGTGTGTATTTTGTTGATTTTTTCTCATTTACTTGTGTTATATATTTTGAAACACCATCAATTGATCAAAGTCTTAACCAAGGAGATGAAAGGAAGGGAAGACAGGAAACTCAGAGAGGCCTTGTCTCAAAGAGAAACACAGATTTCAAAGTGACAACCAGATCCTTTCAGTCCTCCTAGCTTTTATAGCTTAAAAAGTAGCCCCCTTAATTATGGATAAAAGATTTTCAGATACTAGCCAGCTGGGTGACTGTCCTGTTACTGTTTTAAAAGTGAGACTGACTGAGCCCAGTAGAAGAATTATGTCAACTTTGTTTATTGCAGAGGCTGATGTTCTCAGTCATTCCTGGGCTGCACTGCCAAGGAAGATGGTAGCTGGGCTAGACCACAGATGATACAAGTAATTAGGGTGTGTCTACCTTGACTGATCATTATAATTATATGTCAGGGCCAGGAGAGGAGGAAGAGACGGAAGAAACTAGAGAAAAAGCAACATAAGAGACCTAGAGGTGATGTGGCTGCCAGGTTAGCAGGTAACAGCCTACATTTTGTCAACTAAAATTGTGAGATTGTATAAGATAGACATTTCCATCAATATGGAAATGTTTTTATTTTACTTTTTAATACTTTTAAATTTAAATTTTGTATTTTTGTATAATTAAATATACTTATCCAGCGAAATGGTTGTGTGAAGATCCTTATCTGTTCTGTTTTATTTTTCTTTTATTTTCACTACTTATTTTTCTTTTAACCACTAAACGCTTAACTGGCACAAAATATTTACTTGAATCTCAACGTGCAAAATAGACAAAAGTGAGTCCAGTTGAATTAAGAGAATTCTCTAGCTGTTATTCAAGAGAATAGAAAGGAATAAAACAGGAAAAGCAAAGGCAAAGATAATAGATCAAGTGTGTTAAACACTGTTGCTGACTTTTAAATTTTAATTGGTAAAATAATGATACTCAGAGATACAGACAATATGAGTTCTGAAATGTGTTATTATCTTTATAGTCCAAATAAGGTTCTTATATATACTATACAGAACTATACAGACAAGAGGCAAGAGAAATGGTCCTGGAAGCTCACACCAATTGGTTTGCTCCACCTCTCAGCATCTGTCAGGGTTCAAAATGTTTTCAGAGTTGGATCATGGGTTGGGCCTATGGACAAGCTGTACTAGATACTTAGCCCACCCTTAGACTAAGTCACATTCCCTCCCTTCTAAGTGGTTGACACCACAACAGATAATTAGGAAACAAACAAATAACTATAGACTCCAGCATCATCCCAATAGCAAACATGACTGGTTGGTTTCAGATAATCTCACCTTTGTTGGGGCAGCAGCCCTGGTAGCTCTTGATAAACTCCTCACACTCCTGAAATGTATTTCATTTTCCCTGGAAATGAGAAAACAATAGCATAATTTGAAATTAAAGTGCTTGCCAACATTTAGGAGTAAAAATCTACATGATAAAGTTCATTTTGACTGTTTCCTGAGACCAGTCTGACATGCCAGAAAGAAAATAGGTCCTTTAGTGAATGACCAAGATTATACAACTATCTCTTTCAACGCTGAAAAGAGTCTACATATGGACTACAAGAAGCAAGAAACTCAGCATTTTACTACGTACCTGACTGTGAAGACTTCCTGAAGCAAAATGACCAACTTGCTACTCTAAATACTGTCTGTGTCATTATTTGCAACATTTGAGAGAAAATTTATGCTGAATTAGACATCTCATCATCAATGGGAAAGTAACTTTTTAGCATTCCATAGTCCCCTTCTTCCTAGTAAAGTCAACTACTTTATTACATAGAAGTAAGTAACAATTTAACAAGTGACTCTGTAGTAATAAACTATCTCATAAGGCTTACAGCATTTTATTCTTGTTTAAAATTGTTTATCATTAATATTACTATATTGATAGATTTGGCTTCATACATGTGACAAAGGGGAGTCTTTATTGTAAACAAAATGCTTGCTGGTTCACATGCATCTTTCAAAGAATGAGAAAGTATTATTCTGTGTGCATGACCTCTCCTCTCCTCCCCTAAGTCCTGTCCTAACATCTTTCTTCATGCCCAGCCCCTTCAGAAGCAACACATACTTTCAGTTTTTTTTGTTCTATCAATATTATTGAATATGTCACATGAAATCCTTGACATATACCATCAAGACTTTTGAAAAACCAATTATAAGATAATTGTCTTTAATGGATATAATGGATAAGCTTAGCATTGTCTTGGTGTTAGTGTTGAAGTCTTAACAGTATTCAGAAATGGAATATGGGATCCCTATTATAAAAAAAGACACATTAAGAGCCTGAAGATGTTTGTTTGTTAGTGGTACACTTCCTGCCTAACATTCAGAAAGCCCTAGGTTCAATCCCTAACACTATAAAAAACATCCAAAAAGAATCCTAAAAATGACTTTCATATTCTGGTTTGAGGATTTAGAATTGATAACTTCCCATTACATTCTGCTTGTCATTAAAGAGAAATAAATTAAGTTAAGGAACAGTGGAGTGATTCTGAGGCACTGGGTAACATCCTGGTAAATTTCTAGTATACTAATTTTTTTCTGAGCATGCCAGTGAAAGCTACAGTCATCTTTAGTTCACCGCACCCTCATGTAATCCCAGAAGATTGTCCCCTGGCACCTCAAGGAGTCTAAATGCATTCTGCATAAAGTCTCTTTGTTGGCTGAGAGCCACCAGGCAAGTCTGGTTTCTTCTCAGCCTCTCAGCTACAGCAGAATCAAGTCTTAACAGGCCCTAGGAATCTGGCTCTCCTTCTTAAGTTCTTTTTATCTTAGAAGCAGGAAGCTCAAAGTGGTGCTACATCCTGAGAAGACTACAGACTGCTGGTTAAGATATTAGCACAGGGCTCCCTGAAAGACCTTTGAAATCCCATTGAGTGATCATTAACATCATTCTAAGTGGGTGGCAATTATCCGGTTTTATCTGATGGGAGGTGTCAGAATGGCAAGCTCAGCATGTGTATTTATTTACTCTTTTAAGTTTAGAAAAAAAAGTGAAATTGAAAACTGACCATCATACACTCATTGTTTTAGAGACTATCTGGCATTTTGAATATTTGGAAGGAAAGGGATTTTACTCACAGTAAATATTTGCACTTGGCACAATTATTCATGAACATGACGTTATTGCACATGTAAGGAGGTCTACTGTATTGGGAACAAAACAGCTTCCCATTTTTCATCAATGGTCTAAAGTCTTCGCATAGGTTCTGAAAAAAAGTTATATCCTATTTTAGAACTTTCATAAACAACATTGTTTAATAACACTATACCCATGTAAGGAAGTTTTTTAGTCAGTTCAAACAATACAAAAATATTGACTTTGTTTGTTCATTGGAAACAGTAACTCACCTAATAAGCATTTATTTGCTACAACTGATTAAACTGAAAAAAGTATTGAGACAAAAGATCTTCCAGGACGACACTTGTGACCTCAAAGAATCCTTGACATGTTCTAAATACTCAATAAGTAAAATCTCTTCCTTTATTATGGCAATGGTGAATAGAATAATAATTCTTATTTTTATAATTTTAAAATAATATGTTATTATTATTGGGATGAGTATGATAAAACATTAAATACTAGCACACAGTGAAATAGTAGTAACAGCTACTAGAATGGGAGTGTACTGCCAGAGTACTGAGACTTGGTATATAGCACTGGACTCTGCCAAGGACCCTGCCACAGACTCTGAAGTGTGTGCTGCCTTTCTCATAGTGATGTTAGCAGTTATTAAATGTTTACAAAGTGCTCCTTCATTGTAGATTTTTAGAAAACAAGTTTCTATAATGATTCATTCTCTGGACAAATTCCAGATCCTTTGGCATACCATTGGCCTTATAAGCAGAGGCTGACTTACTTAAAAACTAATGGATCTGAAGATTCAGGGCCCTTCTCCCAAAGGCTTATAGCAGGCCAAGGCACTTTGAATTCCATTTTAAACTTTGAAACAGTCTCTGGCACTACTATTTTATCTGTGCAACATCCTCAAAGACATGTTGTGATCTTAATTTGGACTTCCTTTTGGTAAGTGCCCATGGTCCCTATTTACCAAGTTTAAAAGGAGGTGGGTGGAGACCATGCTGAATATGAAGATCAACAGGAAAGGAAAGCAGAACAGTCTCTTAAGTGAAAAGAATCTGTTTTCATTCCTGTGCTCAGTAGTTTTATTGACAGCCTGCTCTCTGTGTCACTTAGCCTTTCCTAGGACTGAGGTGCATCTGAAAATTGATGGTTCATTTCTGTGGTGGAGGTGAGCAATGATTCAAACCAACTGAGAGAGTTTACTAGGCCCTTAGATCAAGCCTGCCAAATCTAAGGTTAATTCTCTCTTTTGATTTTGCCTAAAATAAATTCTGCTTCTTTCAGAAGATAAGTAATAAAGCCTTTGCTCCAACTATCAAACACACCTCTTCCAAAGAATTGATCACAGTAGTCTATGGACTCTCTGAAAGATTTATCATAATTCAGTCTGTCAACACTCATTCAATATGAGATTACTGCTTAATTCAATACCATAATAGATTAGTAAAGTGGCAGAAGGATGCTGGGCTTAGTAGCTCATAAAGATTAATGAGTACTATTGTATTGTATCCAATTTAGCTTCTTAAATATGTTTGGAAGTTGGTACTACCTACAGAATGATTAGTGATGAGGAAAAAAAAGTATCAGCAACCAGATCTTTGCTGGGAAATTTTGCTAAGGGTGACCTGCTAAAGCATCTCTGATTGTTATCTCTGTCCCTGTTCTCTCAGTGAAATGAAGTAGCAATTTATGGTAACAGGCTATCAGCTGGCCATCTTGATATCTGGTATCTGGTTCTTTGATGTTTTGTGTTCATTTAGAAACTTACCTCCTAGATTGTCAGATGTAAATGGTTCTATAGAGCTTTACAAACCTCATATAACAGAAAGATACTATATAGCCTAATATATTTGCAATTAAAAACATAAATTTTGCAAGGCAGATATTGGGCAACATGTTCAGGAAAAAGAAAGAGTCATGATAATACTAGAATGAAACTCTAAATAATTTTAATAGTTAAATCATGGAAGAACAACATCAATCCAGAGTAGTTTGATTCAACCTCATAATGTCACAGTTGAACTTCATAATGCTACAATTAGATGTAATTTCTTAAAAGATACAGGTTTTTTTTTTTTAAGTGGACACCAAAAATTCAGAGAATGAATCAAGAAATTTTCTTACAGTGTTCAGCATGCTCAGAGATGGCTCAGTGCTATTTTTCTGACGTTTAAATAACCCAGCATAGTTTCTTGGATTGCAATGAAAGATCATGCAAATTGAGAGCACTAGGTGTGTTTGTCTTTGGGAAAACTGAGAGTCCCTGCGATTATCAAGATACAGGAGGTTGATGCAGGCGCAGATCTAGACTGAGCCATCATCCCTCAGAGATATTGGAGATGACTCTCTGCAGCATAACTCTAAACCCTCAGCTTACTTTTGTTTCACTAAAGTTGCTCTTCTTGCTTTGTCCACAACTCAGAACAAAAATACAAAAATACAAAAAACAAAAAACAAAAAAAAGAAAAGAAAAAAACTGGATCCACCTCAGATCAAGTGCTCTTTGGACCCTTTGGATGAGGTGCTGATGTTGTCTTCCATCCATCCACAAACCTTGCAATCAAATCCTTTGGGAACTGCCATTGTTCCCATTTTTGTACTAGAACACTAACAAGATTGCTTCGGCTTTATAATGGCCATTCTCTGATGATAAATTGCTGCCTGTAAGAAAGATCCTTTTTGCTGGCAACAGTGATTTCTGGATCATGTTTAAAATATTCAACAAGATAATTCTAGGAAGACCTCAAGCTAAGGACTTTTGGGAAGAAGAGCAAACATCTCAGATTTGTGAATAGTTTTCTTTGGTGGTGGTGGTGGTGGTGGGGTAATATACAAAGAATCTTCTTGGAAACTTCTCCAGAATAATGACTGCTCTCTTGTGTGCATCCTGCCTTTTATGTCAGTATAGTAAAGTATCTAACCTGTGTTTTTAATGTAAAAATTTCAGGAAAATATAATTTAATAATACGAAAGAAATTCAGAGGAAAAATTTCCACCACTGTCTTGCATCATGACCCTATTATAAAATAATTGCGGTGTGCTCTGGTATTTCAACAGGATGCCTCCAATTCCCTACAATCCAGACTCTACTATATTCTCTTGAACTCTCATTTATCAGCCAAACTTAGGTTAAATAATAGAGGCTATAGTGAAGTACTCCAGAATATTTATATAAAAATGTTTCTTACCTGAAAAATAGTTATATTAAGGTAGAATAAAAATATATTAATCATGTTTTAAAGAAGTTTGTTATAAAGAAAACTGCTTCTTTTCTTTATTTATTTAAAGTTCATGGCCTTTGAGAGATATAGCAAAGTCTTCTACACATGCTATATTGTTTAAATAATACACCAATGGTATGCATTGCTGCCTGAGAACAAAAATAGAATATGTGAGACGTGGCCTTTTTGATTTATATTTCAAATAATGTATAATGTATTTTTGTACAAGATGATTTTTTTATTTCTTAATAACAGGCCAGTCATAGTTGGCTGATTATCTTTCTGTATCCCATGTTCTGCCTCACAGGTAGATCTGCCTGAACTGCTTTAAGCTGCAAAGGTCTCTCTTGATTTTCACCCTTGTTCCCATGCTTTCTTGCCACAGAAAACTCCGTATGTTCATCCCATTTAGAAATAGACACCACCTTTAGTTCCTGGAATATTCTGCATTTAACTTTCTTCCCTCCTAGTGCTATTATTTAATGTAACATATATTTTGATAATTTACCTATTAATTCCCTTGTTTACTTCCACAAAAACAAGTTTCAGAGAGGCATGGGTTTTATGTCTTTTGTTTACTTTAGAGTATCCTGGCATTTCACATAAGATCAGAAATGTACTAGGCATTAAATAAAGTGTGTGTGTGTGTGTGTGTGTGTGTGTGTGTGTGTGTGTGTGCGCATGTGTGCTGACTATTTATTGTCTACAGACACATCTTTCTTAGCTTAATGATTACCATAAAACATATGTGTTGTATCTAGGCTTTTTTAGCTGCTGAGAAGAACAATAGTAATTTTTGTTGATGTGTTTTGTGTTTGTCTGTAGAGTTTTAAAGCACTCTTTTAGCATGGTAGATTGCCTCTTGAAAACACCTGCTATCGATAATATATTAAGCAAGGGGGAGAGAGAGAGTCAGAGAGACAGAGACAGAGAGATACACAGAGACAGAGGGAGAGACAGAGACAGGGGAGAGAAAGAGAGACAGAGACAAAGAAAGAGCCACTAAGAGAAATTCTCATGTTTGATCCATAAATACTTTGTTTCTGTGTTTTTAACAAAAGCTACTAGTGTCTATGAGTATGCTGTCTGTGTTATTAACATGAAGGTGTTGGCCACATATCATTTTTCTTAGGGAATTTGGAATTAATTAAATGAGAAGAAGCAGGACTGACCTGATTTTTATTCCCACTGGCTGCATCTAGGACAAAAATGCAGAAACCAAAGTTAAGAGAATGTAAACTATTTAATAAATTACACATATAATTCACTCAGTGAAGGGCTCTTATTGTGTTACTGCCAAAGTATTCTAAAACTACAAATTGTCTTGAGCATATTAAGACTTATGCTGGCAAATCAAATGAGGGCACTGGAGTAGGAGACAGCCAATTAGGAAGGTCCACCTACTTTTGAAAACAATACTACTACTCCTAACAGATTGCCTACTTCCCCAAAACTCATTCAGAGTAAAGCATGACATTTGCCCTTGATAGGTGATAGCATAATACATATGTTAAGCACATCATACTAATTTCAATATAATTTAGAACACCCAAGTAGCATAAAGTTTAAATTATAATACATATGAAATTTCATTTTTTGAATTGTGGCTATTCTATTTCCTTATTACAAATATCAAAGATCTGTCAAAAATTGAGATTAATTAAAGTCACAGACTATTACACTCTCACTAACTGACTCTCTTATACCTATATGTTTATTTTAGGAAACTGGACATTGTTTGTTTATTATGATCTCATTAACTTTATATCTGAGGTTCTGTGTTTTAAAATGCACTCTTCAGAGAAAGGTAAATGTCTATAGCCCATGTCACCCTAACAATCAAACACAAAATTAGAAAATTTATTTTCTGGCTCTTACAAAAGTCCTTCATCTTTTAGGAGCAGTACTTTCAGTTCATTTAGAACTTTGAGGTAAAATAAATCTATAAGGCAATATTGTTTTAAAACAGAAACAGCCAAAATTATTTATTTTTCATATTCATTTATACGTGTAGTTTTAAAATACATGTATTAGTTTCATGTCAGTTTTAAGTGTCTAATATTTATAGGCAGTACAAACTAGATGCGTGGTGAAGGGAAGATACAGAATAATCTATTGACTTTTCAGAAGTAGTATAAAATTATCAGGAGGCCCTCTCACAGATAAAAGTTCCATTGTTCTCAAACCATTTTCCATTTTTAAAGAGAGTTCAAGATTTTAACATATATATAACTACACATACTTTCTAAGTAGGGTGGGGGCAAAAAGTCCCTTCCCAAGGCTCTGAGATGTGTGGCAAGAAACTTCAATTGTATGCAAATTGCTCACCTTGTAAGAGGTAAAGAGCCAGGGTCAGAAGCACAGGCACTGTGGCTGTCTTCATGCTGAAGATGATGTAAGTTGGTTACAGGTCTGCTCTGTGCATTGCTCAGCTGGTGCTCTAAGACTGAACCCGTGACATGCAGCTCACTTTTATACATAGGCAAGTACTGGTGACACACACACAGAACCAGTTGTTCAGGCTCATGCTAGACTCCTTAGACTATACCAGCTTAGTTTCCATCTTGTAAGATCCTGCCAAGGTATCAGATTTAAGCAGATAATGTCTATTCCTCAGGCAGTAATATGTTTTCATGATACCCATCCACACAGGAGAGGAGGCTAGAGAAAGGACCCACATAAAGTCAGTAATTTCTAATCTTATGTGAATTCCTATGTGACACAGGGCATGCTGCCTCCTAAGAAACCACATCTCTCTCTAACCCTTCATGAGTGAGAGGGGAAGGGAAAAGTAAACAGATTGGTTGTCCTTTCCATTTGGAAAATGCAGATTTCTATATCTTGGGAAAGCTGTGCATAATGAGAGAACCTGGGATCCCATTGATTCCATCCATAGATATTCTGAAGTGTGTGACTTAAGTGCCATATAGTGACTACAAAGTAGACATTCTTTTCACTCCACACACAGGTAAAAGCAGAAACTTTGTGAAACTATGACTTGCATTTAACGTCTTTTAAAAATTTCTCTTGGGGTTACAGGCATTGTTCAGTGGTAAAGTACTTGCTTAACATGTGAGAGATACTGAATTTTGTTCCTACTACCACAAAAATAATTCTCAATCAAAAAATGTTTTATCCTAACAAATATCACATTTCCTCCTAAGCACTAGAGAGTCAAGATTAAACTTTCCATAGCCCATGTTTATTCAATTGGCACTGTTTCTACTAAGTTAAATTTATTTTTTTGTTACTTGGCCATCCTACAAGGAAAAAATAATAACTAAGTTATTAAAGATTATAAATACATAAACATGACCTTTTTCTAGGATGTTGCTTGCTTCTATTCCCATTCTACAAGTAATACCTTCTGTATGCTGGGTCATCTTTCACATTTGGCTTAGGTCTCCCATGTAAAGGCCATTAAAAAAATAACTGAAGCCAGACAGAACCAAATATAGTTTGATTTCAGGGTCCCCACATATGTAGGAAAAAAATGTCCTGAAATCAAAGTTATTTTTAATAATCTTGGCATTATCAAAGTCAGATTGTATACCTTTTCTTTCATGAAATAATTTATTACTTATAAAACAAACAGTGACTATTAATTTTGTAATAGGTTTTATCATGTTTCCATAGTTCAGTAAAAGTAGTGATCATGGATAGTAAGGTTCATATATTACTTTCATAGGTTAGAAAACCAAAGTCTGTCACAACTTAGTAAAAGGAAAATGGGGCAGAGTCAGGCAATCTGTTTCTATTCTTGTCTGTGTGACTACAGCATAATGGGAATGAACCAACTTTAGAATAAGGTCTCTCTGGGTCCAACACTTGACTCACCAAATGCTATGCTGCCGTGGGCAAGTCACTTCTAACCTTTGGGCCTTGGTTTCCTAACATGTAAAGCAGAGATGACAATGTAAGCACTGTACAATTGTTGTAAGGCTCAACTATCTCCTGTGTATATTGTGACTTTGTGTGTATATGACTTTACTACTTTGCACAATACTAAGAGTGTGATGAGCTTTACAGCTAACTGATAGATGGTCTTCCAGAGTGTTCTTTGACTAAACAATGTAGGTCCCCAAAAAATGTCAACCTGGTTGAATCTGGATCTCAACCACAGTTGCAAGTTTACTGAGCATCTAACTTCCTTAGTACGTTGTTAAAGACAAAAAGTCTGCTTTTAAGTTCATAATTGTATTCATAGAAGGGTCCTTGCTCCCATAAAATCCCTTTAAATATTGATGTACAAACACTAATATATTTTATTTTGCATCTGTACAGTCAGACCCCAATAAACTCCTCTGTGTTTGTTGATAAACAAGTTAATACTTTACAATAGAATCAATAACTATATAAATTGCTCTGATGATCCCAGCTGTAGCCCAGATGAATGGTATTCCCAGGGGTGGATATAGAGCCAGGGAAGAACAAAAGAGCCAACAGGTGAGTCTCTCTTTGAAGAATCTCTGCTATGAGGAAACATGAAGGGGGTGGATTCCTCCCTCCTGCCAAAGGGCTCCTCACTGACAGCCCGAGCCTCCACTCCCAGGAGGGCAGAACACCCAGTTCCCCCAATATTGAAAGATCCCATTAGCTGCTCATGCCATCAGGGCTTTCTCTCGAGTTCACTCAAGGAACGTTGAAAATCTGGAGGTGATTAATCACATGCTCTGTCAATCACTCCTTGTTTCTTAAAGCCACAGTTACTAAATTCAAATGAATGAGATGGAAGTTGGGCTCAGATCACTGCTAAGCTACCGGAGAATATTTCTCACATTGAAATTCCGTCCTTGTTTTCTGACCATTCAGTTTACTCATCAAACATGTAGAATTCTCCTTCCTCTTCCTTGAAAAGAAAAGGCTTAAGTGATAAAAGCTATGAACTTTCCAATCCTGTTCATTTGTAGGTCAGATCCAAAGCAGAACCCAAATGAAAGGTACTGGCAAAGAGGGAGGAAAAGAACAGTGCAAACAGCACATTTATAGACCAGCAATGTCCTTGAAAACAAAACAAAGGCTATTTTAAACATAAATGTAGTTTTCTCTTTTCCTATGCATTGAATCCCTCTATGTTTCTAGTGGTTAATTAATAGCCGTGATCCCTGGGACTCCCCAGCTTTCACAACGGTTCTGTTCAATACTCTGTTAATTTGTCTTTCTTTGTTGAATGAATCTCTGTGGTTCTCTCTCTTCATTCTCTCTCTCTGTCTCTCTGTCTCTGTCTCTGTCTTTCTTTCTTTCTCTGTCTCTCTCTCTCTTTCTCTCTCTCTCTCACACACACACACTCACTTCTCCATAGTCACATAAATGATAATGATGAAAACTACTTTTCATCAAAAAGCAAAAAAAAAAAAAAAAAAAAAAAGCTTTCTGTTGCTATGATACCAAGATCAAAATCAGTTTGAGCAGGAAAAGAGTTTATTTGGCTTACATGTGCCATCAAGGACCATTGTGAAGGAAAGTCAGGGTTGGAGTGTGGGAGGAGGAACGGAAGCAGAAGCTATGGAAGAACTCTCTTTACTGGTTTCTGTCTGAGGCATCCTCAGCATGCTTTCTTCTACAACCAGGGACACCTGCCCAGGGGTGGCATCACCCATAGTTGATTAGTGCTCCCACATCAATTATTAATCAAGAAAAATGCCCCAGAGACCTGCCAATAGGCAATCTGAGGGAGGCAACCCCTTGTTAAGGTCCCTTGTTCACAGATGAGTGTACTTGTGTCAAGTTGGCAAAAACCAAACTGAAACAAAATACACTACAAGTGTAAAGGTCTTCAGTCAATGTAACAGTTTTGGTTTGCAGTTTTAGCTGTAAAACAAATCATAATCTTGCAATCATCTAGCTTTTACTTTCAGTATAATGCTTAATACTCTATTAGGGATTCTCACTGTTTCATTGACAAGTAGGCTTGTTACTAGATTATTTTCCCATAATAATGTAATGAAAGAACTCTGAGTACATTTAAGATAGACTAGACTAATGGTGTCTAGTAGGGTAGAAGTATTAAATGCATTTTGGAGGTAAAATATGTATAATAAAATTTACTAGCCACTGTAAGTGGTGGGTTATGTGACATTACATATCTACACACTGTTAGACAATCTTTATCACTTGTTATCTTCTATATTTTAAAAGTGATGCTTTATTAATTCTTTGAGAACTTCATACAATATATTTTGGTTATATACATTCTCTTTCTAACTCTTCCCACATGATAGCCACTCCTTCACTATCTAACTTCACACACATATCCAACTCACTGTCTCTTTTTTAAGCCCATTTAGTCCTGTCTTTGTTGGCCAATTACTTCTAAACATGAGGCCCTACCCTGGAGTCTGGGCCATATACCAGTTGTTACATCATGGATGAAAACTGACAATCCTTCTTCCAGAAGCTATCAAATGTGAACAGTTCTTGAGAGAGGAGTGGGAATTATTGCCTCCTCCCCTTCTCTATATTGAGATTTTGTCTGGCTTCAATTTGCATAGATCTCATGCATGCTGTCACAGCCCCTGTGAATTCATGTGCACATTTACCCTGTTGTGTCTGGAAAACATTGTTTCCATGAAGTCATCCAGAACCTCTGACTTTAATTTTCTTTGCACCTTTTCTTTTTCATAGATCCCTGAGCATTAAGGGTGTGGTGTGACATAGACATCTCATTTATGTCTGACACTCAGAGTATCTTATTCTCTGAAAATTGTCCAGTTGTCAGTCTTAGTATCAGTTGCCATCCACTGGGCAGGGGGTATCTTCTCAGATGAGGGGTGATCAATGCACTCATCCATGGGTATGGTGATACATCATTAGAAATCGTTTAATGCTATGTCCATCCAGGAGGAGAAGAGTGTTAGAAAAGAAGGTTCTTTTCTAAGGCCCATCACCTATCTCACCATAGGTTGTGGCTTTGTTGACAGGGTTAATATGGGTTCCATTTTTGAAATTTAGTATTTTTAACTTTTTATGTATTTATTGGTACACAAAACTTATAAGTTGAGGAGTCTCTACATATTAGGAAATAAAATAAAACCATTTTTTTTTTTACTTTTTAATTTCTTCTTTTTATAATTTTATGATTTCCTGTATTTGTTTTATGTCTTCATACTTCCTTGGGAAAGACAGCAACTGGAAGACAGCCTTTACTGTGCTTCTTATCTCAGAGTGCTTAATTAACAATCCACTTCACTCCCTCTTCGAGAATTCCTTTCTGTTTACCTGGAAAGACTAAGAATGATAGAGATAAGAATCTAATTGTATCTAAGAATAGAATAAGAAGGCATTGTTTGTTTAGTGAATATATAGACTGCTATTTATAGATATAATTGTTGCTTTTATTAGATTAGGGTTAAAAAAACAAGAAAGACTATGTTTTACATGTGGGGTTGCAATACATTGCTCTTAAATACAACATCCAACACCTTCAGTTACTATTACTTGAACTCCCTCGGTGTCCACTATGTGATAATTTAGTAAATTCCAATGACATCTAGGTTATATTCTAACAATCTGAAAACAAAAGTTTGTGCAGCTGTCCTCATTAAGATAAACAACATTCCCCAAACACAAAACTTTAATCCTGAAACACTATGTATACAGTGAATAGTGGTAAAAGAACACTGTATATTTTATGCTTGTAAATTTGGTGTGTACTGTCAGCAAGCATAACAAACCAGTTACAAACAGTATTAGGGGCAAATAGAGAGCAGTTAAGAGCACTAGCTGCTCCTGCAGATGATTAGGGTTTGGTTTCTAGCACTTCATTGGGGCTCACAAAAATCTATAAGCTTCAGTTCTGGGGGATCTGACACCCTCTTCTTGCTCCAGGCACATATAAAATAAAATTTAAAAATGAATAAACAAAAAAGTTAAAAAATAATATTAGGCAATGCCAATATGCATTTTCAAGTCAATATAAAATTTTTTAAGATGTATTATGTACTCAACAAGTAAGACAATAAATGTAATGGGTGTATGTAATTTTCTTTTTATAGATAATTGTGGTTGGGTGACGTCCTATAACTTTCCCAAGGTCATTCAACTTAAAAGTAGTTATTACTGTACATGACATCTTACAATCAAGACAAAAACTCCAGACTCCATTCTTCTAGGCACCATGGACATCCTTACTCTTCCTGTATTATGCTGAGAATCCACTATAACTGCTTCAGTATAAATATTTTTAAAACTTTCAGAAATAGTAGACTCTCTGTATTTGAAAATCCTTGTATCGTTATTTATTTAACTAAACTTAAACTGTAATTTATACAACTAAAATCAAACTGTTAACAGTCCTCGAGTTGTTATAGGGCAAGGGAGTTTGTGTTACATCTACTTAACAAGTAATGATGAAAATTGGATTAAAACATAAATGCAACATAATGTAGTAAACATAGCAAACATAAAAATATAGTGAACATACAGTACCACATCTGCACTAATGCAGACATTTGGTGTTATCAACTGAATTGTATTCCTCTCTCTGATTTAAATCATGTATTGAAGCTCTATGATGTGGGGTCTTAAAATTAGGTTAGAGTGAGGACTTTGGTGTAGGCCAAAGTGGAAAGTACTGGTGTTCTTACAGGAAGAGAAAAGCTGGACGTGTGACAGACACCAGGCATGAATGCACAGAGGAAAGAACACAGAAAGACACAATGGAGAGAAATTAATCACAAACTCAGGTGTGAGGCTAGAAGCAAACTGCATATACCTTGATCTTGGGATACAAGCCTTCAGAAGCATTGGAGTCAAAGTTTCTGTTATTTTTTCCAGATTGATGGTGGTGGTGGTGGTGATGTGTGTGTGTATGTGTGTGTGTGAATTCCATGACAAACCATACTTTCACCCTATATATTAACGGAGTTTCGCACAGTGTGTATGTAAAAATATAAGCACTTATACAGTGAGAAATTGAGGTTTACCTCAGTTGCTTGTTCTTTGACCTAAAGCTATGAATCTGTAAAACAGTTTCAGAGAAAAACAGAACTGGGGATTTGTTGAAAGTAGAAGGTGCTGCATCTTGGCTGGGAACTTTGTTCTGTTTTGCTTCTCTGTCTTTGTGTTAGGGATCAAGGCTGATGCTGCCTCTTAACCATAATCCAATTCTCAGCCAAGACACTTACTGTTTTATTTGCTTTTGCAGTGCTGATGATTAAAACTGAGGCTCATATATGCTAGTTAATCCTCTATTACGTAAGACTCAGAGGACATGCTAAAGAAACAGTACAGGAAGGTTGATAACGGTTACTAAGCTGATCTTGTTTATTAATTGGCACTTAGAGATGCTATCTCAAAACTTAAAAAAAAAAAAACTACCCTAAGAGGAGTGTGGTTAAGTGATCAGAGACAGATAATGGCCATGTAGCTCATAGCCTTCTTCAAATCACTTGTACAGTGCTCTTCCCCTCCATATTCCCCACCCTCTACCCTGGCAACAATTCCTTTATACCCACAGCTAAGTGTAGTTCTCACCTTTCAATGAAGCTTATCTTTGCAACAGACATAGACTATACATAAAACCACAACTAATCAAAATGCACCACAGCATAATAAAACACTTGCATGATTGTGGTTTCAAGCTGTTTTGATGTTGACTTGATGGCTGGATGCACAACTTGCTCCTATCATAGGCTCTGCAGTCCCCTTCATACTTGTCATTGAAAACTCACACCATCCTCTCTCTTACATTCTCATTTTTGCTCTAGCTACTAAGGACATCCTTAATTTCCTTGTAGTATAATACTTTGTTCTTTGCATCTGATTAGAATGCAGATGCTGGCTTTCACAAACTAGTAGGAATTCACTTTTTGAAATAATGGATCATAAGAGACTGGAGAGATAGCTCATCAGTTAAGAGCTCTGGTTGCTCTTGCAGAGGATCTGTGTGCAGTTCCCAGCACCCACATGGTAGAATGCCAGCACAACCATCCATAGCTCCAGCTCCAGGGGATCTGACAACCTCATCTGATCACTGAGGGCACCAGGCACATATTTAGTGAACACATATACATGCAGGCAAAACACTCATATACATAAAAGGTATATACTAAAAAAATTCATGAGCATGATTTAATCTAGGATCCCTTATTTTCACAAGTAAAATTTTTGTATTATACAGTAGTTCCTCAATTAACATCTTCATGAAAATTGTCTAACTCTGATGTGTTAGTTTTTCTTTTATCATCTTATATTTTATTTTATTACCCTTTAGAAGCCTGTTTATTTTCTAATGACAAACAGAAAGAGGGTAGATATGGATGGGAGGGGAGGCAGGGAAGAACTGTGAGGAGTAGATGGACAGGAAACCATAACTAGGAAATAGTATGTGAGAAAAAAATCTATTTTAAATAAAAGGGAAAAAAGAAAAATTGATCTAATGAAAGGTGAGAGAAGCCAAGGAGAGAGAGGGAAGAAATGGAGGCTTAGGGAAAGGTTGATCATTAGGTAGCAAGTTCCAGTTAGAAGGAAAACCAGAAACTCTGATGTGCTATCTGCCTGCCAAAAAGCTAGAAGACAGAATTTTGCCATAATATGGCAAATATTTGAAGTAGATGTATTTATCCTGTTTCTATAATGATATATGGTGTATGTATGAGAATATCCTTGTGACGGGGTTTCTTGCTAAAACAATAGGTGATCTTCAATTCAACCATGAAGTGAATTAAGAGAACTAATTTATGCAAGCTGTCATATCTACCTTTGATATGGAGCGGGCAGTGTATAAGAGATGTGCAAATGAGTTTGAATGCTGAAAAGTGAAGCATGTTTTCCTGAAAAAAAATTCAGTTAACCGGAACAAACCATTTCCTAAATAATTATAGGAGCTGAAGTTTTGTCCTTGTAATTTCCTCCTCTTCCTCCTCCCCCCCCTTTCTTACTTTTGTTTACAGGTTATGTCACCATGTAGCTACACCATAATCCTCACCACAATACTTAGTTATCTAACATACTTAGGTGAAATTAAAATTAAATACAGACAATATTTTCATACACTGGGTTTAGTTCTTTGAAATGAATACTCCTGTGTGATATTAGTATTTTTCATTACTAAATCCTTACTATAAAACTGCATGGATGAAAAAAAGTGTTTTATAGAAAGTAATTAAAGTGTTTCAGGCCTAAACATTCTATATTGAGGAAATGCAGTTGCTAACGTTAAACAGCCTTAGAAAACAAAACACCTAGTACCAGTCTAAATGTAAAATATATATGTTTTTCTTTTTTCTTAGGAAAACAGGAATCATGCAACCAAGGAAAGTAATAAAAAACTGAATAGGAAATGATTTAATTACTATTTAGAGTTACTAGAATTGATAAAGATACTCACCAACTGGTTGTGTTTATCTAGTATGAGTGCATTTTGTTATAGAACAATATGTGTTCATAGAGTAACTTATTGAATAAAATAATTACTTTATTTTTTCCATTTTTAAATTATGTGACCATTTTATACATTTATATAATGAAGTTAAAATATCTTTAAACAAGGCTATGTAATTTTCCTAATAATTGTGTTTTTATTTGTATTTATTGAAAAAAAGAATAAATTGTTTAGAATAAAGATACATTATTTATCAATACTGCTAAGCAACTAAAAGCACTTAAAAACAAGATTCTGTATTTATGTAATGTGTTTTATTTCTAACTTTGGTGGATTACTAAAGCGTATTAATATAGAAAGCAAATTTTCAACAATATTTATATACTGAAAGTCATATTTTATACAAAGGCGCTTCCACTTGTGACGGGGTTATATTTAATAAACCTATAATTATCTGAAATGATCTCATGTCAACAATGTATTTAATGATGATGATTTATTGAACACCATAGCATTTCTGACCTTCAGGATCTACGGTTGCCTGGGAGCTGTGCCTTGCTGCTCAGCATCCCAGAGGAGTCTCCTACTATATATGGCTATCTAGCCTGCACAAACATAAAAATTCAAAATCCAAAATTTGATTCCTACTGAAGGCATTTCAATTTCTCGTGACCCTAAAAATGAAAAACCATGAGTTAAGTCCTTGCAAGTCAGAGACTGCATGTTTATTTTATCCTTAAAACAGGTTAAGTGGAGAGTAGTTCATTTCCATGTCATGGTCAGGAAGTTTGAAGATCAATATGACTGAATGATTTGCCTACAGCTTGTCAGCCATAATTAGAAGAGATGCCTTTGAATGACTTTGGAGTCTTATTCTAGCATATATTTGTACTCTCTCATAATCAACAGAACAGTTGAATCCATTCAAAGATACTAAGTACTATATAATTTTTCATAAGGATATATATATATATATCAAGACTTTCTTTAACTTAGATAAAATGGCAACAACAGACCAGATAAATAATTCCACTCAAATATAGTTTGGTGAACTGATGAGTTTATTTTAGTTATTAACAGGAGCATGGGTGAAGGCTTTCTCTTTTAGGAGCATGGGTGACCCAAGTAGTTCTATATCACTGAAAAGCCCACTCCAGTACCGGTTATTGCTCATGAACAATGCATCACTGAGTTTCACTGTGCAACTCATAGGAAGCTCCAGGGAAGAGTCTCTTCGGCAGTAAAGGTTTACTCCTTATGTAACTTTGGGGAGAGGCTCATGAGTCTTCAAGTTTTGTGAGCCTCTATGTTTTGTGAGCTTCCTGAGTCTCAGAAGTCATTCTTTTCCTTCTGGGAGAGAATGTCTCAGTTTGGAGAATGTGAGTATATCACATACTACTTTCTGGTTCCTACCTTCTCTCTGCTATTTCTTCTTGTTTCCTCATCTTTGTGATATATATATAGATAATAATTTTCTTCTACTTATGATTAGACATCAGCCCCACCACAGAATAATCATTTATTCTCAACAGCTACTAGTTATGAGTCCCTGTAATAACCAATGCCTACTACAAATAAAAATTTTCTCTCTGTGACCAAAGTTGACAGATGCAATATCCTACAGGCAGGCATATACATGAATGCTTAGAAAGCAGTTTGATAAGCAACAGCAAAAGCTTCTTTACTATTGCCTATGACACAGATTTGTCCTATTACGGTACCAAACATGAGTCCCATACTAGAATTACTTCCCCCCCAAGCTGGTAAACAGAAGCAACAACAATGAAAAATAAAAACCAAAGAGGATGGATAAAAGGTAGAATTCATTTATCAGTACTGTGTACACCAGTCTCTTGAAGATAAGTGATTTCCAAGTGCCAGGATAAACAAACTGTGGGGGTTTTCTGAAACAGAGGGGCGACCAGGGGGCGAGGGCGACAGGATCACAACCCAGGAAACAGATTCGGGAGACCAGCATAAGGGTGCAGATCCAAGTGTATTGTGCAGCAGCAAGGAATTATATACAACACAGCAACAAATTGGGGTGCAATATGAATCACAGCATGCCAATCACTTGACTGGTCATCTGATTGCATTATGGGGAAGGGTCAGAGTCAGCTCAGCAGCAGGGATTTTCGAGGAGAAGGAGGAAGCAACCATCTTAGTCCTGTGTCCTTTTAGAGGCTCTACCAGTTTGCTGAGATTTAGACCACGTGGTGAGTCATGGGTCAGGACCATTGGAGAAGTCTGAGGAGCTGGTGACGACTCTCTCTCCTTTCCCCTTCTATCTCTGCCAGGCTCACCTGAACTTTATTTCCTTGCTGCAGAATATAGAAGAAAACCTAAGGCCAGCTTCACAGACCACACTGAAGAGGAGCCTAGCTTGCAGAAAGAATGGAGTGGTGAAAAGTGAGAGTTCTCAGGAAGCAGAGCTGGACAAGAGAGGGCTACACAAAGTGAGAACTCCAGAGGTGTGAATGTCACCCAGTTGCTTAGTAGCATACTAATTATCGACTGTAGTGGGCAGCGCTGGAGAGATGGCTAGGCTGTGAAGAGCTCTGGCTGCTTTTTCACAAGACGTGGTTTAATTCCCAATACCTACCTGGTGGCTCACAACTATATATACCCCCCAGTTCTGAGGGAATTCAATGCCTCCTTCTGGCCCTGAGGGTCAACAGTCACTGACAATGTGCATGGACAAACACGCAGGCAAAACACCCATACATATAAAATAATAAAATAAGAAAAGAAAAAAAATATGGGAAGCAAGTTGAGATTAAGGAAAGGTCTTTCCTATTTGAAATGACGGAGAAAGCAGTGCCCAGCACTCTAACTGAGTCGCGAATAGTGCCTTCCTTATTCTCTAGGGTGATCTTCTTGACAATACACAAAGAGTTCGAACCAAGTATTCCAGGGGCTTTGCCTCTGAAGAGGATGGTAAGTGGCCATATTTATTGGCCTGAGTATTTATTCCTCTAATTCTACCCAACAGAATGTAATAACAAAAGACAAACTCATTATATGGTCCTGGGGTTATCTCACATACATACCCCAACCAAGAATATAAAATTAATGATGACTGACACTGATCTAAGATTTCAAAGTCCTGCTAATGACCAAAAATCTGGGACTCGTGAAAAAAAAAAAAAAAAAAAAGATCAGTCGTTCAGAATCAATTAAAAACTGTTATGTAGCTGTTATGGGTATTAGAATTTCAAAAGAGGAAATTAAAACAGCTACTAGAAATATGTTTTACATGCTCAAAAATGTAACACTGAAAGCACATGAAAAATAAAGGAAAAAAAACCCCAAAATACAAATTAAGCTGTGACTTTAAGACAAAGATGGACTAAATGTGGTTAATAATGAGTTGAACCATGTTAAGAAATGTAGTGGGTTTGAAAATGTACAATAGGAACCAGGCAAAATGAAACGGAAAACAAAGAAAATATGGTAGAATATCAACCGCTAAAGGAGAACTAGAACAGACTAACTGAATACAATTGTGGTCTTCCAGTGTAAAGCTTGGGAAGCAAAAAAAAAAAAAAAAAAAAAAAAACCAAAAAAATCATGAAGCACTAACAAAACAAAAATGAGGAGCTAAGGCAAGACTTTGTGACCATAAAAAATAAGAATTTTCTGGATTACTCTTTGGAAGTAAAGTCATTTAAAAGGTTGAGCAGAACCTTCCTTAAAGTAACAAAAGAAAAAGCGCCAACCCAGACAAAATTCTGTTTAAAAGGTTTCCTCTTAAAGTAAAGGTTAAATGGAAACTTTAGGGAGAGTCATCAGGGAAGTTAAAGAATTTATTAGTTACTGAACATCTGCAATAAAAGAAATTTTGAGACTTCCAGGCAGAGGAAAATGTTTAACATATAGAATTACAAATCTCCACAAACGAAAGAAAAAACTCTAAAAGAGGAAGCTGCCTGGGTAATGGTACAAGACATTCTTATTTTAATATATTTTTTAATTAATGAAGTATTTAAAAATTGCAACAACCAAAGATAACAATCTGTGGCTAGTAAACAAACAGACAAATGATACACTAAAGCATCTGATTCATCTAATGGAAAACAAAGATGAAACAGAAAAAAAAAAGACTTTTTACTTAAATGGAAAGGACATTTTAAGAATACCATAGTAACCATGCATGATAAATTAAGACAGTAATCCAGATTTGAGTCTCACTCGTCTATCTGTTACTAAGGACAGGCACATTTACAGTATCTTTGAGATGTGCTATTATTAATTTTGTTCTTTGACAATGTCATGCATGTATATAAGCCATTCTGACTACTCTGCCACCACATACACCCTGTCTTATTTTCCTCCCATTGCTATCAAATTCCCCACCTCCCAAACCCATCATCTTACCAGCCCCATTCTCAGATGCATGAATCTTGGTTTCGTTTTGTGTCTCATTTAGTTTAAACCAGGATAAATGTAGAATGTCTAGCTTGGAACTATTTACTGAAGAGTGAGTACACAACTGAACACAATGCCTCCCCTTTTCTCTGGCTCTGTTAGTTGCAAATGGTTCAGGAGTGAGGGTTGGTTTCCCTGATCCCTTTTTCCATTCACATTTGACTGACGACTGAGGACTGAATTTACTTGTGTGAATTCAGTGTAGGCAGTCCCCACTGTTGTAGTTCTTGATTGCGATG
This sequence comes from Cricetomys ansorgei, assembly GCA_026225945.1. NCBI lineage: Eukaryota > Metazoa > Chordata > Mammalia > Rodentia > Nesomyidae > Cricetomys > Cricetomys ansorgei. The sequence continues at coordinate 16,292,713 of JAMJFZ010000242.1, forward strand.
GTTGTGTCATGACCAGAAGATGGCATTTGCAGAATTTTTCCTCATCTTTGAAAGAGAATATTTAAGAGGTGATGGAACAAATTGAAAACTCATGCTTGCAGGATGTCCTTATGCCTGTATGATGCCTGGGGGATATGCTGGTGCCTGTGTGTTATCAGGATGCTTGCAGGAGGTCCTGGTCCTTGTGGTATGTCCAGGTGTCTGCAGGATGTCTAGGGGTCTGTGGGATGCCCTGATGCTTGCAGGATATCAGAGTGCCTGCTCAGTCTGGGTACCTGCTAGAGGGCTGGGTGCCTGCAGCCTTGGAAGTGAGGCCCAACTTCAGGTTGAACTTCATTGTGCTTGGTCTTGGTCTCGGGCTAGTATGGGCCTGGGTAATACCCATCCTCAGAACAATATGCTGCCTCCAGGAACTGTGTTGTGCCTGTGATTCATGCTTCTGCCACACTAGCTGAACTTCATTTTCTTTTCTTGTCTTTAGTCTTTCTTTCTTATAGGAGCTGAAGGGAGAAAGAGGGACTTATTGAGATACATTGTACAAAACTAAATTTATTAATAAAAGTATTATAAAAAAGAAATTGAAAACATATAATTAATAAGCTGGTAGTCTGGTATGTAGCATTATCAACAATCCATATAATAAGTAGCTATTTTCTATGACTGATATGTAAACTAAATATAAATATTTATTTTAAAGTAATATATGACATATATAAATATGTCACATATGCAAATATGTACATTAAAATATTGCTGTTGTTGGATTAAATTTAAAAAGCAAGACATGAGCCAGGTGGCACACGCCTTTGATCTTAGCACTCAGAAAGCAGAGGCAGGGGGATCTCTGTGAGTTTGAGGCCAGCCTGGTCTACAGAGTGAGTTTCAAGACAGCCAGAATTACAACAGAGAAACCCTCTTTTGAAGAAAAAAAAAAAGCAAGACCTGCCCATTTGCTGCTTGCTGGAAGAATACATTAAACACAAAAATACAAACGGGTTAAGTGTGAAAGACAGGTCAAGGCACATGATGCTGACATCAATCAAAAGAAAACTTGAGTGGCTATACTTATATTAGGCAAGAGGAATTCAAAACAAAGAATATTAATAGTACTGAAGAGAATTTTGTCTTGAAGACAAAGATCAACCCACCCAAAAGACTCTTGAAGTCTATAGGTTTTGTACCTAGTGACAGAGAGGTAGACAAGGGTTCACTTTTAATTAATCATTTGGTTAGATCGAAATGATTGTCAAGTAATGTATAAACAAATTTCATGTTATACATTTCTAAATCACCTTAATTTGGAATTTTACCCATTGAAGTAAAAAGAATTGAAATTCTTTATTATCAAGCAGAAAAAAAAAATGAAGCAGAATAAAATCGTTCCGTGTACCTCAAAGAAACCAAGCTGGGGCCTGGCTCTGTTGGAAGAAACATGTTTAGAAGTAAAAGCAAGTGTCTGCCTCAGCTAGGTTGTCTCATTCTTTGGAAAAAACAGTGCTCAGTTGCAGACTATCTAAATAAGCAGCCATTAAATGGGACACTGGCAGAATGAGTCCACTTCAACTATAACGTTGAGTGCTACATGGAAATTAACAGAAGACAACAATGTTACAGCTAAGAAAGTAATTGACATAGATATTTGGAATTTAAAACTTTCCTCTTCTCTAATTTATAAGGATTTATCCTAATCAAAAATTTAAAACAAGGACATTCACTTGGCCTATATTAGCCCAAACCTACAGGTAGCCAGAATTCTTGCAGGCCCCTGAACATCACAAAGGCACAAGGGCCTCTTGCAAGCACCTGGACATCCTGAATGTCCATAATCAATGCAGCCTGCTGACTCCAAAAACCATTGTGATGCCCATGAGCCATGTTCCTGCAACACAAGCTGGACTTTATGCATGTATGTATTTTTATTTATTTTGAAGCCATAGGAGTGGGAGGGTGGAACAGGGAGGAATGGTAAGGTAGTGTTATTGAGATACATTATATGAAGCTAAAGTTATTAATGAAGGCATCATAAAAACATTAAATCAATATCCATGTATAGGAAATATGTTGAATATCCTGAAGCCTGAAATGCACTGTGTGCATTTTATCCAGGAGACGTGAACAACATCTGTTTACATCAGATAGAGAACCGATGACAGAACAAAGAAACAATTTCAACCAAGCCTGGCTTGCTAGGTCAATGGGTGCATTGAGTTACTGGCAAGAGCACCAGTGAGGGGTTTCTTTCAAGAGTCTGTGTGACTCAGAGATAGCTGCATCATTAAAAGGCCTACCTCAGCATGGGTGATGTCTCAAAAAATTTGCACCTCTCCAGCTTCCTGCTCAACTTGAAGGCAGCTCCACTGAAGAGAATCAATTGTCCTCAGAAAAGGTTTCATGCTTTTGTCACATTGAGGAGGGGATTTGGGAAGCTTCTAGTTTTTGAGGCTCTAAGCTTCATTAGTCTCTTGAGTTTCCCCCCTCCCTCTGGGTGGGAACACTTCAGTTCAGAGGAAATAGCTGCACAATATTTAGGGAAGGGAAGGGAAGGGAAGGGAAGGGAAGGGAAGGGAAGGGAAGGGAAGGGAAGGGAAGGGAAGGGAAGGGAAGGGAAGGGAAGGAAGGGAAGGAAGGAAGGGAAGGAAGGGAAGGAAGGAAGGGAAGGGGAAGGAAAAAGAGGAAGGGGAAGGAAAAAAAATTGCTCTGGTCAAGAGAATGTAGCAACATACAAAGTATTATTAAGATGATAATACATGAGAACATAGCTAATTCAATAGAATATAGTAAATGGTATAAATTAAGCACATGCAAGTACACAGGAAATATAATTTATATAAAAGCAATGAGCAGTGATGGTTTTGAAAGATATGGCCTTTGAAGTTGGCCTCGATGCTTCAGGGTATATGAACATGTGGGGATATGATATAAATGATGTTTAAGCAGAGGAACAGCACACACATCGTTGTGTGTAGAACCCCTGTGAAAAAGTGTGTGGTCTGTTTCAACAGCTATATATCTATGAGAATGAAAACAGGGCTTCACTTTTACAAAATAAATTATAAGAAAGACAGAAGTTTTGTTGTTAGAGGAAAAAAAAGTTAGAAATAACCATTAACACTAAAAATTAATGAGTTATATGCCTGTGTAGCAACTCAGATGGATTTAAATGACTTTATTCCAAGTAAAAATGACCTTTCTCTAAATGTTCTTATAGTGCATTTTAACTCTATAACATCCTCAAGAGTATAAAATTATAGACGTGGAAACACTAGTAGATTTCAGGAGTTAATGTGCTGCACAGATGATTGTTATACAGGCAGAATGTAACATCAAAATAATGGAAATATAGCAACTTGTTTTACCCTTAATAAATCTATGCATGGACTGTCATGACACCAAGTACTCAGATAAACTGCATCAAATTATACTGTTCTACAATTAGGACTTAACTCTTGGGAATCATGTATAACAATGCTGAGGACCTCTGTATATCATCTTTCTAATTCTCAGGAGTCTTTAGTCATTTCTAAAAATGTTATTGAATGGCATTTATTATAAAATCCTGCATATACTAACCATACAACATAACAGTCTAACCCCTACATATTTACCTGAAACAAATTTAAATGTTTCCATATACAACCTATAAAAAATACTTACTACAACATTATTTATTATCACTAAATCCTATAAAAGTTTGTATTTATGTGAGCTGATAAATGAGCTCACAAACAAGGGCATATCTGTCCAATGGATTGCTACTGAAGACTAGAAATCCATAAACTCTCAAACCTACTACAACACGAATGAGCCTCACTGACATTCTGTGGGAAGCAAGGTGTAAAATGTTGCATGGTTCCATTTATGTGACAGTTTAAGATGAAAATAATTTCAAGACAACAATTAGGTCAGTGACAGCCGTACTGGAAGCCAGAGGAGGAGGACACTTGGGAACATCTGGGGTGATGGAACTACTGTGCATCGGAGTTGCAGTGGCAGTGGTTACATAAGTGACTATGTCACAACACAGCCCAAATGCAAAATCTGCTTTCATAAAAATTTTCCTAACAATTTCGACTATAGAAAAATAAGGTAAACAAAAATAAATTCCTCCCTTCCTAGAGATCCTAAGATTTACTTGCGGTTGGTATATTTATTTCTCTATTTTGTTTCTCTTTCTACTTTCGCCTGGTAAGATTTTTATATGAAATTATATTATTATTTTTGAGTATTAATTTTTGAGACTAAAAACACTATTTTTAACAAAGTAATAATATATTTGGGGAGTTTCATAAGACATCCAAATGCATTGAGCTCTTCTTTTCCAGTATTAGTATAGGTTTATCAGAGAAAGAGAACTAGAGATAGCTGGACAGATAGCTAGATAGCTAGATAGATGACATATATTATAGATGAATATCAAATATTATAAATAAATGATAGATATTATAGATAATTGATAGACAATTGAGAGATAATTGTTATAGATACATACATAGATATCATAAACAGAAAAATTACATATATATGTATATATATATATATATGGTTAGATTATATAAATAGACAAATATGAGTATATAGATAATTGATAAGATTGTAGGTAGGATAGATAAGGAGATAGAGGTACATAACTATAGAAATTTCCCACTCCAGATTTTCCAGTTTCCAGATTTCCTGAATCACCCTCTGCTGGCATGTTTTTCAATGCCTGACAGAAATGGGTTCTCCAACCTACACATAGAAGATGAATGACTTTATAATGTTGTCTTACAACCATTTTTAACTCAGTGAACAATTATTACAGTAAACTTCTATTGCACAAAATCGCTAAGCACATTGGGGCTATGGTGTTAGAAAGCTGTAGCAGCTGGCATTATTAGCATGAGTAACTGCTAATGTGATACATAGTGAAGTCCACTTGAGAGCCAATTGAAAGTGTTAAGTCGTAAGTAAAACTTTGAGATTTGGAGTAATGCTAACTGTGTTTAAATACTAACTTTTTGGTCATGTGACTGCTGGATGCTTTACCTACATTCTCCAAGTCAGTCTATTTTTTCATAATTAAACTAAGAATTGTTAATGGTGATTGCCCTGAGGATTAACTGAGTTAAGTCACGTGAAGTCTTTAGGCGATATTTGGAAGCATGGGATATGGTCAGCCTTAGCTGTCTGTTACTAGAAGTCTGCCTGCTTGAGATTGAAATGGGGAAAATCTACTTCTAGGTCTCTTTGAAGAATATAACATAGGAAGCACCAAAAATCGTGCTTGATTTTAAGGAGGCAAACTCATAGCCTCCAGAGCCCTGCAATCACTTGTTCATCATTGCCCCTTCCCTTGGATAGCTCATTGATTTCCAGATGGTGAAACCTTTGCAGGGAACTGGGTCACTTTCAATGAACCATAGTCACACATGGCTGGATAGACTGACAGATCATTTGATCTGTGTAAACAGCTCATTTTAGGCTCAGAAATTTTGAAATGTTTCCCCTTGTTTAAAAAAGAAAATGGTAAATTCTCAACCTGGAGGGAAAATGTCCTTTAATGCTGTTCTCAGTCAATATAGTAGCAAGGTCGTGGATACAGTTAAAATCATATTGGTGAGATGCCCGGAAGTCTGACTTTGAATTCCAGCCTTCACTGTTGGTGGAAGTGTGTCAGCACAGAATCAATTCCTGGATTACTCATGAGGTAAGGTGCCTTGGAAAAGGAAAAAGGAGACAAAGAGGAGTTGGAAAATTAATCTGTTCTTGTGACTACCAGCCAATGTAATGAACATACTGATTTCAGAAGGACAATTTCTAGAACATAATAGTACTTATTACATATTGAATTAACAGATGACTTCTTTGACTGGAACATTTCATTCTACATAAGAAAAAGATAAAAAAGAAAGAAAGGAAGGAAGGAAGGAAAGAAGGAGGGAGGGAGGGAGGGAGGGAACATGAGTTCTGGAATGAAAACACAGGTTCCCGCAAAGTGGCATGTGATCTTTAGATATGTTTATTTGCATATCTGAAACCATATTCTTTTTTTAAAAAATGTATTTTTCTGCCTAGATATCAGTTTTGTCATGACTATTTAATCAAACAATATAAATAAAAGTCCTCTTTAGGATGATTTAATTAAAGTTAGCTGCTTTCCTGTTATCCCAAGGGCTATTTTAGCCCAAATTGAAATTGTGTGTCAAACTGTATCAGTTCTCTTTAGGATCTGGCATACTGTACAAGGCCAGTTCTAAATCTTAAAAAAAAATAAAAAATAAAAAAAGTAAAAAGAGAGATTGATTAGAGACAAGAAAGAGCTGACATTTCATGTTTACATCGAGATTAACTAATATACACAATTTTAAGTTAAAATGAGCCTTTAAAAACACAAAGTGCTGCTGTGTCTGGGTGTGGCTGCGGAGAATGGCCCTGCTCTGAGGGTGGTTTGCAGCGGCACCAGGCCAATTCCACTGTGGGTGTGGAGACAACCAGTATCGCTCCACCCTGCTGTCATGTTGCCTAATTAGCTGGTGTGTGGAAAACAATCTTGGGAGGCAGAGTAATCTCTCATTTTAGAGTCCTGATGCAATGACAACGTTACAGCCTACTTGTGGCGGAAATGCTGAGTATCCTCTGACATCCGTTTTCTGGGAAGAGAGGCAAGCGCAGAGGTCTGAAGACTGCGGTTCCCACAGAATCTCAAGCTAGGGTCCTTGCTCACTTAACTTACATGTATGAGGTCAACAAAAAGTGCTTGCAAAACCAGAGCAGTCTGAACCCTGCCTTCCTTTGCAGGGAAAAGGTTAATATCATTTCAGGGCAAGTAAGTGCCTTGGCTGGATCATACCTCCCCTATGTTTCTCATTAATCAGTAAGGATGGTTCAGGAAGACCCTTGTTAATCAGAATAAAAGAAAGAAGGGAAGCCATTGAGGTTAGGCTTGGATATGAAAGCGCATTTGGCCGGCCCTCTTCAACATATGGTCTTTGGAAGTTTATTGTCCAAAGGACAATAGGTTCATAAACAGGACTTAAAGCTGGTAGGAACCTGCGTATATTTAAATATATTGGAATCCTTTTGCTTTTTTTTCAGTCACTCTAGGTGGACGAAATTGATTCAAGTGCAAATAGCTAGAACACAGCGGAGGCCAGAAGTTCCAGCTTTCCCTGTTCCCAGTCCAGTATGTATCTTAATCTTTATTTTCTTTAAAAGTTTTTATTTTTATTTGTTCTGAACAGATGTTTTGGCCTGAATGTGTGCCTATGCACTATTTGAGTGCCTGGTGCCGTTGGAGGCCAGAAGAGGGCATCAGATACCTTGAAAGTGGAGTTAACAGATGTTGTAAGTTGCCATGTGGGTGCCAGGAATCCAACCTGGGTCTCCAGAAAGAGCATCCAGTACCCCAACTGCTTGCTAATCCACCCCTCCAGGCCTTGTAACTTGTTTCTTCAAATACACTTATGTGTGGTTTAGGGACTGTTTGCCATTTCATCATTTTATATTCCAGAGAACATACTCAATCTCCTGTACATCATTTAATGCAATGAGTTTGGCTTTGAATTACTAAAGTCACTGGCAGATTAAAAAATGTAAATTTGTATTAGCTTTACTGTTTCCAGTAGTTCTCAATGGAAGACTGTTCTCCCTCTCAGAAGACATTTGGCAATGTCTGCAGTTATGCAGTTATGTTGGTTGTTGTGCCTAGGAAGGCACCATAGCATCTGTAGGATAATGGCCTGAGCTACTAAATATCCAACAGTGCAATAAGTAATCCAGTTCAAAGGGCCAATGGAGAGACTCAGAAGCTAGGATGTGTGCTTTTCAACCAGAATTACCTTTAAAGATTCACTGATTGTCTTGGTGACTAGACCATAATACTATAACAAAAAGCCCTACTATAATATTCAAAGGAGGATATGAGTACTTGCCAAAGAACTGATACATACTTTTAATTTTTTTAATTACTTAGATTTTGAAATTAAAATATAATTACATCATTTCCCACTTTCCTCTCCAACCCTTTCCACTACCCAACCCCCTTGCTCTGTCTCAAATTCATTTTTCATATTTGAAATTCGTATTTGTTGTTACATATCTCTGTGTGTATATTCTTAAATATATAAATAAAACCCATTCTGAATGATGTTACTTTCATGTATATGATTTCAGAGCTAATCACTTCATATTGAATAATTATGGAATGATCTATTTTGTCCAGTTTCTTAGTAATGATTTGAAATATCAGTCTCAAACTACTGTGTTCAGAGAGCATAAACAAACCTGTCAATGGCCAGTAATCCACCATGGACAGGGACTGGACAGCTTCCAAGATATATAAAATCCAAGAGATTTTAACTTGTTTTTCTATCCCTCTCCTTTGTTTTCCACTCATTCCGTCATCCAGCATCTTAAAGGCTGTTTTCTTCCTCTTTTTTCAAACAGCTTCCTTTTATGGTAATTGTGCAAAGTAAGGAATTTCTTCCTGTAGTTTTCATACAGTCATATAATGAAGTTTGCTCACACCTACCCCCTCCACTGCCTTTTCTCCTATCCCCTCCTGTCTCATGTCTTTTCCTTCCCATATTCCAAGCAGGGCTTTCTCTATAGTCTTTCCCTTCTGTTTCATTCTGATTTCATATATGAGAGAAAATACATGCGCCTGTGTTATTTCATCTAACATGGCCATCACTGCTTCCTTCTGTTTTCCTCCAAGTTGCTTTCTTGCTTGCTTGCTTCCTTGCTTCCTTCCTTCCTCCCTCCTGCTCTCTCTTTCTCTCTTTCTCTTTCCTTCTTTCTTTCTTTGTTTTTTTTTTCTTTCTTTCTAACTTTGAACTCCTTCCAAAGCCCAAGCTGTCTGGGAACTTGTGATCTTTCTGTCTCTGCCTGCCTACTGTGGGATTCAAGATATATAGTACCAAATGTAGCCCAATATTTTCTTTATGGTTGAATAAAACTCCTTTGCACTCAAAATGTTTATGTATTCATTTACTGATGGACAGCTAGGCTGGTTTCATAATTTAGATAGTAATCACAGATAGGAAAGTACCTTTGTAATAAGCTGACTTTGATTTTTTGTGCATATACTTAGGGCAAAATCCATATCAACCAACCCAAGGAAGCTCAGTGTGTCACATTTTAGAATTTATTTTGAATTTCTGACTCCTGACTCTTCTGAGCATAGTCTATATTGAACTTTATAGTCCAAAGTCCATATTCCTAATTTCCTCTCTACTTTGTTTAGGAAATGCCTAGGTGCCTCTCTTAGACTTGTGAAGTTTATCTTCATTGTCTGAAAAATTGTGTAAATAATAAAATCTTAGCCCGGTGGTGGCAGTGCATGCCTTTAATCCCAGTACTCAGGAGGCAGAGACAGGCAGATCTCTGTGAGTTTGAGGCCAGCTTGGTCTATACAGTGAGTTTCCAGCACAGCCAGAGTTAAAACAGAGAAACCCTTCACGAAAAAAATTAATTTAAATATATTTTAAATATATACATTTACTAAAATATTGTTGATTTTATATAATCAACAGTGACATGTAATTAAGATTTTTTCCAGAGTTCATGAAATAAATTATTAAAATGAAACTACATAAAGAATTTTATTGGTAGTGAGCTAAGATATATGAATGAAACTGGAAAAATAAAATAATATTTAAAAGTTTTAGAGTTGCTTAATCAGGGGTTGGCTCTGGAGCTCAGAGGTAGGATACTTTCTTATCATCTGCACAGTATTGGAGTCAATCCCCAGGACACACACACACACACAGACACACACAGATAGACACACACACACACACACACACACACACACACACACACACCACTGTAGGTTTTACTCTTAGGTGTATATCTATGTATCTATATCTATAGACGCCTATGCCCATCTCTCTTTATCTACCCAAACATTCAGGAATGATAACAATTGCTTCACAAATGCAACTCAAAATTAGTACCTCTTGTTTTCCTTAACAAAGCTTATTGACAGACTGTTAATACTTGATAGGGGAGAAACGTTTCAAGGTATCCCCATATGATACACTGATTAGATGCAATTGCTCAGATACCAATTTTCAAGTCATCTACTTTATAACAAAGACCATTTTGTCTCTGTCAAAGATTTATTATTTATTCCATATAGAGAGAAACAAATGCCCTTCAATCTAAAAAAAAAAAAAATAATGAAAGTAATAAAAATGTCTTCCCAGCAATCATGGAGCCTGCATGGGTCTGCACTAGGCCCTTTGCATATATGTTGTGGTTGTTTAGCTTGATGTTTTTGTGGGACTCCTAACAGTGGGCATGGATATGTCTCTGACTCTTTTGCCTGCTCCTGGGACACTTTTCCTCCTACTAGGTTGCATTGTCCAGGCTTTATATGAGGATTTGCGCCTTGTCTTATTGTATCTTGTTATGCCGTGTTTGGTTGATGTCAGAGGCCTGACCTTTTCTGAAGGGAAATAGATTGGCTCTGGGGAAGAACTGGGAGGAGTGGAGGGAGAGGAAACTACAGTTGGAATGCATTGTATGAGAGAACAATAAACAACAACAAAATGTCGTCCTTTATGATGCCATGTCTGTAGGAAGTTGCCCCATTGGACTTATTAAGAAAGGAAAAGTTATAGGCTTTTCTTTGATCATGAGGTAGCATAGACAATAGAAGCCCTAAGGTAGATGCACAGTCCCCAGGCTGCCTGTCTATTGGCTAAGGATGTCATGCAAAAGACATCTGCTGAATAAAGGTATATAACTATTTTCACTAACAATTGCATTGTTAAAATTTGAGAGTGAAACATAGAGGAAGCAGCAAAGTACCAACAGCAAAAGAAACAAAGCTGAAGTTTATCATTGAAATCAAGAGAGTTGGTAGCAAGAAGAACCCATTGTTCCGAGAGATGAAAGAAGGCCTTCTCTGTCATTATTCTGATTATATGACACATCCTTTAAAAAGATACGAAATTCAAAATAGTAAAATTGCCGAGCATCAACATAAGAGAACAGCCTTGTAGCAGGACACTTTGAAGTCTGTCCTGTGCACCCTTCTTTATGACTGGATGCCTCTTGGACTTCTGGGAACAGCTTAGGGCATTAAAGAGGTGTTAGTAGTTGACATTGATAGTTAGTGGGACAGAAGATGTTAGATGTTAGTCCAGTTCTCCAGGCTTCAGACAGATAAGGACAGCCAAAAGAGGCTGTGAAAATTTCTTCTGATTTTTTTTCTCTTTATCTTTCCTGAGTTAGTGAGGATAAAACAGAAAAAGGCAGAGCGGGAATCTGTACAAGTTGGGATTTAGTTACAAGTTAGGAATCTGTCATAGCGCAGTTGGGGCTAGAGAACAAGAATCTGATATGATAGCATTCAGTTACCAGAAGTACTACAACATGGAGAGGAGAGTGGTTTTTCAGGACAGGAGAATAGGAGAACAGCCTTCAGTTACAGGTAAAGGAGATAGATAGAGATAGAGAGAGAGATAGAGAGAGATAGAGATGAGATATATATATAGATAGAGAGAGATATATATAGATATAGATAGAGAGAGAGAGAGAGAGAGAGAGAGAGAGAAACAGGAACTTTCAGTTACAAACATGGCAGGAGAACCAGGAGTGAAGATTTCAGTTACGAAATAAAGAGCCAGAGTTCAGTTATACATGAGTTATATATGAACTGTCCTTTCATGATTATGCACATATTGTAATAAAATATAAAAACCTTTAATTTTTTTGGTAAATTCTGTTTTTGTAGGTCTTTGACCATATTTCTGGTCAGCTATTGGACTACTTCTGTTGCCTTATATTGGTCTTGAACAAAAGCCTTTCTAGAATTTCTTTAGGGCCCTCCTAAATTTCCTTATAATGATCCAAATCATATAACCTGAGACCCACCTACACAAGCATTCAAACATGTGGTAAAGGTTGCTATTTATGAGCATGTTTATATAGTAAAGTCTATAAATTTTCTTCGTTTATGACTAGAACTTTATCCCCCAGTAAAGTTCCCCTTGTTTTAGACCTGGAAACTGATAATCTTATTGTCTATGAGTTCTGTTACTCTACAGACTTCATGTAAGTGAAGTCAAGCTATGTTTGTCCATAATTTTGTTATTTCACTTACTATAATGCCTTCAAATTTCTTTTATGTCATACCATAACAGGATTTCCTTCTTTATTGGCTGAATAAGATTCCAATATCAGCCCCTCCCTGGGCTTGTTTTTTTCTTACTGCCATGTGTTGTCTCCCAAAGCATTCCGACTCTGATACACTGCTGAGAGAAAACTTCTCCTCCTTAGAACACAGAAAACAAATGCAGCCTGTTGCAGCTATCGTCTGGCATAAAGTCGTCAATAAGCCTACATAGTAGTACCATCCCCATGTTAAAATTAGAAACTTTAAGAGTGAACTAAGACTCCAAATCATAAAACCACAAAATAGCACAGACTTTGTTCTTACGGATGATACTTGCTTTGAGATTTAAATTTCCAGAAAGCTATCATAGTGCTTACTATTGACTGCCAACTTGACAGGATCCAGAATCATCTATAAGACAAACTTCTAGCCATTCTGTGAAGGAGTTTTTATTAGGCTAGTCACGGTAGAAAGACCCACTCTTAAAGTGGGCAACACTAGAATTTATCAGTCTCTACTTCGTGCCTTCAGAAGCAGCAATTTGAAAGGTAACTGAAGTACTCACCATCCCACATTGCTAACTGAAAACGATAGGATCCTATCCATATCTTCAACCCATATTTAGTAATAATTCACTGCTTTACTTCATCCTTTGTGGAAAATAGAGGAGAATGCAATGCGGTTCCCATTTTGTAGAAAGGGAACAGAAGATCTCACCCAATGTGAAGATTGCACAAAGCTCACAAATCAGTGGGAAGAGTCTATACTTTGACGCCACCTTATCCACTAGCCAGGTACATGACTTCAGAGTAGGACAAATAAGGGAAACAATATCATAAAATCAAAAGATAATTGAAGAGAAAATTATCTCCAAGTTGACAATCCATGGTCAATAAAGAATTTTCTCCCTCTTTCTTCCTGATTTCACTTACACTATTTTAAAAAAGTCAAATTATCCTTAATATCAATAAAAGTCTCCAAGACAAAAGTATAATGAGAAATATGAGAGATATGATTCCTCTTACAGGTTGCCTTAGATTTAGAGGATGTCATTTTATGCAGAAGTACTTATATCTATTTAAGTTCACTTAATAATTTGTTTCCACCCCAGTTTTTTCTAACAAGCAAACAAAGCAGACAACTGTTCTCTCAAATCAAATTCTCTGGATATGAACAGCATCATAAAGATGGGACAGTCTACTTACTCATTAGTTTTCCAAGAAGACAATGACATAGAGAAAAGGTGTAGGTAGAGAAGCTGAGAAAATGCAGTCTGGAAACCAAGTGCATTTAGAATTAATCATTGACTACATTATTTTAAAATGCTAGATTTTAGCAGTTATTCTCTCTGTGTCCTGGATTTTACAGCTGTAAAATCTGAGTGCTAGAGTAATTGATTCTATCATTTTGTTATATTATAGGGTTGCAATAGCAATCAATTTGTGTACAGTCTTAAACTGAAAGGAAGCAGAGATACATCTGTTACAATAACCCATGCTGTCCATCTGGCTTCAAGTACCACACTCTTCTATGGCATAGTACCATATCTTTTTGCATGTACATATCAAATTCTGATTATCCACTTGACATATAATTTTAATGATTAAATGATGAGCTGCTGTTTCTTTTCCTAGTTGTATCTCTAACAGGAGGGACTCAACCTCTTTCTCTAATTACAATGGCCAATATGATTGACAATAAATATCTATTGACAAGAAAAACTCATTCTTTAAATATCCAAGTTTTTTTTAGTCAAAATTTTAGTTTACTTAGAATGCATTAAAAATCAGATAGAAAAATGTCTTTGTTACTAATGTTGGAATCAGACATAACAAAGCAAAGCACATTAAACATTCATATTCTCACAATGTGAAGTAAATATTTTGCTTGCATTTAGCTTCTCAGAATTCAATTCAACATAAAATATCCAAGAAATCTCATAGTGAAGGCTAAAATACAAATATTCTGTATTCCTTTGCCTTCCTAAGTATCAATTACTTTTAATTCAATATTCATTTTCTTACCATGTCTCATTTAAATCTCTTCTCTATCTCAAAACCAAATTGAAGTTGTAAATTTTGTTGACAGAATTCGATCCCTAAGCAGCATTTAACAAGTACATTTGTTTGCCACATTCATATCACATTCAAAAAGCCTTCCCACACACAGAACACACACACACATACACACAAACACACAAACACACACACACACATACACACACACACACCTTATATCACACACCCACACAAAATAACACTCACAAAAATATATAATACATATATAGAGGATCAACCAGAAAAATTAACATTTCTCTATACTCTCCTGAGAAATGGGATTAATTTGGGGTCATTTTACTTGAAGGTGACTCATTGTCCTGCCTGCCTCCATCATTCTTAATTTCAAGTGTTGTCTGACTGCATTCCTGTAATTTAAAGCATTAAAACAAAGAAAAAGATTTAATAATTACAGTTCATGGTCTGGATCCTAGACCCAACATTTATCAGTCATGAAAGAATCAAGTCAACTATCATTAGATTTTAGAATTATTGTATTAATAAGGTAAATCGTGAATATTCTTAAGATTTTTATATTATTCAATAAATGATTTATATTCATAGTTACTTTTTAAAAGTCTTATTTTGTGATATGCCTTTAAAATTAAAATTAAAAGTAATCTAGTGTTACTTTTTATACTCTGAAATTTTTATACATGCATGTAGTGCATTTTGGTCTTGTCTACCTCCCTTCCGACTCCCTCGTTGTCTCCCCCGATACATCTCCTGCCCAACATTATATCTTTTATGGTTTTTCTTAATCCAGTAGCTCACTGAGTCCAGTTAGTATTGGCTATATAGGGGTGGGATTATTCATTGTGGCATGAACAACCTACCAGCAGCCACTCCTCAAAGAAAAGTGACTGTTCCTTGTCAGCAACCATCAACTTTCAAAAGCATCTCAGCTAGGAACAGGGCTTTGGGAAACCTCCTGTGTAGGTTTTGCATAGGTAAGCACAGCTGCAGTGACTCCATGTGTGTAATAGCCATGCCATGTCCAGGGGTAACACGTCACAGCATTTCTCCTCATCTACCAGCTCTCACATTCTATCTTCCTCTCAAATTATCTTCCAGTCACTTTTCTTAGCAAAGATGTTTTCTATTTCTGTCTGTTTTTCAATGGCCACATAATGTGATCATTGGAGTTCATGCAAATCAGCCCTTTACCCTTGACCCTGGTTATACATAGCTGTTCATTTGCTATTGAGGAAATGTTGAAATTTTGAAGCTCAGCACAGGCAAACTTCAAACCCAGGCTTCATCACTGCATGCTTATGGGATTCTGTGAACTTAGCCTTATTCCATCTGCAAGAAGATAACACTGATATGAAAATTGTTGCTAATGCCTACAGTACTTACAGGCACAGGCCTGGCATATAGAAACTCTCAATAGTTGTTAATTACAGTGATGAGTGAGAATAACTGGCCACCTGCACAAATACAAAGAGCAGACATGGTTTCTCTCTAAGGGCTTCAACTAAGTCCTAAACACGTCATCCCTGAGTAAGAATCTTATGCAGCCTATATGTATTTTCTCAGAACTACTACTGTGATGGACAGTTGATCCACATAGACAGTCTCATGGTGTGTGTGTGTGTGTGTGTGTGTGTGTGTGTGTGTGTGTGTGTGTGTGAAGAAAACAGTTACACATCTTGTCAGAGGACCATGGTGCTGAGAAGCACAGACTCTTACTAGTTCTTCATCTATAAATGTAGGCAAGTTACATTGCTTCTTCTTATTCCAATTTCCTATAAATTTTAGAGTTGCTACATCAGGATTAACTAAATTAAAAATAAATAGAGTAATATGTTCACATTGTTTATGGAAGTTTCTACTATACTAAGGTCTCGTTCATTAGTAAATGTTATGATTCTTTTGTTCCATTTGATAGCCCATGCATAATCTGATGTGTCTCAGTTTTACTCTGTTTTGTTTCTTGAGGCAAAGTCTCTCATTGAACTCAGAGTTCATCATTCTTTTGAAGTTTTCTGGCCAATGGACACCAAAAATTCTCCTGTCTCCACCTCCTCCCTAATGTTGGGATTACAGTTGCTTAGGTTGCCATGTACAATTTTTATACAGTACTGGATTTATGAACACAGGTACTTATGATTAGGAAGGAAGTAATTTATGTACTATGCCATCTCTCTGGCTTCAGATATCATTTATTTATGTTAAGAACATCTATTTTTGAAATATTAATCAAACTGATATCAATTATAGTCAGTCTATTTGCTATAAAATATTAGAAATTATTCTTTGTATGTAACTGTACATTTGCTTCCACTAATTGTCCTCTCTCCATCCCCTTTTCTAACACCCTACCCAGATTCTAGTAACCACTATGGTAGTCTCTGCCTCCTTGAGATCAACTTATGCTTCCTTATACAAGTGGCAAAGGCATATGTCTTTTTGACTTAATATGGTTCTCTTTACCTATTTTCTTCTGGTTCTATCCATGTTCATATTTTTAGGAAATTTCATACTGTTTTCCATAATGGCTGTACTAATTTATATTTTCACCAATGGTGTATGAGAATTTTGCCCTTCCTTTGTCTTCTGTACAAACAACACTAGTTGAGGTTTTACTTATTTTTTTAGTAAATATTTCTTTATCTGTGTGATTAATGAGCATTCTAAGTGAGGACAAATGATATGTTGCTATGATCTTAGTTTTCATTTTTTTTTTGATTAACTATGTTGGGTGATATATCAGATATTTCTTGGAAATTTCCATATTATTGATATTATTGTTCAAGAATGTTTATTCTAGCATTCAACTTCAGTAGATTTTTTTTTGTTTGTTTTGTTTTTCAAGACAGGGCTTCCCTGTTGTAACTCTAACTGTCCTGGAACTCACTCTGTAGACCAGGGTGGCCTTGAACTCACAGAGATCCACCTGCCTCTATCTCCTGAGTTCTAGGATAAAGGCATGTGCCACCATCACCCGACTTCAGTAAATATTTTAAATGAAACAATCCCAATCTAATAATTTGTTCTTTATGGCTAAGAAAATTTAAAAAGTTTAATTGTGGTATTTTCCATAAAACAAAATAATATCTTAGGTGTACCACTAAAATTACTCATAAAATAACAATGATACAGCTATTTAGCTGGAGCCCCTCACCTTTCCGGTCCCAACCTCCATCACGTTAGCATATCCTAGAAAGCACCTGCAAATGAAGTTCAATTTTCAGGCCAGTATCTTAGAATTCCTCTCTGATCTCTAATGTTCACTGTTCCAATAAATCTTATAAATTCTTTCTCTGCAACTTCCTGTGAGTCTCTCCAGTGCTCCCCAACCCACTGAAGGAAGCTCCTTTTTGCTCTGCCTACTCATACTGCTCTAGCCTTGTCCTCAGTTTTCATGATTCCATTTGGATACTGCTATCAGGCTACTTCCCACATAATAGCATGTGGTGACTATTTGGGAAAAAATACATTAGAACAATTATGCCATATTTTTGCAGCCTTTTAATTATTTTCCATTAAACCTCACATGTGGAATTAGATACAAACCCCAGCTGTGTCTCACCAGGTGTTCATGAGTCCTTCCAATATCGAATTGTATTGTTGTTTCAAAGCCTCACTTATTATATTCTAGTCCTATTAGCATCGTTTCAGCTTTTCCAACATGTAGAGCCCCTCTCTACTTCAGTGTCACATGCCAGGTGCTCCGTCTTCCCAGAAAACATGTGAATGCCTGGTTCCATTCCATTATACATAGTTCAGTATAATTGTTAGCTTTTCATAGACTTCTATTTACAACATATCTAAATCAGACTCTCTTTTCCTTACTTCCAAGTTCAGTCACTTTCTAGTGCATTGTTTATCTTCTTACTTCTGTAGAAATATCACCAAATGAGTCCCTTTTTTCATATGTGTACTTTTTTAGTGTTTGTTTTTCTGCAGAGAACACAAACTCCATAGCACAAGGCCTCTACCTTATAAAGAACTGTTTGTTCTCTTATTTTATAGGTATAATCACTACCATTTTAATAATCTTTTTTACTGTCTGCTTTGAGAATTTCCACTTGATTATTTTCCCTGCTGCAGAGAAAAAATTAAGATCATTCTTTCCTATCATGGATTTTGTATTTCAATATCTCCCATACACCTTTTCTTATTCTATCATTGAAAAACAACAGCCATATTAATACTGGAGAATTTGAATTTTCCTTACATCTCCTTATTATATCTTATCCAAGCTATGGTTTCATAAGCCACAATGTTTAGCAATAGCACTTGAGTTACCTTGAGGATCTGTCCCAGCCACTTAGGCTATCTTGTCTCATCAGAATATACCAACAACCTGAAGAGATAAATACTATTGTGTCTATTCTACAAACAATGCCTGACATTTGTCAATGGGTTATTCTGGATCATACATTATTTAAAATGTTGTTAATCAACTCAGAAATCCACTTTAAAATCAAGAAGTCAAAGGGCAGAAAAATCAAATAAACTCCCTGAGATCTCCTGCATATTATTAATAGCAACATTGAGGCTGAAACATCATTCCTTCTTTTAGCTTCTATAGTATACTGCCCTGTCTAAGAGGAAATTTCCTTTGGAGGAGTTTGAGATGATTGAGATTCAGAGGTAAAATATTGTTTGAATAAAAAAAAAAAAAACTACATTCTAAACCATTAAGCGATTTTGCTTTTCCCAATGAAATTTAATGGCACATTCAAAAACATGAAGTGTCTCATCATTAGAGAAATCATAAGGATCCCAGGCTCCCATTCTCAAACTATTGTTCATACTGTTCATTCTAATTGCTTTACCCTATTCTCTCTAGAATGTTCACTTTCCATAGTGTTGGTTTAAAACCATTTGGCTGTCCACTACTCAGAGCTTACACCAAACTTTTCCCACCAAATGCGAACAAGCAGGACTAGCAAAGAGATAAACATTCTTTGAGAAATTAGAATTTCAGGAGCATAAGATGGTTGACTTTGCAAAAGAACAAAAGCAGTCATGACCAGCTTGAACTATGCATGATCACTGTTCCAGGAACTCTGATCCTTTATATGCATTGTCTCATCAATCCCCCATAATAACCTGGGAGGCAGTTCTCCTTATCTCATTTCCAGATGAAGAAATGCAGACTCGATTTTGCCAGTTTGCCCCTGGCCTTACAGGTAGGAATTAAGAACCAGAATTTGAATACCAGTCTGCCTGACCCTGCAAGTTATTCCTAAATATTTCAAATATATATTGCCAAACAAAAACAGGCAGGATTTCTAATAGAGTTTTATTTTAATCCTGTTTATCAATGTTTTATATTTTAAAATTGCAATGTGTGTAATCCAACCTAGCCAGTCACCCGGGAAGAATGCTGGATGTTGGGGAACTCAGATGTCAGTGAGGGCACCCTAAGCTGGAGCACTGGTTCTAATCTTACATAACGCAGGTGCATAATATGTTCCCTGACCAGACATGCAATGCCAATGCTCTCACTGGATTACACATCAAAACTGTCATTCACAGTATTGTTATGGTGTTACGGCAACTGATTCAGGTCAGAATTCCTGCAATTTTATCATTGCAAAACAGTGGAAAGAGCTTTTCACTAACTTCCAGAACTCAAAAAGGCCTTCCAGTTCTACTAGCCAGATCATTTCTATTTCATTCTTCAGAAATGGAGGTCTTTTGGGAATTGACACTCTTTACAGCAACTTGAATCAATTTCAGCAACATATTATGGGTGACACAAAAGATGACGGTGAATTATATTCCCTTTATTAAGTTATAACAGATGAAATGTATCTGTAGTCAGAGAAGTCCAAACTATTGTAAAGAATCCTATTTCCCAATAACCCTATTCCTAATTGTATTCTCATCCCAAACACAAACATGAGATCATCTAAACAACATTATTTAAAATGTGTACAGTACATTGTTCATGACATCAAAAAGTTAGGAACTATCCAAAAGTTGACTGACTACAGAAGAGATGTGATCTATCCTACTATGGAATACAATGATAGGAGTGAATGGCCTTCAAATATAAACAGCAGCCTGACTGTGGCAAAAAATAAATAAATAAAAGAGGTGAGATGCAAAAATGGAATGTCATGTGATTGAATCTATAGAAAATATGCCACAGGAAAACCTATTGTATAATATGTCTAGAACATGTTAAGTGGTCACCCTGGAGAATGGCAATAGCCAGAAGAAGCATTTGGGAAGTACTGACCAAACAAGGTTTAGAAACATAATTTAAATTCCTTCCTATAAGAATTTACATATATGTGTGTGTATGGCAAACTAATTAAAATTTTATAAAAGTCACAGTTATGTGAATTGTAAGCTAGACTGGTAGAGAAACGATTGAAGTAGGGGACACTTGGACGGGCAATGGCTACAATGGCTACAGCACCTACTGAGGGGAAAGTTTCACTTCTCTTTTAGATCATAGTAACTTTACTTTTAACCCCAATTGTAGGTTAAAAATAAAATAACTTTAGGTAAATGTAAGGCACAGTTAAATTGTACTTGTAACCAAGTTAATATTTAAATACATTAGTTAATAATGTGAAGCATTGGGAATTACTAAGTTTTATGTGAATGAGGCAAAACTTTCCAATTCATAGGTCCAAGATGCCACATTTTCAGCTAAAGAATTACTTACACAAAGAGGTTGATGAGTCTTTGTTGGGAAAATGAGTATAGAGACACAATCACTGTAGAGTGATTATGAAAAAAATTCATATTTCTAATTCATTCTAATGTCAACATGAATCATAATGGGTTACTCCAAAACATCAACATGGACTCCAGACTTACAGTAACATATTACTGTAATAAAGGAAGGATGAACTTGCATTGTACTATAATCTGTCAAAGGAACACGTTAAGATTTTATGATCAATTGTTAATCCCAAGTTTTAGGGATATAAACAATAATCATGTTATTTCCAGGAGGAGGAGATTTCCCTAAAGGAAACTGGATGCTGTACCCTGTAGAATCATAGAAGTTATAATGATATTGTTCCCAGACAAAAGGGGCTGGAATGACTAACAGGTGGCCTCGGGAAGAGGGGTTCCGGATGCTTTAATCTGTGTGGTTGCAGATGATGGGTATTGCAGGGGCAGGGGATACATGAAGAATAATTTAATTTCATTATAGAGAAAGTCTAACAAACATAGATGAATGGACGTAAGGAATATGTTAATAATTATATAAGAAAGAGGGAGAGCTGGTGGGAGAGCTCAGTAGTTAAGGATGCTTGTTATACACTTTAAGAGGAAGTTTGGCTACCAGCACCACACCCATTCAGAGGCTCACAATTGCCTGAAACTCCAGGTCCAGGGGAGCATCTGCTATATTCTGTATTCCATGAAATAAAATCCAGATAAATCTTAAAAGAAAGTAAGAAAGAGAAAAAGAGAAGAAGTAGGAAGAAGATAAGGAGCTGGAGGAGGAAGAGGAAGAAGAGGGGGAGGAACAAAATGTACTGCTTACTACTGAAAACATTGGGGGTAAATGATCTTATGAGAATATGGAAAGTTGACATTGATATAATCTAAAATTGTTTCTTTTCACCTCTGAGATTACTCTATAAACTAGATGATACTCTTGAAATCTGGACTTGGCTTTGCAAAATCTAGTTTCTTATAATAGCCCCCATAACTGACTAGGAGAAAAGCCTGGGCAGGATATTGATGTCTCTCATTAGTTAGAGAATTGGAAATGATGCGGCTTTCCCACATCAGCACCGTGAGGACCAAGTTCTGTGAAAGCTCTTGCCTATGAAGACTCATCAGTGTTTTTCTTTCCTCAGGATTATTCATTGTTTCAATAAGAAGATTGGAAGGCTGGATGAAAGGAGATGTTTATAGGACTCAGAAAGTATTTGAGTAGGAAGGAAGAAGCTCTGACTCTCAAGTGGAATGAGTGTGTCAACTTCCTGAAATATCTTCTCTGACACAGTGATGGAAAGTTACGTTGATCCATGTCTGAAGAACGATGTAAGATCATGGATATTTGCAGACTTTGGCGCCTACTGACACAGCACCTCAAAGACCCATAGGTGGCATGGCCACATGCAACAGAAAGTTTAGTTACAAAATCGGGCTATCTCATACAGTGAACATAAGGTAATGAAATAATTTTTAACTGTGGTGTCCATGGACCAGTCTTTTTGAAAATGTTATTGGATATAGTCAAGTTTTTGAAATAATTGGGAATTAACTTCTACCTGCCCATATGGGATAAAATCCAAGGTGAACTGCGCTGAGGAAACTGCTCTAAAAGTCATCTGTCAATATGCAGTTTGCTCTCCTGAATAAAAACGGTACATAAAATTTAGTCTGCATTAAACAACGCATAAAGTATGTATTAGGCCCTCTGTATTTTAATGAGGCATATGAGGTTCTTTGATTTCTCCCTGAATTAATATGTTCTTTGTGTTCTCCAATAACTTTTTATTGCTGGATTTTCTGCTTTATCAACCTGTACACAATGACACATCCTATCTCTCATCATTATGAAGAACTGCTCCACCTTCAAGATGCAAAACCTGAAGTCCCCTTTCTGACTCTCCGTCTCACTCTGTCTTTCCTGGTCTGTAACTCCCACTCAGTTTGCTCCTTGCAATCACAGAGGAAATCTCTTCTACCACTCCTATGATCTCTGGATACATATTCTTTTTTAGCTTTGCTATTTATTTATTTCAATAAAGACAACGTGCAGTCATTCTAAATATTCTATTGCTTTCTGTACTACTTTCATTTGAACTAACTTCAGTCACTTAGAAAATTTTGACTCTAATAAAGTCAAGCTATTTTTGCATGATAGCACAGCTTATACTTAAGAAAACAGGGTTTGGATTTAGATATACTTAACCTAGACTTCCACTTCTTCCTTTACTGTATCGAGGCTGAGCCATTTATTCAGTCTCTGTGTACCTTGTTTCTGTGTGTCTCCAGATAGAGCCTGTTGCATGACAACAAACAGATATACATGGCGTACTTGTTGAGTGAAATCAACATCTAAATTTCATGAAAAGGGCTCATAATTTGACTGCCAATTCTGGTACTTCTGAAAATTTAATACCTGCTCCATCATGTCTGCTACATGCAGATAATCTATACTGACCTGCAAGTGACCAGCTCAGAGGAATTGGAGTAGAATCCAAGATTCAACAGAGCCAGGAGACTTTAGATTATACTGCTCAAGAGCCCTTTACTGGACTTTCTCTGAAGCTTTTATTCCAGGATATCTCAGTGTCAAAGCAGGGACAGAGAAGCAAGGATAAGCATAAGAGTAGTTCTCATCACTTACACTAAGATGCATTCAGGGGGCAGAAAGGTCTCAGTAACAAATGGGGGCTGTCTTCATAATGTGCTTGGGTGGCTATGCTGTGTGGCTGGGGTTGGGGAGGCAGCTTGTTGGAAGCATTCCTTGGATAGGTGAAGACATTTCTCCTAGGGAAGTAAACAAATTCCAATGGGAACAGAGTTCACTTAGGATATTGTAGGAAAATCTGTAATATTCAGGATACATAACCCCAAATCTTTATTTCCCATTTTAACTTCTTCTTGACCCAAACTTATTTATGAAACACTATTAAAGATGTATTCAAAGTTCACTATCTTTAACTCATCAAAAGATGACTCTTCCTCTTCCTCCTCCTCTCCCTTTTCTCCTCCTCCTCCTCCTCTTTAGTTATTTGTATTCAGAGTTTCCACACTCCTAGCTTGAAACTTTGAAAAAAAAATCATTATCTGCCTTGCTCAAGAACATCTAACTGGTAAGGACGTTTTTAAAAAATCAATTCATTCCTTCATTCCGTGCCATCTATACCCAAATCTATACCCTGATTATCTTTATTACCAAGTCTCTCATGCTCATCTGCTCATCTTCATTTCTTCAAAATATAGCTCTTGACTTTTCTCATTCCCAGCTGACCTTCAACTCCAGTTTTCCAGATTACAGTTATATATAAGACAATCTCAAAAATCATCATATCAAAATCATAAGAGTGGCCCTTGTTTTCTACTTCTTTCAGTTACCACAGCAACACATCATCTGCTGTTCAAGATCGCCTTCTGACTGTCATGAGCCCAGATGGCCTTCTCCCAGTTTCCTCCTGCACCTGTACTTCAAGCAGCCAAATTCTTTCACCCAGATTTTGACATTCTAAATGGTTGTTTCATCTTTATTTGTGACACCCACCTTTTTTATGATTGATTCTTAATTCATAGCTAGATGATCTTAAATAAAAGACATTTCTAAAACATTTTATGTGTATGTATGTATTTCTATGCAAGTGTATGCCACATCTGTGTGGATATCGAGAGGGGCCAGGAGTTATTGTCTGGTACTCTGGAACTGGACAGTTGCGAGCTGTCTGATATGTATTCTGGGAACTGAACTTGAGTCTTCTAAAAGAGCAGCAAGTGCTCTTAACTGCTGAACTATCTCTCCAGCCCCTAAAAGGTATTCTTTAATATTACTATCATTTTTAAAACACCACTTTTACTAGTATCGTCATGATCATTTTTGTTACAGATAAAAACTATACGCCATATGTTAGGTTCTTCTGCTGCTTACTTGTCTTCAATTTTATATCTCAGAGGAAATGCTATCATTCTTTTCTATCAAAGCGCCATGAGTATTTCCTTGGTGCCATTTATCACATCTAGAATTATTTAGTCACTTATTGTTTTACCTGCCTATTATTTCTTGCCCAGTGTATCGCAGTATAAATTCTACAATATTGAGTACCATGGCTTCCTACCCATCAAGATAAGTTCAGCTCTTGATACTGTCAATGGATAGACTAAAATAATTCACATTTTTTGGGACCCACATAATTTTCTACTATAATCTAGTCAGAGTGGATACAAAAATAATCATTGCTTTCAAGAACATACAAACTTATAGTTAAGGCAACAATTAATCATTTTAAAAGACCATGGAAAAAATTGTAGCAAAGCTTTCTTTGGAGCAAGTGATTTAATTTGTGAAAAGGAAAAGGAAGTCTTAATGGATCAGTTGACTCTACAATTACATTTGAGATTCTCAAAACATTGTTGTTTTACTTTTGCACAAATTGTAAATATATTTTGATTGCCTCATGGTGGGGTAGGGAAAGAAGTCACTATTGACATCAAGTGGGTAGAGATCCAGGAAAATGCTAAATGACCTACAATGGTCAGGACAGCACTCCTTAAAAAACAGCTAGCAAGCTCAAAATTTTGATAGAGAAACCCCAAATTTAATCTTAAAAAGTGAGTTCGACCAAGTGGAGGGTCACAGTAGCTTCTTATCTTTCTGCAAACAGTCACTATATACCCAGCTACCAGTAACTTCCTAAAATATAAACCCATTTATGAAACACCTAGAAAAAATGTCCAAATATCTAAATATCTAAAATATCTAAAATTATATTGAAGAGTTGCTAAATTTGAGGACTTTCAATACAATCTTGTGAAGACGGTTGCATTTTGCTATTGCACAGTACTCATTATTTTCATTGCTGTGATGAAATACCTGGCCAGAGGAATGTAAAGAAGGGTTTACTTGGTTCATTTTGGGAGTGCAGGTACAAGTGGTAGCTTGTTTTACTATGCATCTTTTTTATTCCTTCCTAATTTTTGGCATTGGTGATAGTGGAATCTTTTATAAATTCAGAATTATAGATTGTAGCTTGGCAAAAGCAACAAAAATGAAAAAATTACTTCCAGAACTAAAAATATTAATAATAATATCTTAATAAATTAGCCTGTGTCAGGCAGTAGAGGCGCATGCCTGTAATCCCAGCACTCAGGAGGCAGAGGCAGGCAGATCTCTGTGAGTTTGAGGTCAGCGTGGTCTACAGAGTAAGTTCCAGAACAGCCAGAGTTACAACAGAGAAATGCTGTATCAAAAAACCAAAAAAAGAAAGAAAGGAAGGAAGGAAGGAAGAAAGGAAGGAAGGAAGGAAGGAAGGAAGGAAGGAAGGAAGGAAGGAAGGAAGGAAATTAGCCTGTAATATTCTTTAAGCTACTGTGCTAGAAACAAAAGTAGTCTCATAATAAATTTCCTTATCGCTGGTCAACCAAATAGCAACATGGATTCAGTTATTTTACTAAAAATCCTTTCTCTGCTAAAAAACATAAATGCAGTTTCCCAGGTGCATTATGTAGTTAAACAAATTTCTAGACGTGATCACTTGTTTCTATAACAAACCTTAGAATTAGAATGTCATGGGCATTCAATGCTTGATAGGATTCTAGTGTTTACTTAGTTTCGTACCTTCATTTTACTGATGAATGTCGGAGGGGAAGGGATACTTATCTAAGGTCATGGTACAATTTATTGCATATTATTGATTAACAACAGTATTTTAGTGAACCTCTGAATTATTTTAAGAACTGTGTAGATATCTGAGAACAAAAATAAGTTTGCTATAATGTGTAGAGGCAAGCAATTCAAAAGGAATAACAATCAGCTCATATTTCCTTAACATTTTTCCGTTGTTCACGCTCATTGAAATCATGAACACTACCCTATACATACTAAATCAGAAGTTTGGGGGAAATGCTGCAAAAGCTTCATTTTAATACATTCTTCAAATAATCCTTATGAAATATGAAAAACATGATGTAGGTGAATGGACAGGAAAACCTAAAAATTTATATTCTGAATTGGACTTAGGAAAGTAAGCAACTAATACCAGCCAACAAATGCTAAGAAATAGGACAGAAACCGACCCTCTTGAGAACCAAGATAGAGTACATCTCCTGACTCTACCATTTACAAATATTTGATCTCATTTGATTAGAACTTCTGAAATGTATTGATATAATACCTTCCTCTTTTCCTTATTTAAATTCTTCTCTCCATAGGTATTTCTCTGGATATACCTGGACATTGCAAGTTAAAATTACTCTGGTAATTTACACTCATTTTCCTGAGATGAAACTGAGTCTTCTTTCTTCTACAAATACAAATAGTATCTCATGTTAAGTTTACACTTCGTAATTTTCAAAGGGTACTCAAGAACTTCTTATCAAATCCCATTTTGCTCATAAACTATGAATCTTTTGAGGCTTCAAGACACTATATTCTTTGTTATCCACTGGTTCAATGTAAAACTTGATTTCTACTTTTTTAATTATTTTACTTACTATAGTAATATCCAGAACCTTTAAGTCTGTGACTAAATTGTTTTCTCTCTTTATCCCCACTGCTTAGAACCAAGCCCAAGAACACTAGGCCAAGCCTACTTCTTCACTGATAGAATTCTTCAATACTGTAAACTTGACTAGATGCCCAAAGAAGGCTCCCTCAATTTTCCACCATAATGTTCTTCCTCCTCCATGAGTAATCATTGCCCAGACTTAATACTAAGCAACACCAATGCTCCTAGTCTAATGACAGAAGCAACATAATTTCTTATTCCCGTGAGATTTCTAAGTTTGTTACAAGTGTTTTCTTACTGAAATTTGGTATAAAAAATTATTGCTTTTACTTTCCAGATATGTGACCTGGAGCTTAGAAAGACTAAGTTTCCATACCTAACAAGTAGTATGTTTGTCTTTGGAACTGTTAAACTAAAATATGGACATTCCTAACTTGTCAACTACATAAGATAACTATCAGTTGTCTTTAGCCGTATCTTTCCTATACATATTAAGCTGTGTTGGCTGATTGGAACTCCTAACTGCATAATCTGTAATACAGTTCCTGCTCTCACTGTCCATTGCAGTAGGTAGATAGAATTTCACATTCTAGAATTTCCCAGCCAGCCAGTTAAGTCCCAGGATGTGACTCATCACCTATAGGATCCTCCTCAAAGTTCCATGGAATTGATAGCACATTTATCCACAGTCCCACTTTGTAGATAATGATTGTTAAGACATAGATAACTTTGTCTGGGTTTAATATAATTAGACAGTGGCAAAAACCATAAACAGACCCAGTTTATTTTTCTTAAAATATGATAGAAGCGTACCTTTACTTCCCCACAAATTTACCTAAGCTACGTAAGGAGTTGGGAAACAGTACAGAGTTCCATCCACCTCTGTGTTAAAGTCCTGTGCAGTTGCTTGGGGCTAAATCATCACCTGCCTCCTCACTCATACTCACTACCTCATTGTCCACATTAACCCATATGCTAGAACAAGTGTCTAGCCAGTATAGGAGGCAGCCACAATCAATTCACAGTCTATGACCCAGTAGACTTAAATAACATTATGTAATGCATGGAATGGTGTAACAGGTAAGATCCCTGGGTAGTTCTGGACAGAAATCAAGGACGATTCTATTAATAGGCATTTCTTGCTAAAATATAATTTTCTTTAAAGCTGGCCTGGATTTCAAGTTTACTTTTGCCTACGCCAACCCAGTATATAGTATGTTCTAGAATAACACAAACAACACCACTTAGCAGAATTCTGCCCAATTCTTATAATATTTCATTTAAAAATCATCAGGGGACAAGAAATCTCTGGAGACTACACACATTATCCCTTTGTTTGACCACATTACCACCTCCATTCAGCTCCTTAGAATGGTATAAAATCTTTAAGTATAAAGGCCCTGAAGCATCATCTCGTCTAACCCCTTCATTTAATGCGGTCTACAGAAATGTGGTCTTTCATGCACAGAAAGAATAAGTGATCTGCCTAAGGCCATATAGTTAATCACTGACAAAACTGAGGTGTAACCACCTGTGATAGTTTTCTTTCTACTCAGAAGTTATATGGAGCTTTTCTTGTATATGTTGTGTATTTTATCTAATTAACCAATATGAGACTTGATTATTTAGGAATGGAAACAAATCAAAGCAAGATTTCAGGATGATACTTGTGTATATTAGCTTTATTTCTTTTTGATGAAAGGTGTTGGTAAAATTTTGAAGGTCACTCTGGGTGCAATTTTTGGGTTTTAATTTATGTTCTACAGGGTGTGATGAACTTATTAAGTAAATAATAAAGTGTAGTATTGGTTCTTGAATCAAATATGGGTTAAACTGGACCATTTTTAGATGCCTGGAAAAAATGAGACTTTGTGTTCTTGAATAGAGAATTTAATAGACAGGAACCTGAGTCCAAATTTTTCAGTTAGAAAACCAATTCAGGAGGATTGTGGAATGGCTCAGTGGGTTAATAGTGCTTGTTGCACAAGCATGAGGATCTGAGTTCAAATAACAGTCTCTACATAAAAGTCCTGGCATAGCTCATGTACTTGTAACCCCAGCACTAGGAAGGACAGAGACGGGCTTGCTGGAGTTTGATGGCCATCACCCTGGATCCAGGTTCAGTAAAGACTCTCTCAATAGAATAAGATCAGCAGTGACAGGTAAGGATACTCAAGATCCTCCTCTGGTTTCCACATATGTGAATTTATACAATGCTATGAATGTACATATGCCATACTCACATATACAGTGCAAAAAGAAAAGAAAAGAAAACAATATCAATTCACTCCTGATGGTTTTGTAGCCTCATTAAAGTCAATAATCTTTCTCAGATTTTATTTCTTTACTCATGTTGGAGAGCTTCACCACCCCATCTTAGTCCCAATTTTATAAGGATCATGAGATATTTTATTTAGTATTACTGATATTAGTATATAATTGCAAAAAGTCTAGGTATTATACATGTTTAAGTATGTGAGTTGTAAGTGCCTATATATGTATATGTAGGTATGAGTACACATGTGCAAGTCTATTTACACACACACACACACATTTGTCTTGGCTTTCATAACCAAGCTTACTTTAGCTGTATCCTCATAGGAGAATGCATTCCTATTATGTGGATCAGACCTGCCCTAATTTTACTTCTTGTGAACTGTAATCTTTTTCCTTCTTCCTGCATGCATTTTCCAACGTGCAGTTAGGATGGCTCACCTCTCCTGGCCTGTGCCTACTACAGCTTAGTGCCTTGATTTATATTATGTTGTTTTGCAATTTCAATTCCTAGTGATTACTTTATATTTTTGTTGTTTATCTTTCCTAGACTTCCCAGAAATTTCTATGGAACATACATATGAATCTTTTTTTTATGCAATTCAAATAACAATTCCAGATATAAAACCTGTAAATGAAGAATGTGTTCATTTAGCTGAGGCTTTAATTTATAGTGAGGCAGAGATAATGAGCTACAATCCCTTTTATATATGCAATATGTAACAAAAATTAGGTGTTCAAGAACTTGGGAGGTGACATTTTCATGCTAATGTAATAGTAGCCGGAGAGCAGGTGGTAAGTTGACAAGCAGAAGAAGGGGCATCTTCAAGTTACTGTCTCGAAATCTGTTGTGAAGAACCAATGTTGCAGAAGAAAGGCACAGCAAGTGAATACATCACTCAATAGCATCTTCTCTGTGGACTACCCCTCTTTATTTACAAAGCCCTTTTTATTTGTCATATCTCACCACTCACTCACAATGACAAAACCAATGAAGGATTTTCTCATTATATTACTGTGCCTGTAGGACTGTGAGCTTCAGTATTTTTGCCTACCTCCATTGCATATGAACTGGAGAAGACCATACTATGAGTTAAGAGCTCCTTTAGAATCATTAACTTCATTCCTCAGGACTAAATACCAATATTTTCATTAATGTTTTCATGTTTTTAGAATATGCTGTTTTTACATTATCAAATGAGACAAAGCATTGTGGTACAATCCGAGGTCTCAGCAGGCTGAGGGAGAAAACCCACAAGCTCTAGGCCAACTTGATCTTCGTAGTGCACTGCATTCCAGCTTGGGTTACAAAAGGAAGATTCTGTCTCAAAAAAATAAAAATAAAACAAACAGAAGAACAGTGAATTAATTGGTTAACTGAATGAAATTATTTTTTAAGAAAGAAAGAACATGTAGTTGCATGGGTAAGGGAGAGGAGAAAATCTGGGAGAAGTTGGGAGAGGAGAGGGGATGTGGTCAAAATATATTGTATGATATTCTCGAGTAATAATTTAAAAACCTTTAAAACCTACAAAAAAATAAAAGAAAAGAAAAGTGACAAGTTTCTAGGGCTATGATGACACTTAATGCTTATCCAGACCTTTTAGCACCTTGAATAACCTTTTGTCATAGGAATTTGAGGATCTTTACTGAGAACCATTAATGTAATATAGTTTTCAAAATGGTCTATTTGGAAGAACTCTGCCCAATTAGAAGACCTTAATACACAGGGGATTTATTTTCTCACATAGCAGGAAGTGCAGAGGCAGAGCAAGCCTCAAGACTGACTCAGTAGTAGAGTTTGCATCACTCTCGGGTAAAGTTCACCTGACTACAGTAATTCTAGGTACAAAGCCATGAAGAGAAAAGACCAGCTCTTTTTCAGTCATTATTTAAGAGGGATAACCTTGAGTTATTGATCTTGAGTTCAGATCATCCCTGAGCTCATAACTCTCCAGGGAAACAGGGTTCCCTTCACATTGATAAGGCTCAGCCTTCAGCTGTAGGTAAGGTCAGTTTCCCTGGAGGGACAGGGCTATGAAAAAGATGACCAGAGAAAAAGTCCACCTTCTGTAGGGAAGAGTGAAGGATACATGCCGAGATGGTAAACAACAGCACTCCCTGGAAGTTGAAATTAGAGTACATTGGTGGAAAAGTACACTGCAGTAGTTCACTGTTGTGGTTCAGCCAAGAGGACAAGGAGCTGTTTTCATAGACTCAAACCCTGCCAGACCTCATAAGAGGGAACCACCATCATGGCAAGCACCACCCTCAAAAGTGGAACCCCGAGCATCTGAGCTCAGGTGTATTTATTTTTTCTGAACTCCTCAGATATTCACTGATAGCACATGCAGATCATTAGCAATTAAACAACCCCCACAGAAACCCAACACCTGCAGACAATACAAAACATAAAGAACCTAGGCAGCCTCTCACCCAACAGTGCATAAAAACATTTTAAACATAATGAAAAATAAACTTCCCCAACATTTCCCTTTTTCTGTATAAGCCAATCAAAAATGCCTTTTATCTCTACAACATAATTTAACACTATACCAGCAATACTATTTACAAGAGGAACAATCATGAGTGTTGCTAATGCACAGGACCAAATGAAACCAGATATCCATCAAGCCTTTTCAATGTTTTTGGACAGCAGAAAAAACATTATCAGTGTCCCATTGTCTGGAATTCACTCACAGTCTTGTGGGCTCCTCCAAAGGGCTTGAATCCCTTCTCTGGCTCTGCCCTCTGCAGGACGCAGTTTGTCCTCCAGGCTCTGGCTGCCTTCACTCCACTGCTGCTCCTGTTCTTGATTGTTGTCCCATGGTACTGGCATCTTCAGAACACTGGAGCCCCTTGCTGCAACTAGGCTGCACTTTCACCAATAGCCTCTGCTGGGCTCTTTTCACAGTGCCCAGCCTCAACTTGTTTTCATGACCCCTTCAATCTGGGCTTTCAACTGCTACTGAGGCTGAATCTTCTCTAATAACCTCTCCTGGGCTCTCTCTGTGGCTCTAAGCCTCAACTTTTTTTTTTTTTTTAATATGACCCCTTCATCCTGGGTTTTCAACTACTACTGAGGCTGTGAGAAGACCTAAAAATAACTCATTTAGGTATTTGACTCAACCATGAAACTTCCCCAGCTTCTCTGTTTTTAAAAGAGAACAAAGGGTAAAATGTCGGCTAGAAAGCAAAACTTAATTGCAACTCCTCGCAGTCTCTCCCCTTCCCCTAGGGAATATCGGGTCCAGCAGGGCAGAGACCACCTGTGCCAACTCCAAGATAAAAGTAACCTGGAGACAGGAGTCCCACGAGAAGAGAAAGATAGAAAGGCTTAGTGTTTATTTTACCCCTGGTCTTGTAAAGATAGCCCCAAGGTTACTTAACTTCTTACGTGCAGGGAAGCAGAGACCTGTGCCCCCTGCCTTATGCGCCCTGTTTTTATAGTAAGATTTACTTAATGTTGGCTTGCTTAACTTTACAGCATTAAGTTTGTGGTTTCTGCCTCATGTATTCTTTCCTCATGTATTTTTGCTTCATATACTCTTGCAGACCCTTTTTAATAATCATGTTTAGAGACTTCCCCCCGGTTTCTGAGAACCGGCTTATCAGAAAGTTCCCAACCTCTCTGTGCAAACATCAGAAGTGCTTCTTAAGACATGCTTAGATTTCCTGCCTCCTCACTCCCTCCCTTGTGGTTCTGGTCACCAGACCCGGTCAGCACCTACCAGTCATTTTAGAAGTCAACCCCCTGGGGCCAATCCTGAAACGCCAAGGCATATAACTACCTGCTTGCATTTTGTTTCTTCCTATATAAACTCCACTCACCCTGTGAGTGGGTCTCCTTCCACTCCTGCTGTGTCAGGCAGATATATAGCCTGGGACCCAGTCTAAATAAACAGACCCCTGTGTGTTTTGCATCAGATCGGATGCCTTGATGGTTTTGG
Organism: Cricetomys ansorgei; assembly: GCA_026225945.1. Classification (NCBI taxonomy): domain Eukaryota; kingdom Metazoa; phylum Chordata; class Mammalia; order Rodentia; family Nesomyidae; genus Cricetomys; species Cricetomys ansorgei. The sequence continues at coordinate 16,326,236 of JAMJFZ010000242.1, forward strand.
GGGATCTGAACAGGGGCATAACAGCTGGACCTTTACTAATGGTCTCTCCTAGCCTCTCACAGTGCCAAACCTCAGCTACTCTCCAAAGACCCTTTCATGCCTTCAAAACCAGCACAAGCTGGGTGACTCTTAACAGTACCAAATCAGCTGCTAGCAGAAGATACAAAACTCACCAGTTCTAGAAGACAGCTTCTGTGTGCTGACTCTGAGAAAACACTTTCCAGATTTTAAGATAGAGTCTGGTTTGTAGGAAAAACAATTGGTCACCTTGTCTGCAGGAAGATATCCCTCATGGTGTGGAGTTACTGCTTGTAGACAGGTTTGCAGAAAAATAATTTTAAAACTGTTCAGTTTAAATAAGTGACTTTCTGGCTTCAAGCCATGGCTTCCACAACAGCAGAGGGTCCTGGACCAGTGGGAAAAATCTCAGGTTGAAACATTCTGACATTTTGGCATTCTTTTTCACCACTGCTACAAGTAAAAATGCACCCTTCTTCAGAGACCTCAACACAAGATCTTGAGCTTCACACACATACAATATAGCATTCAGAAAACTCAGTTTATGAACCAGCATGCTACCACCAGGAGCAGAAGGGAGTGTTGGCTCCATGATCAGGAAAAGCAGTAAGAACCTTTCTTTCCCTGCTCCCAGCTGAATTCTTTATCTCTAAGGGCCTCTGTTCTGTGGCTCTCACCTCGGAGGTTTTTTGTTTTTTTCTCCTCACAATTTTCTTTTATAGAGCTTTCTTTCCTCACTCTCCTCTTAATTCAGAAGACTTCTAATCATTATTTTGCAAATATATAATTTCTATCCTCTAGGAGCTACCCTGAGTATGCTTTATGCTCTGAGAGGTCTGAAGCATCTTTTTCTTCTTCCTTGTCTCCACACTAGATTAGCCTGCATGATGTCCTGCCTCACATTGGTGCACTGTTTGTAGTAGTAAGACTGCTGTAGGGGCTTAGCAAGGGTGACCTGGAGGCATTTTCATAGGTGCAAACTCTGCCAGACCTCAGCAGAGGGAACCATCGTCCTGGCTGCACCACCCTCAATCTTAACAGTGGAACCCTGAGCTCAGGTGTTTTCATTGATTCAGAAATCTTTAGGTGTTCTACTGATACTACGTGCAGATCGTAAGAAATTAAACATCCTCTCACAGAAATCCAACACCTGTAGACAATATAAAGTGCCAAGGCCTATGCATCCCTTTTTCCAACAGTGCACAAAAACAATTATTTTAAACACAATTAAAACTAAACTTCCCCAACAGTACACGACCAGATGAGACAATGCTTGATTAGAAATGTTAATGGTGTGTGACAGAATTGCTTGTACTGCAGCACAATCACAAAAAATCAAGAAATGACAACAACCTAAGTTCTTATCACCTGAAGAGTAGGTTAAAAAATGGAGTGCTATTTGCCATAACCACTGTCACTTGCAACAAAGACAAAACTTAAGAATGAAACAGGATGGACAGAAGTATACATAATGCATGATCTTGCTCCTAAAACAGTTGATCTCACAGAAACGAAGATTAGAATGATAGTTTGAAAAGTCTGGAGAAGAGTGGGAAGAGGGGAGAGAGTTGAAAAAGGTGGATTGATGGGTGCTTAGTATAACATTAGCTAGGAGAAATAAATATATTCCTTTAAAATAGAAACAACATCGACAGTTTAGGTGGTGACATGATATAGTTTGTGGTTTGTTAATTTAGATGACAGAAAATGGTTATTGGATGCAAGGAGTGCAGTGGTAGTACAGTAACTCATTCACACAGCTCATTAGCCAGTTTAACAAGAGTCCTACAGGCAAGTGCTGCATGCTGAGTAGTGTTGTAGACTGGGGCTTCTTAGACAGTTTCCACTCATGATCTCATTTTGCCTGGGAAAGTTTTATGCAATGTTTGCTATGTAGATATACAAAATAGGCATGCAATCATTTACCCATACATTCTGAGAAACAACACGAAGAAATGACTAAAGTCTTTCTCTTCTGTAATTAAACAATTATGTTTCTATAAGAACAGAAAACTTTGTAAGTACAGGGGGAACACTATAATTCATAACATGTAATATTCTCTCTTCTTTTTTGATACGGAATGCTTCACGAATTTGCGCGTCGCCGTTACTCTTGAGTCAGAACTAAGGAGTTCTATTTATCATTTTTCTCGTTGCCATGGCAAAAGGCCTCACAAAAGCAACTTAAGGAAGAAAGGGTTCATTTTAGCTAACAATTTGGAGGTACAATTTTTTTTTGATGGGAAAAATTATTGGAGCAGTGCATGAGCAGTTGGCGGTGACACCGTGTCTGTTGTCAGCCAGCAGAGGAAGGCGGATGCTCATGCTTTACCTACTTTCCTTAGTTTTCAGTCTTGACCTGGGCCATAGAAGGTTCCATCTATATTTAGGCTGGGTCTTCTCACTTCAGTTAAGGTAATTTGGGAATTCCTTAATGGGCTTGCCCAATATTGTGGTTTGTTTGTTTCTTTGTTTGTTTTGTTTTGTTTTTTGAGACAAGGTTTCTCTGTTGTAACTCTGGCTATGCTGGAACTCACTTTGTAGAACAGACTTGTCTTGAACTCTTTGAGATCTGCCTGTCTCTGCCTCCTGAGTGCTTGGATTAAAGGTGTGCACCACCACCACCTGGCCTAGTATTGTGTTTTGCAGGTGATTCTAGGTGCTGTCAACTTGGCAATCAGTATTAACCATTACAGGTGCATGTGGCTCATTAGTGCTCACTGATGACATGTGGGGTGATAGTGCATGCAGCATAAATTGTATATTCTGTATGTTCAGAGCCAATGCTGTTACAAAGCCACTCAGTACAAAACAGGCTAGTGTTGCTAGGAACACCTCAGATTCATTACATAATTGACTTTAAATTAATTAATTAATTTTTGGTCATCACATGTTAAGAAACCTATCACTATTGCCAAGTTTTTGTGACCCCTCACATTCCATTACATGATGACCCCATATGGAATTCCAGCCCACAGTTTGAGAAGCTAATTTCAGGGAATTCCATATTCAATAGAAATTTACCATCTTTGCCAAGATCAGTGGAGCTGACACCTAACTCTCTACAATGCTGTATTAACTGAAGTCAGAATGAGTATCTTCAAAATAATTCTCTAGCATGGACTTGGAGAGATGGCTCACCAGTTAAGGGCCATGGCCATTCTTCTAGAGGACTCATGTTTGACTCCCAGCACTCACATGGCATCTCTGATGCTCAATTCTGGCCTCCACATGCACTGGACACATATGGTGCAGACATATGTGTGCCAGCAAGACACTCATACACATAAAATAATAATAAGATATTTGTTAAAAGAATTATCTCCTAATTTAAAGTCTAGTTAAAATTAATATTTATAATATAATCCTTTGAATAAAGAACTTAGACCTCTGACAAATTAAATCTTATTTATCAGGAAGCCATAGAGACATAGTTGTTGTTATCATTGCTACTTCTACAGATAAGGAAACTGAAACTCAGAGGAGGTTAAGCAATTTTCCCAGGTGTGTAAGTAATGCAGATGGAAGAGCTGAAATCACATTCTTGTCAATGAACCTGTGCTTTTAATCATTCAAGTAGCATTTGCTAAAATGCATCCCATGTACCACCTATATCAAAATGACCTGTGATGCGCCATTAAAAGTGTAAACTCCTCAGCCCCATCCAGGTCCACTGAAATAGTATTTCTGAGATGGAACTAAGACCTGCACATTCCTTGGAAAAATATCTGAGTGAGGGACCAGACATTTAACAATGCAAAAATTGCCAGGTATGGTAGCATATGATTACAAATCTAGCACTGAAGAGATGGAGGTATAAACTACATTGGGAGTTTAAGGACAGCTGAAGACTTGCCTCAAAGCATCCTTGAAAAAGAAAAAAGATTTACAAAAACAGTAGAATTTCCAAGATTTAAATTATCTAATGTAAAATGTCTCCATATTTTCCTTATTTTTGGTACAATTAGTCCACAGACCACTTTGTTATTTAAGTCAGTAGATATGCATTATGAGTGTATTGTTCTTGATAATTACTTGCCTTTCCAAAATATGATAGCTAGGTAGATAGATAGATAGACAGATAGATAGATAGAGGTGACAAAGAGAAATAAAGCACACACTTTCAATCATTCTGTCTACCTCATCCTATCTATACATTACACATAGTTAATTCAACAAACTGGATTTTTATTTATTTCAACTTATTTTGCGTATATGCATGAGATGCCCTTAAAAAGGTTGATATATGCAGTGTTACATACATTAAAAGGAAACGTTTGATTCTCCTCAAAATTAAGACACAGTTTCCAAAGCCATGATATAATGGAAGACTGGGAAGGGTAAATGAATGCATGGTCCAACAATGTGTTCATTCTCTAATCTAATGTTCTCTCTAGTACAGAAGACTGGAGAAAGAAGACATTTTTAAGAATGGGAGATAGAGTAAGGCAGGTACTGGATTCATGGCTTAGTGGTTAAGAGGACTTTCTGCTCTTCCAGAGGTACAGGACCTACATGGTGTCTCATGACCATCTATAACTCCAGTTCCAGAGAATCTGATGCCCTTGTGTTGTCTTTGCTGGCACTGTATCTTGGACTAGAAAGATGGTCAGTGGTAAAGAGTACTTACTCTTCTTTCAGAGCAGCATCTATATCTGGCATCTCATAAGCACCTACAATACCAGTTCCAAGAGATCTGACCCATTCTTGTGCTCCTTTTGGACTTTTTGGCACTCCCACATATTTGCAATACACACACACACACACACACACACACACACACACACACACACACACACAAATAAATCTTGAAAAACATAGTTTCTGCAAAAAAAATTGAGTTATGTGAAAAAAGTGTTAGTTGGTTTGTAAGAGGTAAGATGAATATGGTAGATGAGATGGATGACAGAAAATTCCAGAGCTCAGTTCATTCAGTATGGGAAGACTTGGTTATGATATGTGCAGTCTGGCACCACAGAGAATTGTGAGCATTGCAGTTTTCCGTGCTTCTCGTCAATTTTCTGAGCATACTACTCCCATGTAGATGGTCAAACTAGTGGCAGACCACTAGTGACCAGGAATTTTTATGATGCAAGTTTGGCTTTGAGAAGAGCTTTAGAAATTTTGGGTCCACTCATTGAGTAGCTCTCTGCCATTGCCATTTACAATCTAATCTTTTTCACATATCACAATCCAACCAATAAATGAGTCTTTGTGTAGTTAGAGGGAACAACCATTTAAAATGAAGACATTTTATTTTTGGTCAGAATGTGAAATTGTGGATTAACTGACCCTGCTCACTTTTCCAATTTTCTTCAAATGCTGGATGTTTGTTGAATCCTTTGTTGTAAAATCTGATGTGTGCATGGGGAAGGGACTTAGAAAAACAGTTTCCTAATCTAATCTCATATCCATCTCTGCCCCATCCTTTCTAAATTGCACCTTCTTCAGCCTTACTGACTCACTGATATTGATCGATCATCATCCCATCTCACTTTTAGCTTTGATTAACTCAACTTTTCATTCCACAATTAGCTTCTCATATTTCTGCTTCTCTTTTTCTGACTCTTTCACCTGACTTTGTGTGCTGTGATCTCAATTCCTTCTTTCTTACATTCCCTGCTTCTTGTAATAGAACTGATGTTCTGTCTCATTTCCATCTCTTTCTCAGCTCAGTTCTAAATCGATTTCTTTTGTCTTGAACACAATTTCCTCCCCTACTTCAGGAATTGTACTTTAACTTGTCTCTCATATTTTAGTTTCTATATCACCCTCTTCCTGATTCCTTCCTTCCTTCTTCTTCTACACTCAATTTCCAAGACACCAAGAAAAAAAATTATGTTAGGACATTTCTTTTGTTTGTAACAGAACTTTTACTTAAATATCAAATGAATTTATTTAATTCAGGATGATAGATTTTAACAGCTGCATTACATTGAAAATTATTTTCTAGATGCTTTAGAAATCTTACATTCCTTCTAAACTGAAAATATCAACATTCATTGTCATTCATTTAAATCAAATCAAAAATTAAGGCTAGTGATGAGGTTGGTTATCTAGTAGGAATGAGGCCTTAGACTCATTCCCAAATATCAAACACACATATCAATAAAAAGCAATTTTTACATCTCCTAATCTATTCCTTACTATGTATACATTCTTCAATATATTACTCAAGCTCTTTTTTTAAACTTTTAATGTTTTAATAAAACATAGAGAGGTATGTTTTTACATAAATCAATAGAAAAAATTTAGCAACATTTAGGAGGCTGTTTCAATAACTGTATAAAACGTGGTGGTGATCCAGATTACAAGAATAAAGTGATTAATATATACAAAAATTTAATTGTTTATATTTGAGAATTTCATGCTGTATATAATAGATCATCTCTATTTTCCTTTCTCCTCCTCTGATTCTTCCCATGCCCTCCTCAGCACTCTCTCCCAACGTCCTGACTTTATTTTGTTTTTTTTATTTTAATGAAAACCGACTAAGTTCAGTTAATGCTGCCCATATGTGCATAGGTATGGGGCCATCCACTGGACCATGGGAAGTCTACTAGTAGGAATATCCTTAAAAAATGGTTCTACCTCTCCCAGAGTCTACCATCAATAGCTTCTAAATAAGGTGAAAGCCTGGAGATCATCTATCTCATACAGACCAGAACCATGGGCTGACTTGGTTTGTGAAGCTTTTGTGTAGGTAACCACTGCTACCATGTGTTCATGTTTGCAATAGCCATGTCATCTCTAGAAGACAGTATTTCACAGCATTTCTCCCATCATCTAACTTTTACATTCTTTCTGCTTCCTGTCTCTCTTATTCCCTGATTTTGGGTGGTAGTAGGGCTAATATAAATCCAAGGCAAAAGAGGTTGGCAGTTACATTGTTCTTTCAAAGGCAGCAAACAGACTAAATACACGTAAGATATCAGTCTTAAGTCTTCAGTGACCTCAAAGTATATTATTAACTCTGGCTTTGAGGACCAGCAAAACATCAAATCTCTTAGAATATGAATGATATTTTCATGATAATGTATCACTAAAGAGAAACAGCATTCAGTCATAGATAAGACACTGCAGATGATAGAAAAATTTGGACAACTTTTATTTAACAAAGCAATATCAACATTTCTTTAATATCTGTCATCCCAGTTTTTGACCAAATATAAAAACAAGTTCCAAATTCCCAGAGCAAAAGAAACTCAGTCAATCTAAAGAGAAACCTCAAAGTCTATACCAGGAAATTATGGGGCCTGCCATGTCCCAGTGAAACTTATTGTAAAAAACAGAAGGGTAATGAGAAATATTATATTAAAATCTTTACAAGAACAGTTTGATTGTAAATGAAGATATGAGCTTCAAAGGTAAATAGACTTTGGTTTATATTATCACTCTTAAACTCACTAGCTATGCTTTAAGTTAATAATGACATTTGCATTTTTGTCTACTATGAACATTGAATATACAAGGTTTATACAGTCATAATAATGCAAGAATGTTCAAGTGCTATAAAAATGAGTTCAATAGAAGGGAAGGGCATTTGATGAGTTGTACACTTGGCCAGAGACAAGATTAAAATGGGACAATCCTCAACTTGACTTTTATGGCAACTTGATTTTTTAATGCTTTTTCTTGACTCAAATAGTTAAACTATGGACTACAAATCAAGTCTGGTCTTCTGTCTGCTTCTATAAATACAGATGTAAACATAGCTGAACTCATTCAGAAACCTATTGCCTATGATGCTTTTGTGCTATGGAGGTACAGTCAATTAGTTGTGATCTACAAAAACAAACAAATCTGCTTAATGGTGCTTTGCAAAATGACTTTGATGGCCTCTGTGATTGATACATTTGACTCCTAAAGATTAGAATTCATCACACCTAATTTTCTTAGAAGAACCAGGTAAAAGATTACTTAAATTCTTCCTTTACCCATGATAAGCTTTACCCCAAAATGATAAATATTGTTTCATGAAAGAAGATCTTGGATCAACTACTTTGGAAAATAACTGAGAGCTTATTTACATAGCTACACATATACCATGTAGTTAATTTAGCCTTTCCACTCATGGATATTGAGCAAAAATAAGCAGCATGTTCATGTAAATAATTGTACTGAAATGTTTCAAAGAGTTTTATTTTAGTAGGAAGATATTGAAATGAATCTAAGAATTCATCAACAGAACAGTTAAGTACAAGGTGATATGTCCATACAAATTAGAGAATAGTATTACTGTTTACAGAAATAGAATACCCTTTAGAAATAAAAATATTAATAATATAAAATTTAGGCTATCTCTAAATAATTTTACAATAAGAAATCATAAAATATTATATGATTAGATATATTAGATTTGTATATTATCATAATCAATTTGTACTAAAACTGATACTATACCTAAGGAAACCTTGAGGAGACAAACACTAATTCTTATAAGTGATCTTAAATTTCCTTGACTGTTAAAGCTAAATAAAACTTAACATGATCTAAGACTTATAAGTAATTATGCCTTAATCTCAGAAAAATTGAAATTAAGCTTAACTGATCAGATCAACCAGAAAATTGACAGCTTTATAGCAAAGGGATTCCTGATGGGATTTTTTTTTAGCAAAATTCGGCATCTATTCAGGAAAGGTTGACTCAGTGAGTCAGACATAGAAGAAATGCATCTCAACAGTAAGTAAAATTATGTGTGACAAGTCCACAGCTAGCATCACAACATACTGAAAGAAGTTAAAGTTTTGCCTGGAGTAAGATGAGTGTGTGCATTCTTGTATTTCAGGATGGCCCGAAACTCACTATGCAGCTGAGACTGCCCTTGGACACCTGGACCTCCTGCCTCCACCTCCAAATGATGGGGTTACAGGCTTGTGCCACCACACCTGCCTCGAAGATTGCATATTTTCCTCCAGCACTGGAGATTGAGCATAGGACTACTTGATTGCTGGGCAAATATTCTCCCATAAGCTAAACCCCCAGGCATTTTAACCTATAGTTTGTGATACTGGATATTTTTAGGGTTTTTTTAAATGCTCCCATACATCTCAAACTAAGTTAGAATATACTTCGATGATGATATAGGCAGTATTTGAGAAGAGAAATAAAAGGTATTCACACCAAAAGGAAGAAGCAAATTTATTTTTATTATTATTTAAAATTATTTTTACCTTTTATTAAATTTTCCTGCAAACATAAAACACTAAGAAATAAAATCTGTTAATTAATAAAATTGTTAGTGTGAAAACACCACTTTGATAGAGTAGACAAAACTAATTAGTATTTTATTAAAATATACTATGTTATGGAAGTCCAACACATATATTAGATGATAGATAACAGATGATAGGTGACAGTAGGTAGGCAAGTAGGTAGGTAAATGATATATACACAGACATAAAGATATTCATATACACATGAGCAGATAGACACACACACACATACACATAGATACACACAAGCACATACATTGGTAAATGATATGAACAGATAGATGATAGAAAAATGATACAGTAAAAGGCAAATAGAAAATCACACGTTGGAATAATCGGATTCTTCTCCCAGGAATTTCTCTGTGGTCATCAAGGGATAATTTCAATGCAATTACCATGACTAAGTAGACTTCACAAGACTATTCAGAAGGAGTAAAGAGCTATGTGTCTGAGGACTGTGAAGAAGGTGCAGTATTCATATGTGAGAGTAAAAATATTAATAATGAATTGATTATTTTAACACATTACTGTTATTTTTCTAAGTATTGGCATGCACTATTTTTTAACTGACTTTATCACACACCAGGCCTCTAGAAACGAGAAAAAATAGAATAGAGTCCAAAGAGTCTGTGATTGTCATTGCTGTCAACATATTTTATGAGCTGAAGAAACCCCATTTCTCTCTTCTTTGCTTTCCCATGTTTTCTGTGAGAGAAAAAAATGTTATAGCTAAAGTAATAATTATAAAGATTAGCCATCAGTCTCACACTGAACAATATATGTCTTCTCCTAGGACTAAATGGTAGGGTCTCGAGGGATTTGCCTCCTCCTAAGTAAAAATATTTGACTTTCTAAAATATTCAGGGAAAAGTCAGTGTAGATAGAAATCAATGTATGTGTGTTACAGGTTATAATAATCCTCCAAATTTATAATTTAATTAAATTTTTTAAAAGAGTTCTAACTGGGTCCCTTTCTACATTTTTGTCTTTCTTCTTTGGCAAAGATACTGCCTTACTTCCTATCATATTCTTAGCTACAGCAGAGGTGGCACTGTTCAATAAATAGTACTGTGAGATGGAGCAAAGGAATTTGTATCCAAGTAAAATGAGGTTGACAATTGGAGGAACTAAAACACGTATGGCCAAATGTAAGAATTGAAGGGATGTCCGACACAAGGCGTGTTAAAGTGAAATTGGAGTTTTAAAAAGTGATGTATTTGAACAAAGTATTGTGGGATCTGACTTTAATGCTTGGCTATTTCCCATGAATTGGCACACAGCAGTCTTATGCTTCAATTTGTTATTGTCTTCACGATCTTACAAGTTTCCAATTTGGTATTATGATGAGAGTCTAGAGATGCAGCACCACAGCCTCTTGTAGTTATGAATGAGTACAGCTGTAAGGCATCTTTCTGTTTCTGTTTATTTGCCATTTTGTTTCTCAAAACTTAATTCATTAGCCTGAGTATCTCAGGACTCTTGTACACTGGTAAGGACTCATGCTTCTCTTTATTTTTTGCTCACCAAGTTCATTCTATTCACTTTAAATGTCTACTTAAATCAACCAAGTCATTATTAACTGAAACTTTACGGCTTTCACAATTCAGCCTATGTTTTTCAATGCCATCAACACTCCCTTAGTCCTCACAGTCTTAGTTCTCCAAGCCAAGTCCTATCCTCATCTCTTCATACTTATCTCTGGGCTTGCAGTCTCCCCTTTATCACTGCACACAGATCATTGGGTTATCTATTCCAGGTGCAATTTCATTTTAGTAGCCTCTGAGTAATAGGACACCAATGAGGTTCCTAAGTAAGAAAGCATTAGTGTTACACAAAGGTTCCCTCAAACCTGACCCATCAGACTTTGATCAATCTCCTCTCTGGGATTTGCTCCTCACTACTGCTTCCTACACTATCATCCAACAGCTGCCTTCATTTTTCTATGCAGAGTTACTAAGTTCTTACAGGCCTCCTTCCCTTTGTGCTACTGTCTGTAATTGGGATGCTTTCTTCCACTCAGTTCATTGACAAACTTCCTGAATTTCTCAAATATCCTCAATTCTTTATGTCTGTTCTGATATTCTAAAGCAGGAAGCCTCATCATTCATGTCTGTCAAATTATGTGTCTAAAGAACATTTGTTTAAATAAACTTTTCTACTAAAACTAGCTTCTCAATGTCTTTGCTATATCATTTTATCATATATATGTATATATATTTATATTTATTATTTTTATATAATATATTTATTATTTTTATTTTTTTGACTTAGCAACAATCTGCTATTTATTCACTTAGAGCCAGAAACTCATTGTGTAGCACTGGGTGGCCTAGAACTTGCTATGTAGACCAGGCTAAACTTGAACTCAGAGATCCCTCTGGCTTTTGCTCCAAAGTGCCACTGGAGTGTGGTCAGCCTACCAGGAGGCATGCCCTTAAAGAAAGCTGACTCTCCCTCTCCCAGAAGCCATCCACTGTCAATAGCTCGAGAGATATGTGCCCCTCCTCTCCATCATGCGAGAATGTTGACTGGCTTGATCTTGTGCAGGCAATCATGGCTGCTATGAGTGCATGAGCACACTAGTCCTGTCATGTCCAGAAGACACTGTTTCACTTCTCTGTTCCTTAACGATCTTTCTGCTCTGCTTCTGTGATGGCTCTTGAGCCTTGGTGGGGATTTGGATGTCTCATCTATGGCCAAACACTCGACTAACATTTGTTCTTTGTGGTTTGATCACTTGTTAAGTTTCTGGTTATTCATAATGTAAATGTATGGATATGACGATGCATTGAATGTAAAAAATGGATTCACAGTCTCAGGAAGTTACCTGTTGAACATTGCTTGATCATAAAATGGGACAAAAGACAAATATTTAAATTTCATTTTTCAATGCTTATGATAAATTTATATTAAATATTATTTCTCCAATAGAAAGTTTATCATATAAATTGAACATTCAGTCAATGTCTCTTCCTTATCTGAGAGCAACCAAGTTGCAATTCTTAAAGAAAGCTTTTATTAACTAGGGAGAGTTTTGTGCATTTTATAGTAAAATAAGATATGATTGATTATTCACAAAGAAACCTGCTTAAGGAAGGAAATCAAACAAGAGTTCCACTGGAGAAAAAGCATCTTACCATTCATCTCAGGACATCTATTAGATAGGCCAGTACAAAGGACAAACTAATGGGTTCCTCAATGTGTAGCTCTGCAGTCTAAGCCCACAGAACACAAAAATTTAAGGCTTATATTGCCAAGACTCTGGAGTTATTCTACTATTTATCTAGAGTCATACAAAGCTCAGTGTTTGCTTTAAGCATCTTATTTCTTCAACTTTGGACTCCTCCCAAATTGAGCATACCACAAAGGTTGGTGGTGCCTCCCACTCCAGCATTAAGCATGGGTGATCCAATAGGACACCAACTAATTGCAATTAATTCCACTTTGAATTTTCATTAACTGTTCTCAATAATCAGAACTGGACTACAAGGCCTCTCAGTCTCCACTACTTTTGAGCTCCAGTGATTCTAGTAGTTAAGAGCAGAAGTGCTGCAATGAATGCAAGCTATATTTCTGCAGCTTACTGTGTATGTGATAATGGGCAAATGGTTCCAAATCCCTGCATTTCCTTTTTTTAAATCATAAAAGGATGATAACAATATTATTTGCTTCACTGAGTTGCTAAGTTAATTGACAAATGACCTACATATCTAACACATGACTGATATATAATGACTCAATAGGTATCAAACATTTATATGATAGCTCCTTGTCCTTCAGTGTCTTGTTCCCAGACTCTAAGCTGCATTGATGAATCCCTTTCAAAATCACCTACTAACTTGACTATGGTTCTATATATTACTATCTCTAGGCATAGATGTATGCATTGTTTTATTTATTCTTATTATCATGGGTTCATGGAAGAGGACAGCTTATTCTTTGCTAATTGAAATTTAAGGTCTGGTGGACACAGGAGCTGTTGTAATTATAGTCTCACAAAAATCTTGGAATCCAAATTGGCCCCTTCAGGAGTATCCACAGTTTGTAGGGATTGGAACATTATACCAAGTAAAACAAAGCATAAGATGGGTTAAATGTGTGTGATCAGAAGGTCAAATAGGAAGACTAAAGCCATATGTGGCAGATATACTCATAAATTTATGGGGGAAGAGAATTATTATAACAATAAGGAGCGTAGATTAACATTTCTTCAATCTCAGAGACAGTAGATACCTTTACAAACTAAAACTGACACTGCATATTAACATCTTATGGAATATGGCTTGTTTCCATCATTTCTCTTGTATATGGATAGAATTGTGGCTGCACTATGCATTGATTACAGTGCCCGGGTACTTTTTCTTCACATTTTCAAACTGTGGTACACAGACACTCAATATAAACCTATTTACTTATAAACATTCCTTGGAGCTATAACATATGCCCTGCCCTATGTCTAGTTTTAAAAGTGAGAAATGTTGGCTGCAAAATCCAATTATTGATATGTATGGGTTCCTAAAAATCTAACCATACCTTAAGGGAAATTCTTAAAAAACAGAAAGGGTGAATAAGAATAAGAACTCCCAGAGGCAGATTGCATAATGCTTTGTTAAATTTAATTTTTTAGTGCTACTGAGGCAGGAACAAAAGCTGCTGAAAGACACTGGATTGTAGAAAAATGCTGAATTAAATCAGCCAGTATACTAAATGATGTGTTAACATCAGAATGGAAGTCAGGAAATGTGTTACATTGGAGAAGAGGTTTTGCTTATACTTCCACCAAAGGACAGCTCAGTAGAGAGAAACAAAGAGAAAAGGCAGTGAGTGAGCACTCAGAGGTCTAGGCTTAAAATTAGATTTAAGGAGGCTAAACCTTCTAGGACTGGGGATTGAATTAGCAAAGAATAAACTATCATCTTCCTTGAACCCACAAGAATAAATAATATATCAACATTTACATCTATGCCTACAACCATCTACACAGTTCATAGTCTTAACCTATCTTGGACACTTCCTACAATGGCTGTCCTACCCCTCACAGATGAGTGAAGTGCACAAATTTCAGATCTCTCTGCTTTGTCCTGTTACTTGGAACATTAACCTTCATTCTGATACCAGTGTGTGATGGATTAATCCACTAGGCTCCTTGTAAAGACTTCTACAACAAATTTACATCATAGATTCTGGGTGCCAAAACAAAATGGGTACTTTAGACTGAAAGAAATTTCTTTCATGTCCTCTGAGCCATGCAGTCCCATCAAGTCTTTTGCATTCCAAATTCAAACTTACTATCTATCCAATACTCTCCAATACTGTGCCATTTATAGACTTCAGTGGAAAATACTCTATCTGTGCCAATGGAACCTTCTACTTGGCTCCAAGACACAATTCTTAGAAGCCTGCCATCATTATCTACCAAATCACCAAATTTGGGTTGCAAAACCCTTCCCAAGACCATTTAATATTAAGGGCTAAGTTGAGAGCATATATTCTTTCTGCATTAATGCAATAATAAATAACTTTAAATATTGACACTTGCTCTGCTGATCTGAACTACAAGGATCTCCCAACTTCAACCAAGTAAGTAAGAAGCAAGTTGGTCTGAACTTCCTATTCCAAATATAATCAGCAGAATGATAATGACCATTTTTAAGCATATTAGTAAATAACAGTTATTGGGCCTTTATTTTTTTTACTGTCTCCAAAACCCTGAACAAAATCCTCAACAATGCTAGGGAGTGTTACTAAACATAATTTATGAAGAGAAAAGGGAAACCAAAGTCATACAGGCAGGAATCAAGAAGATAATAGAATGAACACTTTTTATACTACACTCAAACTTACTTAGAGAAAAATAATAGGAAATCAATTTGAAGAGAAAATTAACACAACAATGTGAAATATCTTTAATACTAGGCTATGGCCATGTGCCTAGGTAAGACTATAAGCAGGAAACATATGCATAACATGGCTATATTTTAGAAAAGACTTCTAATAGAGAATGTAAGTTTAAATGTTATTTATTTATTACAATTTTATTTTTGAAAATTATAATTACAACATTTTCTCCTTCCCTTTCCTTCCTCTAACACCTCCCTCACTTGCTCTGTCTCACATTCATGTCCTCTTTTTCAATTATTGTGTTATATATAACTGTATATAATATATAAGTATATTTATAAGTAAATATATGTATATAACCTTCTCAGTCCAAATAATGCTGTTGGAATGCATGTTGGATTTATGGGGAAGTTTTTTAGTAGAGGAAGCTGAATTATTGTTGTTTTAAATGTAATTTCCCATTTTCCATGCTAGGCCCAGAATGACTATCCCCTGGCCTCATCCTTCTGAGTAATTGTTATTATAGGAATATGCAACACGCCCAATCATTTTTGGATGTTTGATAAAATGTTTGGTCATTACAGCTGTAAGGTGAATCCAACTGACAGTTAATGGGTAGATGCCAGAAATACTGGTGAATGGCTTTCAATGTTCAGGACTGCTGTACTCCACCCTAAGCCCAGACACAGAGAACCTAAACAAAATGTGAATAATATCATGACTGGTAAATTTCCTAAGAACTAGTCATACTTAATTGACACTAAAATTTTTGATAGAAAGGTGGTGGTGCATGCATTTAACCCCAACACTCGGGAGGCAGAGGCAGGGGGATCTCTGTAAGTTTGAGGCCAGCCTGCTCTACAGAGTGAGTTCCAGGACTGTCAGAGTTACAACAGAAAAACTCTGCTGTTAAAATTAAAACAAAAAGTTTATTTTTAATCTCTGATCTTGTTTCTTCTTTTGTATTGATATTAATGGAAATCGTTCATGACAGGATTAAGGTATAGGTTAATCATCATGTAGTGTGTACTCAATTACCATGAACATCATTAGCTATTTTCAATAATGGGAAATTGGAGGTCTAGTGGTGGACTACAAAATGATGGGTTGGAAAGATGTCTCAGTTGTTAAAATCATTTGCTGTTCCAAAAGAAGACCTGAGTTTGATTCCCAGCACCTACGTGGTTGCTCACCAAACATCTATATTTCCAGTTCTAGGGGAATACATTGCTCTCTTCTGGCCTCTGAGGGATATGCATGCATGTGGCACACAGCCATTCATACAGGCAGAACCCTTGTGTATATAAAATAAAAACAAATAAGTACATAAATAAAAATTTTTTAGTACCTAAAGTCACTGTCTACTGACCTAGGGATTGAAAGTACATAAATCTGATCTCTCACCCAGACTCCCAGTACACATTAAACTGCCTGACACTTACACTTTAATATCTCATCAGTCATTCCAAACTCTACCCTCTAGCTCACTTATGGTGATTCTGCCAAAGAAAATGTCAGTTACGATGAATCAGGAAGACTGTCCTCATGATCTCTACCTACCCTTAACATACTATATGATGCACAGCATCTGAAGCTTCACTTTTCTTCTTAACCACAACTGCCCTGATGGTAAAGAATATTGTTCTGTATGACTGAAGAAACCCTGTGCCATAAATACCCAAAGTACTGCCATCATTGTTGTCATTCATATTCTTTTTGTGTGTATCCTTCACTTCCCTCCCAATATGAAAAAAAACGAGCAATATAAAACCTTTTCCCAGAAAATAATACTCATATTTGCTCACTACTAAGGTTTGAATATGAAGCATTCCTTATAGATTCATGGCTTGAAAGCTTTGTTGCTTCTACTTTGGGCATAGGAGCATGGGATTTCCTTGAAAGAAGTAGGGCAATTGGGCTGGGTTCTTGGAGTATCTTGTCCAGGAGGATTTTCCTGTCTCTGTTTCTTTGTTTCCTGTCTAACATGAGGTGAGAACCTTCTTCTTCCATCATGTGGGTTCTGGAGACCAAACTCATGTTATTAGTCTTGGGGACAGAATCTTTACTCACTGAGCCATCCTACTGGCCTATGGTGAGGCAATTTTTGATTGAAGGACTTAATGGACTCGAAAGGCTTCAAAGGAAAAGTCACCCTTGAGCTCTTCACTGAGAAGAGGTGAATGGACTTTGTAAACTGCAGGACTAGTGGTTGGACATGGTGAAAGTCAAGGTCTTGTTCCTTGTAGAGGTGAGTTAGCATCTTTGACCTCTAATATATTCATTTCCAAATAGACTCTTATCAATGATTGTAGCAAAGTACTAAGATTGGATGATTTTGTGTGTGTGTGTGCGTGTGTGTGTACTTTTTACTTTTAACATTACTGAAATGTAGAGAGAGGTAGACAGGGAAGATACCACCTTTTTATTGCTGTTGTTGTTTTCTGTTGAGCTTGTTCACAGCAGATTCCTAATATTTCTTGGTCTAGATTGCTCATTTCTCACAAGATTAATTTCCTTGCTGAAGTTCTTGACATTAATTAGGCTAAACCCCACATTATCCTCTTATGGCACTTTTTGCACACAACATCATTATTTCACTTTTCTTTATGAGATTACTTGATAAGTGCTAGCCTCTCCTTTAGATAGTATACTCTAAAAGTAGCAATCACTTGATATTTTTGCTTAACTTAATGCTCTATATACCAACTGTGTCTGAGTAGATACTCAATTTATATTATTTAAATGACTGGTAGGATGGCTGCATGTAAAAGTGCTTTAGAAGGCAAAACAATGTAAAGAAAAGAAGTGGCAACGATTGGATGCTAGGATGCTGCTGCAGAGACTAGCACATCTGGAATAAAGATGGGGGAGATCCATGAGAAATGCAGCTGGAAAGAGGGACTTGAGTTTAATCTGAGAGAGCCTTGGATACCAGGTAGAAGCTTCCTACTGAATGAGGCCCATAGTGAGCAGTCATTAAAGTATTCTCAGAAAACATGGATTATGGAAAAGTGTGTTAATAACATGAATATACCATATATAAAATATACTTGAAGAGAAAGACTATAGCCAAGGAGTCCAGGTTGGGAGGGGGGTCTTTTGTAATATTCTTTTGAGAAGCATTGATTATTTTCTAACCAGTGACTAGGAGTCCTTTTCAGAAAATGGTTGCCTTGATGGTGGAGGAGGGATTAAATGAATTGCTGTGATCCAGAAACCACTCCTTGTAAGAACCCATTGAGAAGTCCTGTGGGTTCTCTATATAGGATAAGCCTCATTAAACACCATGAAGCAATACTCACATTTCAAGCAATCAAAACCTTACCCTGTATAGCAGCATGTAGAGAAGGGATTGGATATGGGTGGAGAAAGCAATTTCCAAAATGTCCTCCCAGTCCACCTCCCTCTTTCCTAGTTCTCATCTCCTCATCTACTTGTCAGAATAAGGTGAGAAATTAGACAAGGACTAATCCACTGTTCCCAGACTGGAATTCTCAGATACTAGAGTTCCTTCTCTACTTCCCAGAAGGTGAGCAATGCCATACTTTACTGTCCCTACTGACCTAATCTATCATGTTGTTTGTACTATGGGAACATATTTATGTTGTGATTGTCTTCCCACACCATTCTGCCTTGGATTCTTTTAGAGAATAGGGAAGGAAGTTGAAAGGATCTAGGAAGATTTGGGGGAGGGGAAAGGATATGGTCAAAATATATTGTATAAAAATAATAAACATAAAAAATAAAAAAATATGGCCCATCACTTCACATTCTTATTCTCTTAAGACTCTCCTGGACAGCTTGTTAAACATTCAATTTCCTGAGCTTCAAACTCAGGTATTCTAATTAGCAGTGTTTGCTTATGTAGAGCCCAGACAGTTCTTGTCTCTCTTCTTTTGCCTTTTATGGCCCTCTTTCTCTCCCTCTTTCCCTTTCTCCCTTCCTCCCTCGATTCCTTCCTTCCTCTCTCCCTCCCTCCCTTCCTGCCTCCCTCTCTCCCTCCTCTCTCCCCTCCTTCTTCTATTCATTCATTCTTCCTTCCCTCTCTCCCTCCCTTCTTTTCTTTATTTTTCTAATAGTCAGTTAAGGTTGAAATTCACAAATTATCACACTTCTACTAATCTCCAGTTTAAGACAAAGCATTTCCATAATGCTATATATATTTATATTTTCAGCAAATGAACATCAAATCATATTAGAAAATTTGATGTTTAGACAAAATAATATTTTTAGACAGTTACATAATTAACCTTAATCTTTTGTTTTAGTTATAATCCCCCTGTTCTCTTGAAAAATAAGTGTAAACCTTCTTTCAAATCCTAAGTTCCTTCACTTGGCATTACTCTTTGAATGTATGAAGATTAAAGGATTATTTCTAATTCAGCCTTTTCCAAATCATGTTTCAGAAGACAATGTTCTGAATATGTATTCCCAGGAAAGGATGTTCAGTTGTCAAGGAAGGTACTACTGTCAAAAACAAAAGTGGTATTCAATGGTAACTGGTGTGCTTTGTAAAAGCAAAGGCAAGGGGCATCATTCAACACATTCATGGGAAGGGATATTTGCGTGTTGTATAAAAGAACCATGCCATCCTCTGTGGTTCTTTCAGATCTGATGATTTTATTCAAACAGTGTTCCTTGGATAAATGTACAATGCTGCTTCTTCTAAAAGTACATGTAAATCCTTTTTATTTTCCTATGGCATAATCTCATCTGAAACCTCAGAGAAGTGAAGAGAAAGGTAAGCATTCTGTGTTTTACCCATTCCTAATCTACAAGGGTCAGCTCTGATCACACCCAATCAGGAAGGTATGCCAATTAGTCATCCTCTGGAGGGAAGGGCCGGGTCTGTCTACTCCCAATATAATTCATTTAGTTCACATCGGTGGCAGTGGATTTCATCCTTCACTTAATAAAAGCTCAGCAGATTTCAGATGACAAAGAGCCAGAAGTCTAGGAGTGCCACGCCTAACTTCCCAGTCACTGGGCATTCCAACTTGGTTTTCTTATATACATTTTATAAACATTTTACCATCTGTAAATAAACTGTTTTCACATATTCAGTGCTATCTTAGTATAGCAAATTGCTTCTATTTCCCTTTAAATTTTTTAGTACAATGGCTACTGCTTACATGTTTTACATAGTTGTAATCATAGTGTGCACATGGTTTTGAGTTCTAATGTCACTAATGTTGTATGTTATCTGTTACAATAGTCATTTTCATAACTCATTCGATCTCTAGAGAGTTCAATAAGATTTCCTTACATCTACAGCTTGAGGTTATTTCTAACATGTACTACAGTGTGAATTTTTTTAATCTAATATAAATTGAGAGTAGAATAGATACCAGTTACTGGCTGGAAAGCATAGGGGAAAGGTTGGGGGAGAGGTTGGCTAATAGTATATATAATATTATGTACTATATTATATTATATATTAATATACATCATGTATATATTAATATAATATATTATTACATTATAATAATAATATAATGCTGCGGGTAAGAGAGAGGAGTAAGTCCTAGTGTCTTGTGGCACAGTAGGGTGGATGCAGTTAACAGTGATGTAGTGCATGGCTCAGGATAGAAAAGAAAGATTTTTCTGCATTCATTATGTAGAAAAGATAAAGTCTGAGGTAATAGGCATACCTGATTTTATCATTACCTAGCAATGAATCAAAAAATTACATTGTCACTCATAAGAATGTACATGCTAAAGAGCTAAAGGCTTAAGAAGGGATGGGAATAGGGGGAGAAGGGGAGAGGCCAGGTCAAACAAAAGTAAGGGTATATGAAGAAGCCTTATGAAAACCCAATAGGTTGTAAGCTAATTAAAAATACAATAAAAATAAAAGTAATAATGATACAAATGAAAATGAATGTTTTAAATAGGAATATTTTATTGAATAATCATGTTATTAGTCTGTACTTTGCTGAGAGGGACTTTTTAATCCAAAAAGCATATTTTTGCACAAATTAGGAAAAATTAATCTCTTATGATATATGTTAGTATGTAATACCAGATGGTTTTGGAGTCAAAACCAGATAAGGTATTGGATTACTCTTTCGGTTACACTTACCAATATTTTATAGAACATTTATTTTCTTTGTTATATAATAAATGTTTTATATAATAAGCATTGTTTTAGCAGAAATTTTAGAAAATGAATTTAATATGAGGCTGATACACTGCCTGCTATGCTAAGGAGGCAGATTAGGAAAAGAACACATTAAAAATTATGTTAGCATCATGAAGGTAACTAAGACAGAAAGAAAGTCTCAATTAAATGTTAAAAAATATTTCTTCAAAGAACATACCGAATTCATTTGTTAAAAAGAGACCTGATGGTAGGCATAAGTTTAAGAATGTTCCCAAGATCCTTTCCACTTGTCCGTGTGCCCTATATGATGTTCTCCTTCGAAGTATGGCAGGCAGTATAGATTGTGACAGTATACCACCGTGTCATATGGCAAAGGTAGAGAAAATGTCCAGGTATAATAAGATACTTGGTCTGTTGACTACGTTAATACAATATGATAATACCCTGGGTGGCTATCTTTTCATTTGATGTCAGTCTAGAGGTCAATGAAGTCAGAAATACCAAAAACAGCATCAGCCATTCTCATGTGTATAGAGGAATACGTGGAAGGAATTTTTGTTATTTTGGTTTCCGTAAAAATGCAAAATGGTGTTTGGATTAGGTTTCTGTTCCCACCCCAGTTGTGATATAGTTGTTTACAAGTTGGATTTGAAATGCTTGAAGCAGGTGACTATAATTTCGTTAGGCGCAGTCTTTTTGGCACCTGCAGCTTGTTTTGGATGGATTTATGGGAACTTTTGGCTTAGGGTATCAAAAGTCTGAAGTCCCAAGAGTCGTGAGTGTTGGTTGGTGGGTCGTTGGTTGACTTGCTATTGTTAATATGATAATTCCTAAAAGAACAGAGATTGGAGAGATTGAGTTTTCTGACTGTGAGCTGAGATGTTTGTCTGATTCACTATCAGCTAGTTCTCTTCGAGCTTAAGACAGTCTAAAAGGAGGTTGTGAAGATTTACCTTTCTCTCATTCTGTATCAAGGCTGCTTGCAGAAGCAGTGAAGATTTCTTTCTATCTTCCGTAAATTGAAGGTTAAAATATTGTAGTGTGCTGCTACACATGCGGATCTGGAAGATGTATCTTGCCCTTTCTGAAGGAGTCTGTTCTCATGGTGGTCCGTGCTTGCACGTGACTCCTCCCAGCTGTGAGTTAATTTGGGTTGCTTTAACCCGTTGGTGGTTCTTGGAAACTTGTTTGGGAGCGACAGAAAATTTATGTATGGGTTTTACACAAAACAGAGACGAATAAAAAAAAAAAAACTTGAGAGGACAAAAATAATTAGGAAGAGATGGCGCGGGAGAGGGAGTTCAATGACTATTGCAGAGAACTAAGGCTTGGTTCCCAGTCTTGGCTCCCTTGGTGGCTAACAATAATCTGTAACTCCAGCTCCGGGGGGTCTGATACCTCTTCTGACCTCCAAGAGCCCCTGCATACAAACGATCCTCACGCATACACTCAAGCACACACGTATACACATGGTACACAAGCACACATGTAGGACACACTCATACACTTAATGTACATGCAAACACATGGTGCACATACATACACATGCACTCAGACACACACTCATAACACATAAATTTAAATAAATAAGTATTTAAAAATACATAAAATAAAATAGAACATTAACTGTAAATTTGAAGTGTTTGACATCAAACCCAAAGTAATCAGAAATTTTCATAATGTCTAAGAATTGATTCCTAAAAATTGAACTGTCAAAGACAAGATTCAATTCCTAGGTTAAAATAAAACAAAAATGAACAGGAAGAATGTTCTTGAAGAACGGCCTCTTTCTTTTTTATAAGTGATGTCAAAATATATTTTAGATGAGTTTATATAGAAAATTTTAGGATTAAAATGAGTCATATAGAAAACAGAGGTGTAGAAAAATAATTGTTTTCATTTATAAATAATTTTAAATAAAAAGAATAGAATGTATACACTAATAAAAAGAAATAATAAATATAAATAGGTCAAGGAAGCCCATTAAAGAGATGATAGAACTCTAATTATAAATATAATACTTAATCCGTGTAAATAGTTTCTATTGTGCCAGTCACAGACAAAGACTTTCCTACTTAAAGAGCATGAGAAGCTGGGGAGTCACCTCAGAGGGTAAACATGAACAAACATGAAGACCTGAGTTCTGTTTTCAAGTTCCCAAGTAACAGCCCACTGTGTCTTCTGTCAATCCAGGACACACTGGCCAAGCAGCTAGTCGTCAGTAAGTTCCAAGTACAATGAGAATTCCTATCTCAAAATAACAAGAATGTAGATATTAAGGAACACACCTGACTTCAATCACTGGCTTCAAAGTACTCCCCCAAAGATAAGCACATTTGCACATACTTGCATATTGCACACACACACACACACACACCACCACCACCACCACCACCACCATCACCGTCACCACCAAATATAGTGAGCAGCCAAACAGAAAAGATAGCAAGAATGTGATCAAGAAACATTGGTGAGGAAACCAACATAGCGTAAAAGAAAACAAAAAAACAAACATGGCAGTTCTTTATAGCATTTTTCTTGAACAGGATTTTTTTTTACCACACAAATGAAACAAAGAACCTAGGCAAGTACGAAAGATAAGCAATTTATTGTATGAAAATGATATTTTATTTTATGACAAGATGATCCTTTAAAATCAGAACAAGATTGGTCAGGCCTATGGGAACCTTCAGAGAAGTGTGATATTTAAGACAAGGCCTGCACAGGTCTAAGTCACAGAGGGTCCAAGCCCTGAGAGGGGAAGTAGACATAAGTCCCCATCCCTAATCCAGAAGCTATCTCCAGATGACAACTGTTCACAAAGCAAAAATTAGTTTTCTCCAATGGAGTCTCATTGGGTGTACGAACCCCACTTAAGGACTGACTCCATGTCCAACATTGGATGTCCAACACAAACTAAACCAAACAGCATTTATGGAGAGTGGGGGAGGGGGAGTTCATAATGCTTTGTATTGCTATTTTTTTACCTTCAATTTTTCTACTTATATTATTATGGCTTCTCATTTTGTGTTTTTAATAAGATTTCTGTGTGCACTAATATGTGTCTCTGCATCTGTATGTGTTTCTTGTGCTTTGTCTTCGACTCTTTTTCTTCTGTTTGTTTCTTTTTTTATTTTGGTTTGTTTTTCTTCTATTATTTTTTAGATGACTATTTTCTGATGAGAGAAAGAATGTGGATTTTAAGTGGATGGGGAAGTAAAGATAATCAGATGAAAGAATATGAGGGGTGTGATCAGAATATACTGTATGTAAATAATCTATTTTTAATTTTTAATAAAAAATCCAAACAAAGAGAAACCAAAAATTTGAGAGAATACTAAAAATACTAAATACTGAATACTAAAAATAATTAACAATAATTCATATTTGCTCATATAATCCTATATAGAGAAAAATAATTACTCTCACATAATAGGTAATACTCTGGTAGCTAAAGTTTAGTAGTGTAGAGGGCCTTTGGGTCCAGAACATTGTATAAATGTGCAAAAAAAATATACTGAGCTGCCCATCTACAGGGCCAAGGTTGGAGCAAGTTGCTAAGTAACAGATAGAGCTTCAGTCTGCGAAGTCTGATTCTGAGCATCCATGTTTTTAAATATGGGATGAGCTTTAATAGTATATTTAGTACATGAAAAGTGTTATTAATTTTATATAGAGAAAAATTCAATGACATTGCTCTCAAGAGATATTTCAAAACAAAATTAAAAATTAATTACTTAATTTTACTTTGTTTGAAAGACTGGGGAAGTGTCAGTGGATACATCTACAGAACACCCCTACACCTGAGACTCAGGGAATGTTGCAGAACAGGAGGGAGAAAGACTGTAAAAGCCAGAGGATCAGGGAGTTTGCTGTGAGATTGTACCTCCTAGTCCTGTCTGTTGGAAACTATACCCATAGAGTCTCAACAACCTGACTTCCTAAACATGAGCTGAAAAAGGATCACAATAGATATGTCTAAATGCCACAAGGCCTCAAACCTACACAAAGGAGTACAGGCACCTAAGGCATAAATACTCAGAGCGGGTGAAACAGTCTTCTTTAGGGAACAACACACCAACTGATTATCCAATATCAAATGGTCAGCCCTGAAAACAAACATGTGAATAGCATTATTCAGACTGTGTAGGTCATACTTAGGAATATGTATGTATATACATATAAACATATGCATATGACAGCATTTTAAGAAGAGACCAGTAATTTGAAAGAGAGCAAGGAGGGCTGTATGGGAGTGAATGGAGGGAGGAAAGGGGTCAGAGAAATGATGCAATTATATAATAATCTCAAAATTAGAAGTAAAAAAACTGGGGGAGTGACAACAATCATGTTCAAACAAAGCACAGAACATCTGGGAGGTTGCTGTTCTGCTATTCCTTTCAGAGTAGATTTATTTAATTTTTTGCTCTGTGTAATTCTTGGCAGATTCTATGAATTCTCATATGAAAAACTGACCCTTAGTTATTTGAATACTTCCCAGTGATCTGCTCTTGCCAACAATTTCTGTGTCGCCTGTAATAAATTCATTGGTTGTTCAATATAAAACAACTTTAGCTTCTGCTCATAACTTACAAAACACATTTAGTTTATGCATTTCTTTGGATAATGTTTTATATTAATTTTAATTGTAACTTTATTATGAAATACACCAAAATTTTCATAATATGTGTTGTTAATTTTTTTCTTTTGCGAGGTTGATTACATAGAGCAAAAATTTAAATAAATCTAGACCAAAGGGAATAGAAGATCAATTTCATAGAAGTTGTTATTTAAAATTTAGACATTATTAGCACACATCTATATTTATCAAATGTGATCATTAAATATGATGAAAAATATAGATCAAGGCAAGAAGATGATCAAGAAATAATTGGTACCCTAGCATTAAGCAACTGTAGAGAGGACATAGAGTAGCCATTGAAAACCATGTAATATTCTTGTTTTATAGAAGTCTAATCTTATATTAAAACCCAAAACATAGAAGAAAACACGGTGTAACAGGAAAGATTAAGTTCTTCAAAAATAATAACCATGAAGCGAAGATTATCTTTTAGTATTGTTTATTTTGTGATAGGCGTGATCACCATGTTTTGAGCTCTACCTAAAAGCATATCTTCCTCTGCCATCTCTTACAGAACTTTAATGTTCTGTGAGTTCTTTGTCTTCTGCTGCAAGAGAATTGTATCCATTAACCAAAGCATATGTAAGTGGAAACAAAAATACACACACATTCATCCTTGATACCTGGTGCTAACGGAAGAAGCAAGGGCATACCAACCTTCTTAAGGGGTTAAGGAGCCTAATTCAGAAGGTAGAAGTGATCTCTATAGTGATCAAGTAGAATTTTACAAATCGTATGAAGGAGTTTGACATTTTTGTGCATGCATATTTACCCCTCTCTTGCCCCTTCCAATCCCTTTACACATCTTGAATAGTTGCCTTTTAGACTCATGCCCTGTTCCCACTCCATACTTTGCATGGCAGAAAACATGTGACTCTTTTATTTGTGAGGCTACCTATGTTCCCCAGTGTGGTGATCTCCTCTCTCACCTGTTTTCTGAAAATGACGGAATTTCATTGTTCCCTGAGGCTGAATAAAACTCCATTGTGTATACCACACAATCTTTTCCACACATCTGCTGATGGGCACCTAGGTTGATTTCATAAAGTGACTTTTTTTCAATAGTACAATAAATATGGATGCGTTATTAAGCTGACATTGATTCTTTTGGGTATATCTTGAGAAGTGGTAGAGCTGACTTACATACTCATTTTATTTTAAATTGTGTATGGAACCTGAATAATGATTTCCATCGTGGCTACAGTAATTTATTTTACCACCAACAATGTACAGGGTTTCCTTTTCCCACATTCTCACCAACATTTGTTGCTTTTCTGTTTTACTTATGATAATCCTTCTGATATGGAATCTCAGTTTAGTTTTGATTTGCTTTTTCTTGATGGCTAAAGATGTCAGATTTTTTTCCATGTATACATTGACTTGTTCAGTGATATTGACTTTTATAAGTTCAAATGCAGTTTGTTCAGTCTGCGACTAAAAGGCCTAATATTTGTTTCTCTGTTTATAAAAGTCTGGCCCAAAAAAGTTCATCTGTGGCATTATTATTATTATTATTATTATTATTATTATTATTATTATTATTATTATTTTGTTAAATATCCCTAGAGAGGAATATCAGAAAGACAATAAAATAGGCATAAAGAAGACCTTTTGTTGCTGAACCTTTGCAAATTTCTTAACCTGTAGGCAAAAATACTTAGTGTGTTTTCCTTGAAGATTTTAAAAAATCAAGTTTACCATTGGCATTCTATTTAACTCAGAATTCCCTTAACTGTTTTAGGTAGATAAAGTTGTTTCTTTTCTTCTTAACAAGTTTTCCAGAGAGAATTCCTTGAGATGGAATCTGAAATCTATTCACAGCCTTGCTCCATCTTTCACCTTCCCCTCTCTCTCCCCTTCCCCTCCCTCTCTCCATACTTCTTCCCTTTCTTCTCTCCCTCTTGTTCCATAACCCTTCTCACATACACACACTTCATACTACATAACTTAAAGAATAACTTGCAATTAATAGAAAGTGAAGGCAAAATAAATTAGTATTACCTTAAAGGTACCAAAGAGTCAAGAGGTCAGCTTCTGACTTGCTGGAGCCTGACTCTTGGAGAATCTACCAATTTAGTGAAGCTGGGAAAACTCACAAACACTTTTCTACATTGTATAAAAAGTAGAAAATAGTCTTAGCTACTCAATGATGTGATGACTACCAGATGAGCTGACATATGTAAACACTTAGTGTAGATGGTGATGCAGAGTTTATCGTCAGTGGTTGTTAGCAGGGCATGAAATTCTTTGAATGTACATGGAATAAAAATGTCCATATCTAAGTATAATACCCACACCCGAGTCTCACCTAGAAGTGACTATGAAGTAAAGTCACACTTCCTTCTTATGACTTGGATGTAATGGGACTCATGGTCCTATGGATAAAAGTCGTCCATTCTGTACAAGTGCTTCACAAGTTTCTGAGATGTCCCTCAAGAATACTGTTCACTGACTCTTCATCATGTCCCTGTGCGAAAGCCTCTGCCCCTGGCTACCCTTGCAAAGCATTGCTTCATTGAATACAGTTACTTCCCAGAGACCGCCATTGCTCTTCCAGCATTGCAGAATTTTACCACAATCTGTTTTGCCTTTGCTACTCACTGAAACCCTATTCCGGCCGCATACATTTTGCAGATAGTAAAGGAAAGGTGAAACTCCAAGCAGAACTTAGAGGCTCTGTGCAGGGCTGAACTCCCTTAATGTAGGAGGAACCTGTAATGTTTCCTGAATGAGAAATCTTCCCCAGTGATCATTCCAGGATATATACCCTGCTGTAATTTTCTCTATCTTGTTATCTTCACCATTATCATTGTCCTCATCTTTACTCTTTCCATAATCTGAAATTATTTTTTAATTTCTTTATTGATTTCATCGTTTTTGAAATGAGACTTCTTATTCATCCTGTAGTGTTTAGAACTTAGTCTAGGCTATGCTTTATTGTCATGTATGTGTATATATATGTGTGTGTGTGTATACACATGTATGTATAAGCATATGTATGTATATATACATGCATGTATATTCATATGTGTATATATACATGCATGTGTGTATATATACATGTACATATACATATATACACACATATATGTGTATACATATGTATATGCATATGTATATATGTATATACACATATATGTATGTACATATATGCATATATTACATGCATGTGTATATACTACATATATGCACATACATATATGTATGTATACATTTATATACACATATATGTGGTATATATGTATACATACATATATATGAATATATGTATATACATATGCATATACATATATGTATATGTATATATACACATATATACATATACATATATATATATGTATACACACAATGTGTCTGTGTGTGTGTCTGATAAGAAAGGATGAGTGAACCGAAGAATAAATGAACGAATTGCAAAACTAAATTTACGTCTGAAAGCATAAAATCTTTATTGATCTTTCAGATATCATTTTGCCCCTGACTTCCTTAAGCAAGGCCCTTGACCCCATAGACAAGATTATATCTCTCTGCCATTTTTATTTATCTGTTTTGTGTTTGATTGCCAAGGAGTCAAATCACCCTAAAATAACACTGACCTGTCAAGAGACTGCACATTGTTATTTTTCTTCCTTCTTTTCACCTCTCATGCATGAATCATCAGTCTATGCCATCATTACTAATATTGCGCATTCTTTTACTACAATTGTAAGAACCTGCTAGAATGACACTTAACAATCAATGCATCATTTAAACCATAATGCACTAATTCTGCCCTTTAACAAATATAATGAATGACTAAGAAAAGAATTCCCACAGGTGTATTTCCACACTGCAATGGAAGTGAGAAAAATCATAATGGCCAATACCACTACTGTTACACCCAATGTCATGCAGAGAAAGCTGCATTCAGAATGGCTTGTCCAAGCACTTTAGACTGCCGAAGGGCTTTCAGGCAGGAGGAATGTGAGGACCAGAGCACATTCTAGTCTGAACTCCACAATCCAAACAGTAGAGTGTCCACTCAGCTGTTTTGGTGCTTAGCTTTAAGCCCTAGTTTCAGTAAATGTCTCAGGACAGTGGACATCATTTAATTGTTTTTGAAGTCATGGAATCATATTACAGAATAATGCAGAGATGTGTCATATTTATTAGTAATCAGGCACAATATTGTGAAAATGTGACTTCTTCACATAATTATGAATATTGAAAAATTACAAACAAAGTTTACATAAAACTGTTCATGGATGTTTACAGAGATTTTAAAATTAATATTGATATATATATAATGAATAACTAAGCTGTTTTTGTTTCTGTTTTTATTATTTTAATTGTAAAAATCTATAAAGTGAAATTTTATACATGTATACAGTAAGAAGTAATTAAATAGACTAAGTTATCTCTATACACACACATGCACACATGCAAACAATAAACTGTCATTCAACTGTAAGAATAATATCTTCTTATTTGTAACAAGAGTGTTGAAACTGGGGGGTCACTGTACATTGTACATTAATTCAAAAACAGACAAATACTGCATATTCTAGCTCATATGTGAATGACAACATTTTTATCTGAACATAAAACCTTAGAAAGTCTAGTGTGCCTTCCACCAGGAAAAACTGTGTGCAGAGACTAGTACAGTCTTACCCCTCCTAGGTGTGTCTCACTGTAAGAGATTGTTGTGATCTGGATAATTGAGTATATGCTAATTTAAAATGTCATATTTTACATTTTATTTCTACGGAGTTGAAATGTTCAGAGAAGATTTTTAAAACTAAATAAAGTGTCTTCCATTGTTAGGTGGAAAAACAAAACAAAACAAAAAATCCAAGAATCCCAATTTAAAAGGGAATGTTATACAAATAGATTTCTCAAAAGACCAAAGGCCAAAAAATGCAGAGACAATGCTCAGTATTATTAGCCATTGAGAAAATGGAAAACAAAATTAATCCCCCCACCAGTTAAAATGGTTCTTATAAAAGTTGACAAGTGCTGGTAAGGGTAGAGAGAGAGTGGAAATCACATCAATTGCAAACTAGTACAGGGATTAAGGGAAATAATAGTCCTAACCTACTTCTTAGAATATGTTTCAAAATGGAAACAAGTCAGCATGCCAAAAAAATACCTGCATGTCCAAGTTTGTGACAGCATTCTCTGCCACATCTAAGACACAGGATCAGCCCTGATACCCAGAAAGAAGGGGATGAGTAAAGGCAGATAGACACATGTACAAGTGGATCATTGTGCAGCCATAAGAAAAAATGAAATCCGGATATTTCCAGCACAATGGTTACAACTAGAGATATTATTTGAAGTGAAGTAAGCCAGGCACAGGAGAGTCAATGCTGCATGTTCTCTCATATTTAGAAGTTTTAAGGCAGTTGGCTTGACACAGAATAGTGAATACATGAGGCTACAATTTGGAGAATGAAAGAGAGGAGGTTGGAGTTGATCTGTGAATATTTTATCCATATATTAAATCATCACATTGAATACTACTAATATATGCTAGTATGTATGTAAATAAATAGGGCATTATTCTACCATGAAGAAAAAAATGTCATTTGCAGGAAAATTGGTAGATCTGAAGATCATCATATTAAACAAAATAAGCCTGGCTCAGACAAATCTCATTTTTTCTCTTGTATAAAAATCTACTTTTGAAAACACAAATGTGCCGGGCACTGGTGGCACATGCCTTTAATCCCAGTACTCAAGAGGCAGATGCAGGTGGATCTCTGTGAGTCTACGGAGCCTGGTCTACAGAGTGATTTTCAGAACAGCCAGAGTTACAACAGAGAAACCCTGTCTCAAAAAAACAAAGAAAAACAAAAGAAAAAACCCCACAAATGCAAACACATACACTCATAGAGATACATATGCCCTCACACAATGTGAAAGTAGGAGACTTTTTCATGAAAATGTGTCTCATGTGTCCCAGGGTACTATGAACTCCTTATGTAGTCAGGAATGGCCTTGAACTCCTGCTTCCCCTGTCTCTACCTCCCATGTGCTGGAATGACAATGTATCCCACCATAATCAGCTAGAAGCAGACTGTTTTCAGGAGACAAGGGGAATAATGGGGGTGAGTGGAAAGAATGGAATAATGGGGAAAGTTTAATATGAGTGAAGATTATATGTGTGTGTGTGTGCGTGTGTGTGTGTACACAAAATACATATATGTCATAATGAAACCAAGTATTTTGTATTCTAACTTAAAAAAAAATGAAACGTTTTGATGTGGAGTATATTATCACAACAATTTGGGATGGTAAATAGGTGAGGAAAAGGAGATCAGATAATAAGTACCCAAGCAACATGAGATGGGGGATGATAAATCCTCACATTCTACAACACAGTGGGATGACTGTGGCTCAAAATAGCCTGTTATGGTTTATGAATATCTAGACTAAAGTAAAGTAAATATCATAATAAAAAGTTCAATGAAAAAAGTGATAGAAATGTAATTATCATGACTTTATCAGTATATATAGTATAAATATGTCAAAATATCACATGCTCCCTATAAGTGTATATGATTATCATGTGTTAACAAAACATCTTAAATATTTAAGGAGATGAAAATATTGACTACCACTTAAAGAAAAAAAATCACAATTTTAAATAATTAAATGGAATTGTGGTGAAGTATCTCAACCTTAAAACAGAATTAGTTTTCTGCCTAGAAAAAAATATTTGCAGTTCACAGTTTTCTCTTGGGTAAAATTGTTATTGTGATGGCTTTGAAGTTCAGAGCAGACCTTCCAGTTCAAGGAAGATCTAGACTATGGCCATAATAATAATCATAGCTCCAACTTATGACCTACTGTGTGCTGAGTATTATAACTATTTCATCCATACTGCCTGTTTAAATTTTTAAAACCTCTGCAATATTAATGAAGCCTTAAGACAGAACATAAGGAGGCACGGAACAGACAAGCATAGCCATAGTACAGTGCTCCTGTAACCACATCCACACTGCAGTCTGTGTGCATTGTAGCCTCGGATGCCTGCAGTGCTGGAGCTCTGAACGCTAAAGCCAGATGAAAAGCAAGATCGTGACACAATGCTCATTGATGCTAGCTATGAGCTACACAGCATAAATGTAAAAATACTAATGAGCATCTTCGTAAGCATGATAAACATCAAAATAACCTTAGAAAGTTTTTTATATTTATTTATTTTTATTTGTATTTCCTTGCTTAGGAGAAAACAAGCGAATGAAAGGCTCTTAGGAGATGCCTGGTTCTTAAGAATGCTGGGAAAAGGTAACTGAAAAGAAGACTTCTGTGTAACCAGATTGGCCGAATTGTCAGGTGATGCGAAGTTGGAAAAAGACTGCAGAATGCTAGCCAAGTGAATGACCGTAGTGGTTCCCTTGCCTCTCTCATTAACATTGCTGAAGTATAATATGCTCTTTCTGCACAAAGTACAATGGGCATGAAAGCATTGTGAGATGGCAATATTGTCGTGCTCCAACTTTATGGATGGGTGTAGAAACTGGGACATAAGGACTTAGGTGATTGCCGTAGGTCATACAAGCTAGTGAGAAATAAAGCTGAACTGTTACAGAAGGTTCTAGATTCCAGTGCTCACATGTGTACCAGCACTGGATGAAAGATTGCTTTTAGCATCAGTCCTAAGAAGTGGCCTCTCAAAACTAAAGACTTACACATCTGTTTTTTTTTAAATGGGTATAATTTAGCCATTGAATTCTCTTTGTGTCATTGCCTCTTTCTAAAATTACAATTTTATGTGTAATTAAATAGCTCGGTGATTTAATTCCTAGCTCTAGGTACACTTGCCTCATGAAATTCTGAAGTTCTTTTTTTGATCTTCTCTCCTCTGGTTTCTTGCCCTATGCCTTCTCACACTGTAGTGATATGGAGACATAAATTGTAGTTCTTCTTCTCCATGTTAAGAGTAGTCATTATTCAATGAATCCATTTAGTGCTTATTTGTGGAATAAAGAAAACAAAAATGGAGAACATAAAGAGAAAAATGGCTAATCAGTCAACGAATTCTTTATTTAATTTGTCCTATAAGTATTACTATACTAAAAAAAACTGAGGTACAGGAAACTGATAATTGCCATAAGAGGCATGAATGGTGTCCTGGCTAGTTTTATGTCAACTTGACACAAGATAGAGTCATCTGAAAGGAAGGAAACTTAATTGAGAAAATGCTTCTCTATGATCTGGCCATAGGGCATTTTCTTAATTGGGGATCAATGTAAGAGAGCCCAGCCTATGGTGGGTGGTGCTATCCCTGAGCTGGTGGTCCAGAATCCTATAAGAAAACAGGCTGAGCAAGCCATGAGGAGCAAGCTAGTAAGCAGCACCTCTTAATGGCCTCTACATCAGCTCCTGCCTCCAGGATCCTGGTTGAGTTCCTGTCCTAACTGACTTCCTTCAGTGATGAACCACCATGTGGCAGTGCAAGCCAAATAAACCCTTTCCTCCCCAACTTGCTTTTGATCATGGTGTTCCATCATAGCAGTAGAAACCCTAACTAAAACAGCTGCTGCTCTGGTAGCCTTTTGGATTTCTTGTCTCCCTCTGTTTGTTTGTTTTGTTTGTTTTTTCCCTTTGAAACCTGATGCCATTCCTGTGCCCAGAACTGAGCACCTCTCATTATCTTCCACACTTAAAATTGTGTCCTCATTTAGACTCCAGTTCTCTTCCTTTGATGATCACCGCAGGGAAAATGAGCAACGCAATAATAATTTGAGGAAATAATTTGTCAAGTTCCTAAGAGGAGTTTTCAATCTTAGCTATTAAAAGAGGCAAAAACATTATCCAACAAAAATATTGTTCAAACATTGTGCATTTGACAACACATCCCTGTGAGAACATTTTTTTCCACATTGTATTTTGCTTAACTTAACTTGATTAACTGTGAAAAGCACGTCCGATGGCCCCTATGTCTCCACATTCCCTCAGAAGACAACTACAGCTATGTGACACTCAGACCTCTGTCTCTTGCTCAGTGGAGTCAATAGCATTACTTTTCTTACTTGTTTCTCTGTTTATCTTGGGTCATTATTGATTTCAGTGTGTGTGTGTGTGTGTGTGTGTGTGTGTGTGTAGGTGTCCATTGTTTCTTCTTGGTTTTTCTCACTAAAATTACTTGCGATCTTTGGTTCCTACCATTTCTAGAAGTGGCTGGGGAAGAAAGAACTGTAAGTCAAGTACCTTAAATGAGAGACTTCATCTACAAACCAGGACAGGCAAACTCAATAAAAGATGTCCCTTCTTCATGAAAATTATTATCTCTGTTCACCTATCTCATCCCAGGTACTGTTATTCAAGCCAACATCTTAGTACTTTCAGACAGATGTAGGAAGTTAGTTTTATTAGTAGTAATGATAATAATAATTATACAACAGCCAGCATTTATTGACATTTTCTGTTTTTTTCTCAATTCCTTCCAAATATTTGATGCTCTTCATATTCACTTTCTCACATCTCTATCTCACTATTAAATAGATACATCTATAGACATTTTACATGTGATGAAGCAAAAGTTCATACAAATCACATAATTTTATTTAAGCCCATCACACCTGTAGACTATAGCTTGAACATCAGTCTTTCTGACTTCAGAGCCCTGTTTATGTACTTTTGTTCCCATGTTACATCTTATACCTCCCCCAGAAAAATGTAATTAACATTGGAACATAAATATAGCACTGATACAGTGCCAGCAATACGCAAACACATGCACACAAAATTGCATTTATGCATTATGCAATTCCACACCTACAGGAATTTTCTCATAGTGTCTTTCAAGTTTCACTCAGCAGTGTTGTGAACAAGCGTGTTGGGAGAATTCCACAAATAATATTGAAAGTCTGAAGCAATTCAGTGGAGATCTTACTATTATACATGAACTGTGGCTTTCTACTTACATACTTTTATTGAGTTTTCACTTGATGCTTGCATCAACCATTATCAGAATGTGCAATTATTCCATTTTGCATAGGAGATGGAGCCTCTGGTACAGACAGTGGCCTGTGCACAGTAGCTAGCAGAGAAAAGAGTAAAGAACTGAATGTTGGCTCAATTAAATTCCAAAGCCGGGGCTTTGCATGTCATTCCTCAGTGACTCCTTTGTCGTGTTTCATGGACTTTCCCTTGTCCTCAATTATTCCCTTTGCTGCATAATTGCTGCTATTAGTCATTTGTGGAGTCATATAGAAATATTCAATCAATTTTTTACAAGAATATTTACGCCTAGGAGGAGTCCTTAACTCTTCCGAAATTTTTTATTTCCAAATAAAATGATTGGGTATGGACAAAGGTAAGTGCATTAAATGATTCTTTGCCTGCTAATGTGGAGTGAGCTGATCCACAAAGGCAAGGACTTTCCATCTTCTCAATGAGTCTGGAGCTAAGAATCCAAAAAGAGGCACACTCTGTGGGGTGACTTGCTGCTTCCATCCAGCAGTACTCCTATTGGTCATCTAAGTGAAGGAGATGGAAACATGAAAGTCCCTTCCCATATGAAACCCTGCACCTATGATGCTTCTTTCCCTACCCCTCCTCTTATTATACACACTTACATGAACATATCAACAATAGCTAATATTAACCCCACAAGCAATTGTGATCCCTATCCAGTTAAATGAATGAATGTTGAACATATGCACAATTCCACATGCTAACCCAAACAAGTCAAGTGAATAAGCTAAATATCATAATCTGCCTGTTATGTCACCTGAGGATAGAACCTAATTAACGACCTATGTAGACATTGTTGACTATGTTGACCATGCTATTCTATGAAGACATTGTTGACTTCTACAGTCTATTCTCCAAAACCCAGCCAAAGACATGTCTGAAAGCAATTATCATATCATGTCATTACAATTTTTAGTTTCACTCTATGACTTCCCATTACTCCTACAGTGAGATTCAAGCTCCTCATAGTGGCTAGACATTTACTTTTTATTCAGAAAATGTCTTTATAGGAACCTTTTACAATTTCAAGGTCACCAGTCCATGAACACTTAATGGAGGAAGGTTTCTCATGAAAGATAGCTAGGTTCAGAGGGAAATACTGAAGAAAACAGATGTTTGCAGTGCAGGCTGACAGGCTATAGTACAGTTACTCAAAGAAAGTGAGACACTACGCTTGGAGATCAGAAGAAACATAGGCAGGGTCTAGATTGTGGTTTAATTGTTATTAAAGACTGTGTTTGTTTGGTTCAAAATCAAGTAATGGGGATAATTTATCTCCAAAAATATTGAGAATACTTAAAATTATGCAATCTTCAAAGCTAAATGGAAGTTTAAATTAATCTGTTTCATATGGAAGGAAGGTAATTCCAAAGAATTTTTTGGAGTTACAAAATTAACACAGGAGCCAGTGCAGAACTCTGTCTCATTGCTTCAAGAAAGAAAGAAAGAAAGAAAGAAAGAAAGAAAGAAAGAAAGAAAGAAAGAAAGAAAGAAAGAAAGAAAGAAAGAAAGAAAGAAAGAAAGAAAGAAAGAAAGAAAGGAAGAAAGAACCAAAGAAAGAACCAAAGAAAGAAACAAAGAAAAATGTATGAAGACTTTACTGCTTTTACTTTCTTCCATATTTCCTTTTTCTTTTATATATTTTCTATTCACCACAAAACAATACAATAAATTAAATGAAAATGTATACATGAGTGCCATCTGCATGTCTGCACTGTTCAATTTAATTAGGCTTCACTGTAAGACTACCACACAGCTACTGTAAGATATATTCTCAATTCGATTTTTATCACGTGGTTGACCAGTAGGAGTTTGTAGAGCAAGCACAAGCCTGCAAATAGCTCTTTGAGTAAGGCTGTTCAACATGTGTTGCCTAACTAACCATTCTTCCAAGCTCACAAGATCCTTCTCTGTAGCTAGTTGGTGCTTGTCTTGCATCAGCCCTTGCAAAGCAGAGTGCTACCACTTCCAAATGCAATCCCTTATTCCTTGAATATTAACCTCACCATGAACTCAGTCCTCTTGGGAGTTCAGAGAAAGGAATCCTAGACCTAGAGGTGAGTTTAACCACAGGGCATAAGGTCTCCCATGCTGAATATGCAGAGCATTTTCCTAAAATTTGAGTAACACACCAGTCATATCACATATATGTGGAGCTTAGGTAGATATCTCTACTTACCTATCTGCATAAATATCTTTAGAAGGATTTTGCTTCTAAAAATTATACTTTGAAGATTATTTAGTAATTGTTCCAAAACTACTCTGTGGTATCTCCTATCTATACCACCACTTCTTAAATTCTTCTTTATTTTTAAAAATTGTAGCTTAAGTGTATGTCTGGGGGTGGGTAAGAGTATGTGGGTGTAGTGCCCACAGAGGCCAAAGGCACTGGTTCCCCTTGGAGGTGGGGTTGCAGGCAATTGTGATCCTTCCAATGTGGATGCTGGAAATCAAACCAAGGTTTTCTGTAAGAGCAGTGCATACTCTTAATCACTGAGCTCTCTTTCCACTGTCTCATCTAAAATTTTAAATTCTCTATAAAATACCACTTTCTGTACACTTCTTTGCTGGTTGACCTATTCAGTACCAACAATAGCATGAATATTGTCTATTACTGTCAGATCTTATACTAAGTGCTTTATACACATTCATTTATTCAAATGGTTCAATAGTCTCACCCTGGGTAAAAGGAGAGAAAGTAAATGTTCTGAAGGCAGTAGGGTGAAAAGAGATT
Organism: Cricetomys ansorgei; assembly: GCA_026225945.1. NCBI lineage: Eukaryota > Metazoa > Chordata > Mammalia > Rodentia > Nesomyidae > Cricetomys > Cricetomys ansorgei. The sequence goes on from JAMJFZ010000242.1 coordinate 16,364,752, forward strand.
GAGACATCAATGTATAGTTCTCCAAGAAGTCATTGCACATGAGCCTAGGACTTGGAAGACTGCTGAAACTGACATGAAATTTTAGACTTCTCCATCTATAGGTGAGTACAGAGGTAGCAAGATTAGAGGAATTTTTTAAAAAAATATGTGTGTTAGGGCCAAAGCATTAAAGAACATGCTGTATGGTCTGGATGTTGAAGGATTAATATCAATTCTCTGAATATTCTGCACCTAAGCTGTTACTGAGAACAGCTCACTTTCTTTGAAGCAGTAAAGTGGTCTTAAATTTTCCCATTGCTACCCTACAATAAGACAAAGATGAGCTCTATTTGAACATGATGCTTTTGATTAGGAAAGGAAGGGCACTGGTATCTACACTGGCCAGGAAAGATATGCCTGCAGAAATAAGGGGAACAAAATGGGAGCTAAAAACCACCGGACAAAGGCTCCAGCAGTCTGTAAGCTTCTGATGGGTTCTCACGGGATGCCAGGTGAGACCTGCTCTCTGTGGCTTGAGGAGATGAGTGAGGATATGCTGGAACATACTTCTGCTTGTTTAACGAAGGCTTTCCCACAGGCTGAGTTCTCAGGTATAACTTGGTACCTGTCACCAGCCACCACTGGGAAGAAGCCAGGTTCCACTGAAGGCCAGACAGGATGGATCCTCTCTGTACTCATGAGAAGCCCTTACACACTTTCCCACGGTTGTGTGGAAGGATATGAAGACAAAACAGTCACTTCTCCCGGTTGGGCAAGAAGCATGGGACAATAGCTGTGTGGTTCTCAGACAAGTCTCTTTGACAGTGCAGTGGGTGATGACGAGGCCAGGTCTGAATGGCGTGTTCAACAGTGCCGCTACAGAGCAGTGGCCCTCGGAGCCCTGGTGGTCAGTAACTAAGTGTCCTCCAAAGATGGAGGTGGAAAACTGTAAGCTCAAGATACTCTTGTGTCTAGAATTCATCTGAAACAGAAGCACAGAAATATTCTAATGGAAAGGACCTCAAAGTGTGAGCTAGCCTCTCAACTACTGAAGTTAGTATAGCATCCATGGTGATTGCTCGCCCAGACTAGTTACATGCCCTCAGGGGCGGAGGGGCTTCCTGCTTTACATGGCAGCTTCTTACAGTTCAAAGGTCTCATTGTTACACATAAAAGGCACAAACAACAGCTAACATTTATGGGATTCCCAATATGTGCCAAGCAAAGGTGCTGAATATTTTCCATGCATTGAACCATTGAATACTTTCCACAAACTTATTAAACAGGTTTCGGTATTATTCTCGGTAGCAAGTGATGAAATTAAGCATTTGAATGTTAGGAATACGTTCTTCATTCCTTCAAAGAATACTGGTCAATCATTCATTTATAACTTTATTTATAGCATGTTTGCAAAAAAAATTTTACTATTATTCACTTTTTTTCTTTAAATGATCCATAAAAATCTTAAATGCTTTAGGCAGGAAATACAGCTTAGTGATATAGCATTTGACTAACATGTATGAGGAGGGGTCCTGAGATTGATCGTCAGAACACAGTGTGGGGGAGGCACAAATTCAATTTCAAGCATTTACCGTACTGCTCAAATCACAATATTATACTATTTTAATTGATCTTGTACAATTTATTTTAAAATATATTAATAGCTAATAAAATAGCTAGCTAATAAAATAGCTAATAAATAAATTAGTAGCTAATAAACACCTGAAAAAATGTTCATCCATATTCTAGCTAAAAACATCTCGACACTGTCTTTCTATCTATCATGTGTGGGGAAAACATCACTCTAATTCCTATTACTTCTCAGTTTGTAAATGCTTATTTTAAAACCTAAATTATGATCCATTTTAATAAAAAAATTTCTATTATGGCCTTTCTTTTGTCTGTTGTCAAATGATGTTGCTGAGGAAATATTCTTGGCAATTTTGTATACAAAGCTGATTTTCATGTATCTGAGAATATTGAGTCTGTTCCTATTACAAATCCTCCTGCTGATCATTTTCTGATTTTAGTTTTCAGGGCAGGATTTCAAGGTGCCTCTAGACCCTGTGAGGATATGCCACTCTTGCCTGAGTAACTGTTCTTTTCAAAGCAGCTGTAGCTGTTCAATGAGAATATCATCTATAAGAATATCTCAGCCGTAGACCTCAGAATCTTTATTCCTATGCCCTTGCTTGGGCTCAGATCTACCCAGGTCTGAGAGCAGCTCAGTGAGAGAGATAACATCTTAACTCTGAAGAAATGAGCTCTTCCTAGCTCTGTCCATCTTGGCTAGTGCTTGTCTTATAGGAGGCTGAGTTTACCCAATCACACAGTGAGTATGGTGGCTGGGGAGGTGTCTCAATCAGTAAAGTGCTTGTTCAGTAAGCAGGAGGGGTTGAGCTTGATCATAGTACCCATGTGAAAATGAGAATTTCCATGAGAAAATGAGTGTGGTACCATGCACTTGTGATCTCAGTTCTGGGGAGGCAGAAACAAGAGGAATCCTGATCCCTATAAAGAGTATCTCCAGAAAAAAATGGAGATAGTACCTGATTACCAAGGTCAGTCTCTGGCCACCACAAGTATGCACACACACATGCGCACATACACACACACACACACACACACACACACACACTACCTGCACACAAGTGTGTCTGCACACACATAACCATGTATGCATACTGACATACACATGTACATACAAGACACAAAAGAAAAATAAATATAACTCTTGTCCTGATAACCTTTAATCAGAGCTATAAGGATAAAATTGTGTCTATATTTTATGACTAATGGAGAATTACAGATTAGTCCCATTAGACCAGACCTTAAGGTCCAAATAGAACATAACTTCCCTGGTGCAAAATGAATATAAGCTATCTTTCAACTCTTCTAAATAATAATCTTCTAACTCTTCTAAATAATATCAAACTAGAGAAAACAGTGCATAGAACAGACTCAGGGATACTTAAGTACACCACCATTTGAAGGGCTGTAACTGTAATGGTGACCATAGAAACTTAATAGAGTTGATATCCAACTATTACAAACTAGAGGCCATACTGACTGATAAAACTTCAAATTATTTTTATACTAAGGAGTACATGCCACCCCCTGAGTCCCATAGTTAACATATTGTGCTGTCTACTTTGCCCCCTCCCCCAGGACTACTAGATCTTTCTGTTCCCAGCTGCTTAAGAGTCCAGATTTGCTTGATCATGAATGGGAGCTTTACTGAGTGTCAATTCTAATTGATTAGTAGCACGAGCATGTGGTCATTGGTTGATAAATCGTGTGAAAATCATCTGGAACAACAGGTTCTATTTCCCAGAGAAGAAATGAATAAACAGGTAAGTTAAAAGGTACATAATTCAATCTGAGGTTGTGATAAGACCTATAAGATATTGAGTCTGGTGATGGAGAACCTCAGATAGCATGTGTAGAAAAGGCCTGTGTGAGGAAGTGAGGCTAAGGGGGAAGATGAGATTGAAGATAGGGAAGGAGAGAGCCTCACAAATCTGTGAAGGAAGAGTAGTTCAGGAAAAAGAAAAGGACAGGCCAGAAGAATAGAAATAAGGGTCACATGTGACTGGGTCGTAATGAAGGTTGTCCCAGATAAGCCAAGGCTAGAGAATGTGAGTACCAGTTTTTAAAAGTATGGATTTTATTCCAAGGGAAAGGAGAAGGCATTGGAATGACTTAAATATATTAAAATGCAGTGATCAAATTCGCACAATGCTTTCTTTTGAGAAACTCAAATCCTGAAAATCTGTTTTCCCATTGTCACTCTACCATTCTTAAAAACCTTGAAGCTGATGGACACTCTCTTTAGATTTGCATGTGTCTGTGTGTGTGTTTGTGTTAGGGGAGGGAGGGCATTGTTAATCATTCACTAACTTGGAGTGCTGGCTGGGCATGTCCAATGGGTCTTACAAATCAAATCCTAGAGGTTGGAAAAAGAAGGCATGACCAAGATACAAAACCCTTTATAGGGATAATGATAGCATTCTCTGCCATCTGAAAAAATACAAACCATATTGGAGTTTTCCAACTTTCTCTGTCTGTGCTTCCCAACAACCAAGTAAAGTGGGCCAAACTGTACGCACCAATCCCCAGTCACTTTGTGAGTGATAAGCACCAGATTTGGCAATGAAAACCACATCTGTGTTCCCCAAAGTCACAGACATGGGTTGCTTCACTTGCTTTGCTGATTGAGAAGACACTGAAGAAAATGTGCCTGATTTTACATACATTTGTCACAACTTGGGTAACACTAAAAGATCGATGTCCTGATTCTTGTTACAACACTCCATTGTCTCCTTGTGACATTCACAGGACAGAGGAATTATGTAAGGTTTGTGCAAGTGAGCTGAGGGATGATCCAGCCACCTGCCCACGAACTATTCAGGGAACTCTGCCCACACAAGCCAGCAACTCAGTCTTCAAGTATGCAGACCATCTTCTATCTTCACAGCTTATCTACTGTAGAGATAGCATTCAAAGTATTTAGACACACACACACACACACACACACACACACACACACACACACACAGTGTTGATTTTCATTCCAAATGATATAGCCTGCTAAGATACACCTAGGAAATTTTAATGAATGATAATTCCCCCTTTCTCTCTCTCTCTCTCTCTCTCTCTCTCTCTCTCTCTCTCTCTCTCACACACACACACACACACACACACACACACACACACACACACTAATCATCTTAATAGTGAACAAGACTGTAATAGCAGGGTAAGAGAAAGACAGAGGAGCAGGTAGAAAGATGTTATTTTTGTTCATGTTATTATTTTGTTACTTACATGCTCTGAGGACTTAGAAACCATACCCTATAAAGTTAGATGTATAGGAAATGACCAACCAACAGAACGTTCATTTGTTAGCATCACAGAAAATACAGAAGTATGTATTTTCATAGTTTTAATGTTACATTACTAAAAGAAGATTTCTACAGGAGGATATGGGGAGCAGGCGAGAGAGGCTGCCTAGACTTTGTCAGTGATGTTTCCCTTAGAGTCTCCTCCCAGTTGTGATGTTCCAACTTCATCATCATTCAATTCCTTTCTCATTTCTTTGCATGTCTCCTACATTCACTGCCTTTACTTCCCTTGGTATTGTCTCTATTGCTCATTAGACTGCAACATGCTTAGAAGACAGAAGCACATTTCTTTTGCCTACTTCCATGTTTCTAAGCATGATATTTTCCATGATAGATTCTCAGTACATTCCTATTACATAGAATAGTATCATTTAAATAACAATGTATGTCATATACAAAACTAAGTGCCTCTCATATTTTATTTTATTTTATTGTATCCTTATAACAATATGTCTTCAACTTTCCTTTACAGGGGCAAAACTGAAACTTTCAGAAAACAAATAACTTGCCCAAGGCCATATAATTAGTAAGTAGAAGAATTGGAATTCAATCCATATTTTGTCTGATGCAAACAAAGGACAACTTATACACTAATCTAGGCTGCCTCCCTGTATTAACTATTTCATTATGAAGAGGGAAGAGAAGAGTGGGATGATGAGATATGCTGAGACAAGCAGCCACTTGCATTAAGGAAGCTGGACCAGTTGTACTGCTAGACAGAGTCCACATTCTTGATGTCTACCTGGGTATTAGAAGGTGGGCAGGTACCTGTGGGAAAAGTCTCCTGTTAGACCTTAAGCTACTTCCCTTTCTCATGTAATGCCAGACAAACAAAGTGAGAAGGAGCTGCCCTTTGCTTGGTGTTGGAATGCAATTCCTATTCTCCCAGGGAGACAAGAAGCAGCAGAACATAGTTTGTACACGTCATTGCCTGGCTTCAAAGACAGAGCACTGAGTCACAAGGACAGTTTGTTGAAGTTATGAAAAGGCAAAGTGGCAGTCTAACCTAAGATGGTGCTGATCCCTGATCCAGACATTATAGAGCAGAATGCACTCAGAAGAGTGAGGGGAGAGTTATAGCCTCCGTCAAGGAGGTTTATTGGCAAATGTGTAACATGCTGTTGTCATTTGGGAAATCCAAAGACTTAAAAATTATGAAAATACATTAAAACAAATAAACTAAAGACAAGACACAAGAGGTGTGGAGTAGGAAAACAAGTTCTCACAGCTGCTTAGGAAATGATGTGCTTGACTTTCCATCTATGGTGAATTTTAAAAACCATGTAAATAACAACTTGAAATATTTCTTACATTTAAAAAAAAGTATTTATTATAATGATCTTGTTTCTAGAATTTTTTTAATACTTTTATCTTCCATCGTTAAGACAGCAAAAGCAGGATCATTTGTTTGCCCTTGAGTTTACCAAACCAGATACTAAGACTTGGCAGAAATAAAAAATTAATAATGTGCACTAAGAGAAAATGTTCAGATATCCAAGATACAGTGAATTTCCATGAGTAGGTAAACATCAGTTGGAGAAAGATGAGGAGAGCCAGGTAGATGGATCACAAAGACAGTAAGTAGTGAGTGAGCATCTGAGGGATGCTCTGAGCCATTCTCCTCCTAAGTGTGCACCCGGGCACGGTACACAGCTGCATCCCAAAGATCTACTGCTTTCCCCCATAAGCTGCATATATTTGCTAGACTGATGAGCTATGATGAGGTATCCACTTTGGCAGAAGCCAGCTTGGTTGCTACCATCTAGCTTACCCCAGGAGTATCAAGTCTTCATTAGCATCGTGTGACACTTGTGTGCCTATCAGGTGGACATTTAGAGGAGTACATGTACTTAGTCAGAGGATGAAGGTTGTTTGAAGATTTCTCTGTGTATTTGTCAGTCAAAAAAATAGATTATTATCTAAGATACATAGAATTATCATTCTCAAAGTAAATCCTCAAGACCTAAGAATATGTTACTTTTGTGCAACAATGAAACTCTGTGTGGTTAAATTTAGAATCTTAAAATGGGAGGATTACCTTGGGTTACTTGGAAAGCCCAACATAATCTCAATAGATACTGTAAGAGAGGGACAGGAGGGTTAGAGCCAGGAAAAGAGCTGAGTGGGTATACAATAATAAGCCATGTAGTGCAGAAAGCCTTTAGAAGCTAGAAAAGGGAGAAAAGTCAGATTCTTATAGATGCCTAAGACCAAACCATTTTTTAGTAGCATGCTGTCTCAAACCTTGCCCTAGATTTGCTAGGTCATGGTTTTGAGCCCAGGTTATTATATAAAACATAATACTGAATCCAAGCCAAGTCATTTGTTATAGCCCCTATTATTAATTTCAATAACTTTTTAAGCTATTTTAATTTTAATTAAATTTAAGTTAATACCTTAATTTCAATAGCTTTTTCTCATACTAACACAAAGATCTAGAACTGGGCTCAAGATATTATATAAACTACATTCAGGTAAAATGAATTTTGGTTCCCAGCAAGTTGTTAACAACTACAGGACAATGAACAGTGCTTTGTTTGTGCTGTCAGTGGAGAAACTTCATAAGACATAAAGATGACAGGGAAGACAAGCCCATGGCATAGATGATTTATGACATTGCCCCAAATGCCTAATGATTCCATGATCCACACAGAGGCTGGGTTTCCTGTTTGTGACTGAAGATGTTCCTTAGCTTCAGTTGGTTCATCTGAGCACTGACTCTACTTTATTTTCTAGGCTTCTCCAGGCACATGGATCCCAGTCTTGCCGAGTCTAACCAATACTCTCCCTCCAGAACTTAACACGTAGGGTATGATATTTTATTTTGTTTTTAGAGGGGAATGCAATGTGACTCCTACTCTGTATTTCCTAATCTATTATTTTAGTGTCTACCTTATTTTCTAATTCTTTTTAGACTGTCTGCCCTCTGGTTCTGAAAGTTAGACACTGGGTACTAAAAATCCTTTTGTCAAACTTTTCTATGAACATCAAGTATCAACATCCTGTATAGGATGGCAAAGGGAGACTGACTGTGTGGAGAAGGGCGAGAAAGGCATAAATGCAACACTGTGTATATCTCATACCTGGTTTCTGATGTTGGTCTATATGATATCCTATTCACTATTAGACTTCTTTAACTGGTGCACACATGTCTAAATCACAGTAAATCTCAACAATGGGCCCTAGCTCTGGAACAATGGAACATCTGTGTACCTCCTCTCTCGGGAGTCATTCAGACACTAGAGTAGAAAATTATCTTGCTACCTGGACCATCTTTAAATTAAGAACCACTGATTCCTTTGATTCCATAGTCATAATATTGCTCATCTTTCCATCATACTGGACCTCTTTTTGAATGTGCTCAATGTATTCTGTGTCTCTCTTAACTTTGACTTTAACAAGAAATCTCAGTCATTCCAGCCAAGGACAGCAACATGAATCACTGAAACATTTTCAATCCAGCTGTTCCTGGTACCACTCTAAGACAACGAAAGATGGGCCTATGCAGATACCAATTGCTACTACATCTGTCTATGAGAAACTTTCAGCTCAGAAGAGATGTCTGGGGTCTGTTTAGGACCTGGCTCAACCTCTCTCAAGAGGTCAAAGGGTATTCATAAAGAAACAACATACTAAGAGTGCTATGGAAACAAGGGAGAGAATTCTGAATGTATTACATGGCAACATCTCTAGTACTAGAAATCACTCTCGTGGGTCTTACTGCAGAAACCACAGAAATAGAGCACCAAGGAACAAAGTAGGCGAGTTTGCAAAGTGATATTGTGCAAAGAGCAGGAAGCTTTAGTTCATGCTTTGGACCATTAGACAATCATTTTTTCCTTTAATTCCATTTTTCCTATTGTAAGACAATGGACTAGTTCAGACCAGTTTACTAAGGTGTTTGTTTACTAATTTCAATTAGGAAAACATTTGTTCATATATTAAAACAAACATGTACATTTTATTTGTTCATGAACAACATACATGAACAACATCTTAATGTTTTCAGCTGAGTATAAGACCTAATAACAATAAAATGATTAAGTGATTATATTTTTAACAGAATAACACTTCTGTACACCATCCTAGATCCCTTTGAAATCACACAAGCACTAACAGCAGAGCAAACACTTTCTGAATAAAGTCAAATAGTACATTTTCAGGCTTCCTAGGCCAGATACACAGTGTTTTAAGGACTTCTTTTCTGACATTACTATCCAGTTTTCTTGAGACTCATGCTTGCACAACGCATCATTTTTAATTATTTCACCTCCAATCTCTTTGTGTATTTTTAACATAAAATAACGTGTCCTAAATTTTAAATGATAAAACCATTTTGGAGAAAATGTGGGGCACCTTCAGAAAATTAAAGGTGAAATTATCCTATTGTACAGAAATCCCACTTCTAGACATATGCTCATATGAATTGTAGTCTGTAAGCTGAAGGCATTAGCTACCCTTTGGTGTTTACTGTAGCAACATTCATAAGAGTCAAAATACAGAAACAACCTGGATGTCTTTGAGCAAAGAACGAAATATGTGATGTGTGCACATCATGATGGACTGCCTTGCTATGAGGTTTTAGAATGAAGGGCATCCTGTCATTGTAGCAGAATAGGCAAATCCAGAGTACATTAGGCTGGTAAAATTAGATTAAAAGGCCCACAGGAAGTGCAACGGTGAGACGAGAGATCTCACTTGTGAAATTTAAAAACGCTAAACGGACGGGACTAGAAAGTAGAATGATGGTCACAAAGACTACCTAGGAGAAAGACATGGATGGGCTTGGACTAGGGCTCAAGATTCTTACTTGAGTGTCCAGCTGCCACCTAGCAACGCTGCAGGTGAACTGGGGGAGGGACCAGAGCGTATAGAGGCCTGGGAAGACTAAAGGAGGGGCTCCATCTTTGCAGCTACAGGTGATTGTTTTCTTCTGTTTCCTCAAACACTTTATCACATAAGAGGCATTTTACTACCCAGGTAATAACAATGAAGGCGTAGGAAGAACTGAAGCTGACAGCGCAGCTTTCAGCCACCTGATTTCAAGCAATGATACCGCGCCCTCATCTACGGGGCACACAGGCTTACAGGCATACAGGCCAGCACCGAGGTGAGAACAAGTAAGAAGCCGCATTTGTGTTCATTCTCCACTTGACAGAGAACTGTCTGTCTACATTTTGTTTTGTTTTCTAAACCAGAAAGAGTGCATCTAGATTACATCTGAATGAAAGAGGGGGATGGAAGGAGGAAGAAAATTATAGGTAATCTCAAATATTCTTTGTAGCTCTGAAATTATGGCCCATTCATCTAAAATGGCATGGTGTCATCAAAAACCCTGGATCAGAGTTGATTTTGAAGTCTAAGAATGAAATCTAAGCTCATTCCAAATGGAAATAACATCAGGGTAAAGGGTGTTTTTATATCTGGTCTAAAGAGCCATAAGAACTGAGATCTTGTAACGCCCTCTGTTGGGAGCCGAGTTGAAACGCCATTATAAGATGGTGCCGGTTTCCTGTTTCCGGGCTCATCTTGATCGGTTCTGGAGTAAACAAGTAACAGCGCAGGCGCAAGTTGAGTAATCCTTGCCGCCTCCCTCTATGCTAATGAGGTTCTGGACATGCATCCAATCGTTGATGGTCACGTTGCCTTTTGCCCTATATAAGCAGGGTGCCTCACACATTCAGGGTCTTTTCGCTCTCAACACTCAATCAAGACACAGTCCTCAATAAAGAGTGAACCAGAAGAATCCTGTGTGCGGCGTCTTCCTTGCAGGCGAGGCGGGCGTCCACAGCCCTCTTGTGTCAATTAGCAGTTATCACAAAGCCAACCTGCTATTTAATAACTATCAAGAATATCTCATGAAGATTAAGGAAATGGATGAAAGTCTTGGGAATAAAGGGGTTGAAGCAGTCAAGGTGTGTCCTTGCTTATTCTTCCTGTCCTTTTTTTGTTTAACACAGCAGCTCCCTAAGAAGAACTTATTTTCCCTCTTTATCTAAGGCACCCGCTCTTTGAAAGTTGATCACCCTTTTTCATTTACCTTAAGCTTCTCGCCCTTTTGGCTAAGATCAAGTGTGACTTAGCTTAAGGCAACATATTTACACTTTCTTTACATAATAAGATCAGTTAAGATTAGAGGTTTTAACATTAGACATGAGTTTGAGTCTCAGCATTGCCTTTCCTTGAGTTTGTATCTACAGGCATATTAATTAAACTTCTCTCCTACGATCTCAAACAGCTATTTGTCAAGAAATAGGCCCCACTCATATGAGCATAGCCAGATCATACAGTCAGGTCATCTGGGATGATCGAAGCAAAGGTCACTTTGCTTTGAAAGTTAGAATTGGAGGCACAAGGAAGAAAAGAAAGAATAGACAATTTGGACTTCCTCAAAACTGAAGTGTGTGTGTGTGTGTGTGTGTGTGTGTGTGTGTGTGTGTTTTCACACGCACGTGCTGAAGAAAGTGAAGAGGTTGCTCAGGAGACATATTTGCAAACCATACCCACCCAGTGGGTTCTCCTTATGGCTAATATTCTTGGTATTTAGGTTTTAAATCTCTCTATAAACACCAAATTGACAAAACCTTGAAGACTTCCTCAAGGAGTGTGTGTGTGTGTGTGTGTGTGTGTGTGTGTGTGTGTATGTATGGAGTGAGAGAGAAAGAGACAGAGAAACAGAGAGACAGGGACAGCAAGAATGCATACAATGTCCTGACTCACAAGATAAGTGACTTACACTTTCTAAACTTTATAATGATTCAAAAGCAATACCATTCAGTAGAAAATATACTTCAATATTTTAAATGCTGGTCTTTTCTTCAGCTAGTCAGATGATATATAATGTTCTTCCAGGTCTTGGCAGTGAGCCACAGATTCAAACAATCCATGTTTCATTTCATTCACAGCTAAAACTCTAGTGCATTCTATTGCTGAACGGTGTTGTTCAGTTGGTTGAGTATATTAAATGCATTTCTAATTTGGGATATTTTCAACCTATTATGGTTTCCTCATAATATAATTTCATATGTGAGTGTGTGTGCAGGTATGTGTGTTTATGTATCGTAAATTATGAAACTAAATCCCCCAAACCCCAGAATTTTGATGTCTTATTTTGAAATAAATAGATTTTGTGGAAGAGAAGACAAAGTTCACTAAAATTAAGGGATTCCCAGAGGCTGCCTGAAAAACAAGCTTCAGTGTTAGATTCAAAATGCATCCATTGATTCATAGCACCTGTTTAGGAGTGGAATTGATATATATATCATATATATCTCATATATATCATATATATATATAAATAAAACCACATGTGTATACATATATATGTTTACATATACCAGCAATTCCACTCCTAATAAATCATTCTATTCTATAAATTATTATTCTATTCTATAAATTCCATTCTATAAATTCTATTCTATAAATTAGTATTAATAAATCAATTATTCTATTCTATAAATTAATTATTCAAATAATAAATCAATTATTCTAACAAAAGCTGCAACTTGATTCAGAGCAGCAAATTCAGAGTAACATAAATGCCTATCAACATGAATAAACAAAACGTGTTGCATCTATACTCTGGATTAATCAGCCATAAAAATGAGGTACAGGTATCACTACATATTCCCAGGGGACTGATGCCAGAGTGCTCAGTGAATACAAATTCCTCAAATGCTAGAATCCTTCACATAGGAAGATACATTGTTTGCATATTACCTCGAGTCTTTAAATTCTTGAATTCTTATAACACCCATTGCAGTATAATTGCTATGCAAGTAGCTGTCTGACCATATCACTTAGATAATAATCGCAAGAAAAAGTTTGTACATGCTCACTACAGACACATTTAAAAATATGTGTTTTTCAGTCTATTGTTAGTTGAATCCAAGGAAGCAAAGTTTAGAGACATGGAAGACCAAGTGGCTTGCTACAAACCCTGAACAGTATGCTAAAGGAAGGAAGCTACATGTGAATGGCCACACACTGTGCGCATCTATGCACAGGAAGTGTTCAGAACAGGTGACTCTAGAGAGAAAGTGAGTATAATGGTGACCTCAGGTGCTGCGAGTGAAGATGAATGGCTACTGAACCGGAAAATAGTTTCATTTGAGGATGCTGAGAAATATTTGGAACAAAATAGAAGTGACGACTCTTCAGACAGACCCTTGCCAGAGGACTAAATGCCCTGGGGATGTGCAGACTGCAGTCGCGGATACTGTGTCTTTTGAATAAATACGCACTACCAAAATGTTGGGACTGAAAGCAGGGATCTTTATCTCCAGATGTCACCATCTGTGACCTGTCAGTTTAGAAGTAATGTGTTAGGATGCCTGCTGAGTGGACAGGAGCATCACAAACGAAGACGTTCCACGGAGAACAGAGAACTGAAATCCACGGCAGCAGCCTTCCTTCTGGATGAAAGGAATGGACACTCCTCCAGACTCTGATTTCTGACTTCTTGCCTGTGTGTTTTCTAGATGTATTATACTTCTCATGGTTCCTACCTTGTCTTTCCTTGAGTGAGACTTTATCCGGAAACTTGTAATCAAAAGTGTGCACCTGAAGCACAGCTTCAGCTGAAGAATCTCATGGGCCATGAAGCATACTGTTCCAAGGACTCTGTTTCGAAATTTACTAGAGAATTTGTGCCTTTATGGGCTTTTCTGAAATGATGTGAATATGACCCATCCATAGGTCATAAGCCATGCTCTCTTACTACCAGTACCATTTCACGCTGTCCAAATAACTATCAGTAATAATAAGGACTGTATAGTCTCCTTTGGCAGATTAGTCTATAGCTTAGCAACTGTGGCTAATGGAAAGTAACGCTGTAGAAAAGGACATAAACCTAGTCAACCAAAAATGCTATAATGTCTAGATCCTTTTGGGAAGAAAAATATTTGTGTTTCTATAAGAGCTGTTTATCCATTTAGAGACAATGGCTGTGTGTGACATACTGTGCCCTGTCACACATACACACACACACACACACACACACACACACGAGCACGTGTGCATATGCATGCACATATACACAATTATCACTCTATAAAATGATTCTTCCACACATGCGATGGAAAAGTAGAAGAGAGGACAAACCAGAGGAAGGTGAGGAGGGGGGCGGTACTGGGAGAGCAGTTGGGAGGACAAAGCAGAATGACATATATGTGGAGAGGCCATGATGAAACTCATTACTTGACACGTTAACCAAAAAAGCTCATTTTAAAATGATGTTTCTGACCTAACCCACTCACAAACATCTTAGAGCAGTGTAGACTTCAACACTAACGTCAAGCGACAAGCCACACAGAGCTGAAATCAGCCTCAAGTCTTCTCAGTTGAATTCAGTGTTTCTGATTCGTGATTTACAAATTATGTGTATCATTGGTTTTCAGTTTAAAAAACAGGCATGTGATAGTATCAGGAGGCTAGGGCAGGAGGAGAGTGAGTTCCAGACCAGCATAGGCTGCATATTCAGACTCTGTCAAAAAAAAAAAAAAAAAAAAAAGCCTAACTAACATAAAGCAAAATAAATGCATCAATGAAATGGGACTTTTGTGAACATTAAATAAAATATTTCACATGAAGAAAATAGTAAACAAAGTATACAATTAGTAAATCCTGCCCTTCATTATGCATTATCTTTATTGCTATTATTAGTTACTGTGGTTATCCTTCTCAAGCAACCTATCTTTCCTATGTATCTCCAATTGGGATACACAAGGCTACCCTGCGAGTAGCTCTGTGTGCTTACCATAAAGTCAGGTGGCGTGAGCTTGGTTGAATGTCCTCAGATATATGAAAAAGCTGGGGTAAGATAGTCCAAAGTACTCAGAGAATTCCAACTCATGATCGCTCTGCTCATATTTGTCCACAAGATGGCGCTCAACAACAGAGTTGTTTGCTCTGTTAAGCCCTCTCTGTAACAACTCAGGTGAGTCCTATTTACCTTTATTCACAAAGGACCTTTCCTTTTAGAGAAGTGCTTTTAGCATTTGCGGAGAAAATGCATTTGTTCTTTTAAAAAAAATAATAAATCAAAGTATTTTAATCCAGATTTGAAGAGTGTCTTAATTAGGGTTTCTATTGCTGGGATGAAACACCATGACCAAAGCAAGCTGGGGAGGAAAGGGTTTTATTTGGCTTATAATTCCAAAGACTTCCTCTCTGAAGGAAGTCAGTGCAGAGACTCAAACAGGGCAGGAACCTGGAGGTAGGAGCTAATGCAAAGGCTACTGCTTACTGGCTTGTTCCACAAGGCTTGCTCAGCCTGCTTTCTTATAGCACCCAGGACCACCAGCCCAGGGATAGCACCACCCACAATGGGCTGGGCCCTCCCCCATCAATCACTAATTAAGAAAAGGCCCTACAGGCTTGCCTACAGCCCACTCTTAAAAAGGCATTTTCTCAATTGAAGTTCACTCCTCTCAGATGACTTTAACTGTTATCAGTCTTTCAGAGATTCACCAGTCTGATTGTGAATAAATTTTAATAAATAAGAGGCTTCATTAAATACTGGTCAGACCATGGACACCTTCCAGGTCCATTCCCAGGATTCCCAGAAAATGGAGGAGAAATACATTAGACAGCTTATAAAGACAAAACCCATAAGATTATGTACTTTCCACCTTGGTTCAATCAGGGGCAAGCATACATTCTGACATACTTCCTGCCTACATACATCTCACCTATGGGTCAACCAAGCTCGTTTACAAAAGTGAAAACTCTGTTATCTTACATGAAGAACAGCCTTCAGCATTTCAGGAAGTTATGTCTTTAGGCAAATGGTATTTACAATTAGAGGCATTTTTGTCCTATAGATCTCTTAGGCACAGCAATTAAAACTTCAAACATAACTTTAGCCATCACATAACTTACTAGCCAGTAAAAAGAGGTTTGTCACTAGGAAAGAACCATATATATATATATATATATATATATATATATATATATATATAAAATAAATATTTGTAGACAGCATAAAAAAGTGATTAGTAATCAAATGATAAGTAATTACCAATGCTCTCCACAGCACATTAGGGAGAATTCTGTATGCTCTTAATTTTGTAAGTCTCATTCCTTCTCTAACTTCAACAGATGAATTCAGAACACTAATATTTGCTTCTGCTCTATTTTTGAAATGGAATTGGTAATGAGAAGAGAAATGAATGGAGATACGAAGAGAGGGAATCTTCACCAGGAAGGCAAATATTTGAAAAAATAAGACCATAAATTATAAAAGCTGAGAGCAAAGAGATAAGAGGAAGAGGTCAGTCGGGCACAATTTCACTCTTATTCATGTTCCATCAAGTGGAAATTTGTATGATCGTCAAGGTTCCAATCAATAAAGGAGGACTGGGAATTGCTGCAGATTGTCTAAGATGACAGGATTGTGAGGCCTGGGAAAAGGTCTGGTAAGGTGATTTGAGTTATGTGCTATATATGTACTGACCTTTACCAAAAGGTCATGGAAAGATTTAAATGACTTTCAGATACTTTGAATATCCAACTTGCTTTATTTGACATCAAATATGCACATTCCTGCATCTGAGTCCACATGGCACCCATGTGGGAGGCACCCATGCTCACATCTGGCTGGTATCAACAGTAATTATTTCATTTGTTCTTCCAGACTCCAAAGCAGAACTAATCAAGTAAAGAATTTTCAATATACTCATAAGCCAGGTTTGAGAGACAGCTCAGTGGTTAAGAGAACTGTCAGCTCTTCTAGAGGACCCAGGTGCAAATACCATCACCCATGTGGTAGCTCACAAACATCTGTCATTCCAGTTTCAGGTGAGCCAATATCCTCTTTTGACCTCTCTGGGCACAAGATATATATGTGATATAGAGATAAACACACAGGCAAAACATTTCCATACATAAAATAAAAATAATCTTTAAAATATATATACTAATAAGTCAATATTAGACAAATGTGCTCCTTCACCATATTAGAGGATGTAGTAAGCACACATCTCTAGTATATCTGTTTCTTCTTACATTGCTTTAAGTGTCTATTTCACCTCATCTGAATTTCACCAAACTGGCAGAAAGCAAACAAGGACAAAACCATTTTACAAGAGAAGGGAAAGCTATTCAGAGTTGCATGGCTTGCAAAAGCCACCCATTCTGTCAGTGGCATAGTTAGCTTTTAACTTTGTTCTCTTGTTGGAAGAACTCGATACTGAGGGGGAGGAGGAGGAAGAATAGGGACAAGAGAGGAGGTAAAGAAGAGGCAGATAGGAGGGTGGCTGTCAGAGCTGCCGGTCCCGAGTTGCTTTTATTGGACATTTTGTTGGGCACCACACTCTGTCACAGAAATAAGAAACAATAATACTGTATGTATCACATTTTCTTCATCCACTCACTTGTTGATGGACTAAGTTAGGCTGGTTACACGTCTTGGATATTGTGAATAAAACTGTAATTAATATGTGTTTGTAGATATTAACTCAGTGCCCCCTTGCCCATGCTCCCTTCTGAGCTGCCTGACCGCCTAATTACTGCTGCTGTATCACCAACTATCTTCCATTCCTATGGCACTAACCCAGGAAAAACTTGCTGGCACACTGTCCATCCTTTAGTATATAAGAAAATTAAGCTCTGGCAGTCAAACATGATAGAAGATGGGCTTTTTTGCCTCACAATTAGGGTTTGCGAACTTTGCATGAGAGGATCCAAAACCCCAAAATGCTTGTTGAGACAAGATGACCTTCATTCTAGATCAGGCCAGTGTTTCTGAAACCCATGTTAAGCAAGTGGCACAGGTTTCGGCACTTAATCAAAGTCAAACTAAATGTAGGCCACCCCACCCTTCCATTGGCAGAGGAAGTCCAGCTTTCACTGGGGTAAAAATGCTTCCGAGTTAACAGGAAGAGCACCAGACTCCGTGTTTGCCGTTTGCAGGCACCAGTGCATGGTTTCCCACTCACACCCAAGCAGGGAGGGTGTTGAAGAGGTCCTCAACACTGAATTTTAAGCAGCTCAGACACGGATCTGGCCTCTGAGCTGAAAGGCTGTTTCTACACCCTCTCACACCCTCTCACAGACCCAGAAGCGGAAGATCAGAGGCTTACTTGTGAGACAAGTCATGAAGTATACACTCAAAATCCCTGCCCTCCTACTAAGCCTGGTGTTTAATCTCAGGGAAGCCAACAGCTATGAGAGTCATTTCATCCAGTAGCCATGAAGGATTGCCCTTGCTTGGAAAAGTTCTCCTTCCTTCTCCACTTTCTAAAAGAGACTCTCAAACTAATGCATGAATGGTCTTACAGAGCCAGTCTAACATACCAACAAATTACTGTGACAAATAGAAGGATGAAGGAACACAAACAGGTAGAAAAAAGAAGGGGTGGTCATGGGGAGGAGAGGGGGAGAGAAAGTGAGAAAGCAATAGATCAAGGGGAAGAGTTTATCAATACTGTATTGATTAATGCCAACAATGCTGGATTGCATTGTTTAAAACTATGTTTTATTTGATAGCTTCTGGAGCTTTTAATATGATTTAAAAGACATTGTGAGCTGGGTGGTGGTGGCGCATGCCCTTAACTCCCCCAGCACTTGTGAGACAGAGGCAGGTGGATCTCTGTGAGTTTGAGTCCATCCTGGTCTACAAAGTGAATTCCAGGACTGCCAGAGTTACAACAGTGAAACCCTGTCTTGAAACACACACACACACACACACACACACACACACATTCATAACATAAAAAGATATTATGACTCCCTGGTAGGAAGATACATCCCCAAGTTTTTTAATCATAGGTGGTTTTCTGGTCCCTCTCATGGAGAACCTCATAAGGTCAGTGTTCTGTGAATGCTATGGTAGTTCTCCAGTCTTGGGGAATATCTGTAGTGCTCAGAGAGCTTGTGCAACTTGGTTGAGGTACATTGGTATGCTTTTAAAATGATGCCTGCCTTCTACACATCATCCTCTTTGAGGTCTGTCTCAAGTCTACTATACCATGCGATGAAACTTTAGTGCAGAAGACTCACAACCAACCTCAGCTTCATGAGGCCAGGAGCTTTCCCAGCCTTTTTAACTTTTGAACTCATTGCATTGTGGCTGGTACAGTAAATGTATCTATAATTTAAAAGAAAAACTGTAGTTGACATTTAACACAGTTGATTTAGTCAAGACTGACTCATGAGTCAGTCAGAGCTTGGAACCAGCAGAGGTGCAGAAAGCTGTGTTCTGCAGCCTAGGCAGCAGACTTCCAGAGACACAACACAAAGGCATTCGATTGGATACAAGTGGGCGTTTGCCCTATTCATACATAATCCAGGGAGAGTCTCCAATTAGAAATTAGCTGGTAGTTTCTGATTGTTTAGACTTCTATTTTGTTTCATTGTTCACATCAAATTGGGTTTTGCTTTGCTTGTGTGGGAGCTCTGATTACAAAAGCAACTGTAGGCTAAAGTCTCCTTGCTTGCCTTAACTGTTCCTCAACAGTGAATAATTGCTGCATGACAACACAGAAACACAGTCTTCTTTCTTTCTTTCCTTTTTTTTAAAAAAATTTTGTTAATAACAAAAAATGGAGACATTTTTAAGGTTGCCAGGTTGAAAAGAGAGACAAAGAGAGCCA
The DNA here is from genome assembly GCA_026225945.1 of Cricetomys ansorgei. NCBI lineage: Eukaryota > Metazoa > Chordata > Mammalia > Rodentia > Nesomyidae > Cricetomys > Cricetomys ansorgei. The sequence continues at coordinate 16,384,229 of JAMJFZ010000242.1, forward strand.
GCCAGCGGCCCTTTCAAGTCTATCTACAGGGTCTTGATGTAATGTTAAGATTTAAGCAGAGGACCAGAGAAATGCACTAAGTATTCCTGGCCATGGTACAATCCAGCCCTTTGGTGATTCCTCATTGTCTCTCCCATAAAGTTGTCAAGGTGTCAAACTTTTTTTGGGAGAATTTTCCCTTTGCTGTCTCTGAATTCCTCTTCTCTAAGTATGAAATCCCTAAAAAATTCGAGTTTCGTAAGATCCAGAATTTCAATAATCCAACAGCAAAATAAAATGATGGACATGGTGTTTCTTTAGAATATCTTCAACCAGAACAGGCTGGCTATATTTCTTCACTTTCCATTTTGATACCTCAGTTTTCAGGTAGAATATGTCTATGTCTGAAACAATACTATAAACTGAACACAAGTAGTAACCAAAGTTAGAAGACACTCTGTGTCAAGTAGCACTGCATGAGAACCATTCCTCCATAACCTCTTGACAGATATAAGCAAGTTCATCTCATTGCTTTGAGACAGGATCTCATGATCCTGGATCAGTTCATCCTAGGTTGGAGTAAAACTTATGATCCTCCTGCTTCAGATTTGCAAGGATTCAGGCGAGTGCAACCATGACCAGCACTGAGTGTCTTTGGGTAACTAGTAATGATTAGTTCTCAATCAAAGGATGGCTGGTTTTATATAGGTTTCCCATGATTCATTACGTTAAGAATGTTCTTGGATTATTTTTCACAGAATGGAATAAAAGTTGCCGCAGCATGCGATCATAGCGGTTACTCCTTGAGTGGCAGCTCTGTCATTTCCACTGTTGAATTGAAGACCTCCAGTTGGATGATGCTGCTGTTGTTGATTTATTTGGCAAGAGTTTTAAATGCTTCTTGAGTGCATTTTTGTTATTTATTTTCTTTGTCTTCAAGAGCAGCAGTAAAATAGTAACTATCCTATTTTGCCATACAGTTCACAGGATCTCATAGTATTCATACGGTGGTAGTATATATAGTATATATAGAAGAAAGTTCCTCTAGAACTACACCTTGAAACATTGAATTCATTTCAGTGTATACGAAACCTTGTTTTAAATAAAACTATTATTTTTTAAAACAGCATAACCCTGCTTGTTTTCCAGTGTATAAAATTATCTTTTTCCTTTGTATTGTACTTTAAAGTTTAAATAATGGAATCAATTCTAATAAGCTTGGGATTTTGTTGTTGTTATTTATTTTGTTTTGTTTTCTGAAATAAGAGTCACGGAGTGGTTTTGTGTCCTAAACTGTATTGAGGATTGCTTTTACTGCCCCATTCAATCCCCACACAGGCTGGGTGATAGCCAGATGGCTGATGGATGGGATCAGCTCCACCCTTCATGCAAAGATCAGCCCTGCCAACCTAAGCCTATTTACACTCCCTGTCTCATGTCGGATGTGTCAGGCACCCGTCAGCATATGGCACTCCCTTAGCCATAGTAAAATCACACAGGAGTGGGCAGGCACAAGAAAGGGCAAGTCTGGGAAAGAGCAGAAATTTTCTTTTCCATGGTTGAGAGGAAGATATGCTGTCTTTGTCTGAGCCATGCCTTTTGTGAACTTGAGACTTTCCCTGGGGCCTGGAGAGAAGGCTCAGCTGTTAAGAGCACTCACTGTGCTTGCACAGGACCCAAATTCCATTCCTAGCACTTCTATGGATGTTCAGAACCACTTGGAGCTTCAGTTGCAGGGGATCGGATGCCCTCTTCTGTCCTCTCCAGGCTCCTACACACATGCGGTGCACATAAACTCAATCGTTTACACATACACATAAAATAAAGAAATAAATAATTTGTTTTTCTTCTTCTTCAAATAATTCAGTTTATTCATTTTTCTGTACTAGAAAGCCAGTCTGAGGATGAGTGAGAAAAAGAGGGAAAAGAAAAAGTTAAAAAAACTTGAATGAAAGCTTTGGAAGAATTCTTCCTATAGCCTTTTAGATACTTGGAAGTCCTTTGGCTATTTAAGCCAGATTGAACTGGGACTCCCATTTGTTATTGTTACAAAAACAAAAACAAAAACAAAAAAATACATTCTACGGATATGCCAACACGATGAAATTTAAACTTTAAAAATCTACTGTATGTGGACCCTCTGATCACAAACAACCTTTGCGATGTCGTATGTATCACCACTCCCAGGACAGCTCCGCACAACTGAACTTCCTGAGATGGGCTGTATGAGAGCCTGCATGCAGAAATGTGGCAAGCATGGATGAATTTTTAATTTTTAAAAATTTATTTCTAATTTTTATGTGACCTTTTAATTTATATTTTTAATTTACATGAACTAGTTTTAATTTAAATTAAATTAATTTGGTGGCCACAGCATTAGCCAGAACAACTTCCCCCTACTGACAGTTGCCTTGATTTGAGCTATTTCCGGCCTTCCTTTTCTCTCTTGTTCTTTCCAGTTGATGCTAATCTTTGCTGTTAGATCATGGAACTGTAGCTATCCTCATAAGTCAAATCCAAATCCAGAAATGTTAACATCCCGAATTCATCAATTTATTGATAATTTCCCATCATTTATAAAAATTTTTTTAAAGTATTAATAAGAAAATTATTTTAAGAACGAAACAAATGCATCCATTCAAAATATTCTAGGAAAAGGAAAGTCACAGTCAGTCCTAACAAAGCCTTCCACTGGCCCCTTTCTGTCAGATCACACTCCTTGTATTGGATTTCACTTTTGATGTGCATTGACAATTTCCTATTTTTCTCTATTTTCCTTTATGTCCACCATCTATCGCATTTCTATAACAATGTACAAAAATGTCTGAGATTATTCACTTCAAGAACACTGAGGACTTTCCATTGTCAAATGAAAAAAAGTAGCTCCCCAAAAAAGGTTCTTGTGGAATTTTAAATGCAGAAGTGTTTCTAAAGTTAAAATCCCAGAGCCCATCTTTGCTTACCTAGTCTCTTCAACATCTCTGAACACATCAGAGAAAGTTTCACCATCCTTCAGCTATCAGATCATGTGCAACATCTCCATTCTGGATAGACAGGGATGCCTTTGAGTACGTTTCGGAAGAGCAGCCCTGCTGTAAATGGAGCCTAAGGCTTATCCTTTGCAGAAAGTTCGAAGGCATTGGAATAAGAAGAGGTAATGATTGGAGAGCTTCTGTTGGGAGGACTGTGCTGTGTTGCTCATAACTGACAGCAACAGCTATGGCCACTTTGGGGGGGACTGAAGGAAAACTCTTGAAACTAAAACGATCAAGGAATATTCTGCCAGAAAATTAAAATCAAAATTACTCTTCATCACATCATCTCTGTGCCAGAGGTCATGTTGTTTGTATTACATACTTTGTCAAATCTGTGTCTCTTAGCAAGCCTGAGAGGCAGGTGTTTTCGCCCTATTTTATAGACACTAAAAGCTTAGAAATCTTCAATGACATGACAAAGATATCTTGACTAATGTTTGGCTGAAGCAGCATCAAAGCCTTATCTTCTCTCACTTCAAAGTCTATACCATATGTTCCTAGTGAGTTGCTCAGGGAACCATGTTTTGTGGAGTGTGAGAACCAAGTCTGGAGATATTCCTGAGCATCACAGACAGAGGCTCTGACATATGATGTGGAGTTACAATCTGAACACTCTAGCCTTCCCAATTGCTATGGGACCTGACAGCTTGAAAGGGTTTTGAACATACAGAGTTATATTCTATGGAATATTTAGTGTGAAAACAACAGAATTAGCAAAAACAAACTCCCTCTGTTCTCTTCTGTATGTTACAATTAAAATTCATCATATTCTGCCCAACATTATGTTCTTCTCATCCCATACACTTCAGAAGGGGGAAGGGCTGGCAGCATCTGTGTTTCACAGAGTTACATCTGGTCTCCAAGGAAATGCTAACCCCTATGAAGTCTGTCTCCTTGTTTCCCAGGAACACTTCCCATGCTTTAATGGCAGGAGGCTCATCACACCACCACCTGACACTCTTGTGGGTAATCAAAGATCTGCTATTACTAGTCCAGTAAAACACTTCAGTCCTCCTTTTCCCTCACCCTTTAGTGGTACCCAATATAGTAGAACAGCTCTCCCTCTCGTGTGTTCTCTTTTGCCTTGCTTTCCATGGACTCTAATATGCCCCCTTCTGATTACCTTTTTTTTTAGGTAACCTTTGCTACATGTCTCCTTTAAGGCCTACTTTTGTTGTGTGCTCCTCAACATCTACCTAAGTATTCTTCTCCTCTAATTCTAAACATTACCTTGCAAGATCTCATCTGCCCAAAGACTCTGCCTTCCACATGTACAGTACTGACTCCAAACCAATGTCTCAAGTGAACTCCTCACTTCTGAGCTTCATAATTATTTTCTGCTATATGAAATAGATAATTAGTAATCATTTGCCATGTCAGTACCTTAAGAACAATTTTAAATTCAACACACCTAGCACTCAAACCACACACTTTAGCCTGGGGAAGAGCCTTTTCATCTTATATTAGAAACACACAGGTCTTTCGTCATCTACAATGGAAAGACACAAAACACATTTGATTTGACTTCTCCCTTGGCCTCACACAACAACAAATAAAAGCACCACAGAGAATTGCCAGGTTACTGCCGTACATCATTTTGTTCTAGTGGTTCTCGGTGAAAATTACCATGCCTTAGAGAGTGTCCTTGACAGCTAGAGATTAAATGCTGCCTTGTATGACAATCGGAGACTACCGCCCTCAATGAATCCTCATCTAGGTAGTGGGTAAGTATCCATTATTTGATTGATACAGAGGCTATTTGGATTCTATACTTTATCCTTCTCAGATCTCTGATGACTTGAGGACGAGGCTAAAGGTACTTTGTCCTTCTACCAGCTCCTCCCCCAAGGCTTCAGCTGCTTTCTCAGTTCTTCTGTCTTCTCAGTTCTCTTCACATGTAAAAATCAGGTCTCAGGCCTCACTTTCCTAGAGCTACTGGGTCTTCAGCTAAAAACAAACAGTTTTTGGTAGCAAGCTACTTTGCTATAAAACTCTAAAAAGAGATAAATTCACAAAACAGGTTTTCATACAAGGAGGCATTTAATTTAATACAGAGCAGCATAGGTCTTTGACTGCTCAGGTCTGGGAGATTTCCTTGCGGAAAAAGAACTTGGGAAAATTGACCTTACATTGACAATCAACCCAAAAGTGCCCACAATTTGTGCAGAACTCTGACAGAAGGTGAGGCATGGAGCAGTTTATCCCAGTGATTAGAGTTACCACAGGTAAGTTACCAAAGGTAACTTCTGGATTGTGTTTCATCTGTCTTCTTTGGAGACCTTAAGGGTTTTCACTAGGAGGTAACAGTTCTGTCTGTTACAGGGAACTTTTTTATTAAATATTTAAAATCCCATATTTAGTAGATCTCTGAAGGGTTTAAGGCACATCTATTAAGTATATCTGATTTTAGACTCAACCTTGAAAACACATACAGGAGCCCTAACTAAATAAAGCATGTCATTAAATTAATTATGTAATTGTTTACAAGCTAGTGGCTTTTATAAGATTAAGATTTTACAGCTTCATCTCTGTTAAATTTGAACCTTAAAATTTTGAGTTGAAGATTTAATTGAAGATCCTTTAGCATAAAACATAAATGTAGTTCACAGTGGCTGAATTATTTAGGGAAGAACAACCCAGCCCCCTGGGCTGGAGAGGAAAGGGTAGGATACTGAGTATAGCCCTGTAACAAGTGGGGACTGAGAGATGCTAGGAGAACCTGGAGGTTAGGTTCACTTTGATATGTTAAATAGCTATTCCAACCAGAAGTTTCTCCCAAGTTTGAGACCTAACACCTATAACCCTACTTGGGAGATAGACAAGAAGATTAGGAGTTTAATGTCATTCTCAGCTATCTAGAAAATTTGTAGCCAGGCTAGGCTACATGAGACACTGTCTCAAACAACAACAAAAGTATCAAAGTAAAAAGGCTATAAAAAAAAAGGCCTAGGTTTCAGTCTCTCCACTCATCTATATCATTGCTGCTCCAGACTTACTTCATAAGGTTGTTGTCCTGGGCACTGTTATGGTGACAGAGTGACTATTATAACAATCTCCAGAATGGCTCCTTTGTATTCAGTCTTGACTCACTGTCGGTTTCTGCTACAGAGGAATCATCTGACAAATACAATCTGGCCTCCGTACTTTTCTACTTCAATTCTTTTCCCATTTTACTAAAACAAATTGACAGCTATATAAGCTAGCCTACAGAATTCTGGATGAGTAGAGTCCTAGATACTTTTCCTGCACTCATACCATCTATGACACTATCCTGAGGCCTTGGATATGCTATCTATGTCCCTTTTCCTATCTGCAAATCCTGGTGTCTATCTTACCATTCAAAATTTCAGCGCACTTGACACTCCCCTTGGGATGTGTCAGGATGCAGTCCATAAGTGAATCTGTGTGAGATTTCCGAGAGCTTGTTAGAAAACTCTAACTAAACAAGACAAGAGTCTTGTAACTTCTGTTCCTCTATAACATGGGCTATTCTTTGAATGTGCTTTCGTGCCTCTCCCAGGTGTAGTTCATAGGAATGGGTTTGCTTCAGATTATCTATCACCTTACTTTTGTTATTCAAAAATATTTTTAAAAAGTCTCTAAGCAGGACTTGTCCTTGTGACTGTATACAGCTTGACCTCAAGTGAACTTTGCTCATACGATCTTGCTTAACCCTCAGAATATCCTCAGAATATAAATTGTCTGATGCCTTGAATAAAGTTGGCTATTGCATGAGACTTTTGTCTGCCTCATTTTTAGGTCCTGGACTCCCAGGTTCACACACTGCCGAGTAGAGAGAATACTACCTCATCTTCTTTCACACGGCTGTATCAGGCTATTCAGCAATGATGTTGCTGAGGTAAATTCCCTGATCAGTTTGTGTATATCTGCATGTACAATGTACAATGTGTACATCTGCAGTGAGTACCATGTTGGCTGGAATTGTGCTTGGCTGGGCCATTATTGTGTTTCTTTAGTATAGTGTGGCTTTCGGTATGCTGTATGTTATATCTTGGAATAAAGGAAGAAAAAGAAAGAAAGTGAGAGGGAGGAGAGAGAGAGAGAGAGAGAGAGAGAGAGAGAGAGAGAGAGAGAGAGAGAGAGAGAGAGAGAGAGAGAGAGAAAGAAAGAAAGAAAGAAAGAAAGAAAGAAAGAAAGAAAGAAAGAAAGAAAGAAAGAGAAAGAAAAGCAAGGGAGGGAGGGAGGAAGAAGCCCAGAACACCAAACAGTTTTGTATAGGCCAAGTTAGAAACCAGTTATCTGTCCTGCCTTTCCTGGTTTCAGAAACATACAACAATAAGTATAAGTCCTACTTCTGCCTTTTAGTATCTCTAAGGCTGGTTTGTCCATTAAAATGTTCACACCTCAATTTATTTTGCCATCATTATTGTTAGATTTTTTTTTTAGTAATTACAAAACGAGGATAATTACACTCATCCTGTCCTATATTTCAGGGTAGGGTAATTGTGAGGAGTGTATGAGTTCCTGCTGGGAGTGGGCCTAAAGAATGGAAATTATTCTTACTAAATTATTCGAACTATTCAATCAAGAGGAACAGAGAAAACAGAACACCTCATGTACAAGATAATTGCTTGAGATTTGTTTTTGTTTTTGTTTTAATTCATTCCCAGGCTCTGGATTGTGGATGACAATGCATGTTCAGAGCACAGTCATACACAGCTTGCTAAAGACTAAAGGGTGATGGTCATGCAAAATCTAGCCGAGTCATCTGTAATATACACCTACTTGTAAAGTATGGTAATATGCCAGGACATAAACCCAGTCCAGGCTCCAGCAAAAAACAAAAAGTCAGTTTTCAAAGACTGGGGGAAAACAAAGACAATTTAAGAAATCACTTCATTAGACATCACAGCACGCCAACACAAGAGGGAATGCCAGTCATTATTCCTTCTACCCTTGTCATTGGAAAACTGTAGAAATTTGGACTAAGGAACAGAAAAAAAAAGAGAAGTTCAGGTTGACCCAGCAAGTTAATTGCATAATTGGCACACAACATACACCACCAGTCCACTATTATTCTAAGTACTCCTGTCTCATTGTCATCCTAAAGGGAAAAGCAAATATCCTTGTTTTCCCTTTCATTAGAATATAATTTGTATGGATTAAAATAGTTTATGTATATTTTATACACAGTTTAAAATTGTTAAAATATACATCCCAGTGGAGTTCTCCAAACACAGCAAATTTTATAATGATGTTTGTACTTGGGACACATTCTGTCTCAGAGAAACCATTTTGTGCTCACATATGCTCCTGTATTTTCTTCTCTCTCTGTTAATCATTTGCATGTTTCTATCTACACTATCTTCCTTCTTTCAAGAAGGTTATGGAAATGGAATTTTGTATGCAGAACTTTGCACTTAGCTCCTTTCGTTTACAATAATTTGTTGAAGTCCCTTCATATTGTCACATGTATCAGTAATTTATCCCTGAGGCTGCATGGAGCTGCCTCAGATCATTTACCATATTCAGACTCATTTACCATAGGAAAGAAGTATTCATTTAAGTTTGAGGTTAGTAACAGTAAAGTCATTGTAATTATTCATGGGCATGTGAATCTGTATACAAGGAATATTCAGGAAAATATATATAAGTTCAGGATTTTAAAAAACCCAACATATCCTTGGCCATATCGAGTCATTATCTAACAAAGTCTTCCTGCACGATAGGAAGTGCCTCACCATCGTGCTCTGTCTCAATGCTTAGGGTTTCATTGTTCTTGTCTAGAGTTTTGCTTTTTCACTTGTTTGTTTGAGACAGGTTCTCATTGCGTGGCTCAGGCTGACTTTGAACTTCCCAGTCAGCCTAAGATGGCCTCAACCTCATGAACCTTCTGCCTTGCCCTTTCAAGTGCTGAAATTATAAACATGCAGTATCATGCTTGAAGCTTTCAAGTATATGTTTAATTTCTTAATAGACACAAAACTACTCAGGTTGTCTATTTTTCCTCCCTCTCCCTCTTCTTCTTCGTCTCCTTCTTCTCCTCATCCTTCTGCTTCTCCTCCTTCTTTTTCCTCCTTCTCTTCCTTCTCCTGCTTCTCATTCTCCTCCTCCTCCTCTTTCTTTTTTGATTTCATGATCCAATAAAGTTTATCTTCATTAATGTTCTCTTTGCACATGTAATATATATTTAGTAGTACTCTGCTCTGAAGGCTCAGCAAAAAAAAAAAAAAAAAAAAACAGGAAACAATTTCATAGGTAAAAACTCTTCCACACTTCAGCAAAGGGAACCACTGTCTTGGCCAGTGCCATACTCAATCAACAGTAGAACCCCTAGCATCTGAGCTCAGCTGTATTTATTCTTTCAGAACTCTGTAGGTATTCTACAGATAGCACATGCAGATCATTAGCAATTAAACAACCCACACAGAAATCCAACATGTGCAAACTATACAAAATGCCAAGGCCTATGCATTCGTTTTTCCAGCAGTGTACAAAAACAATTATTTTAAACACACTGAAAATAAACTTCACCAACATTTCCCCTTTTCTATATAAAAAAATGGTTTTGCCTTTACAACACCATTTCACACTATACTAGCAAAACTATTTACAAGAAAAACAATCATGAGTGCTGCTAATGCACAGGACCAAATGGAACCAAACATCTTATTAAGCTTTTCACAATGTCTTTGGACAGCAGAATAACATCAATGTACAATTATCTGGAATTCATTCACAATCTTCTGGGCTCCTCCACATGGCTTAGATCACTTCTCTGGCTCTGCCCTCTGCAGCACACACAGATTATCCTCCAGGTTCCAGCTGGTTTCACTCCACTGCTGCTGCTGTTCTTGGTGGTCGTCTCATGGTACTAGCATCTCAAAAGCTGCTGGGGTCGCTTGCTGCAGCTGGGCTTCACTTTCACCATTAGCCTCTCCTGGGATCGCCACATTGTGCCAGTCTTCAACTTCTCTGCATGATCCCTACAATCTGAGCTTTCAACTGCTTCTTTGGCTGCACCTTCACTAATGATCTCTTTTGGGCTTTCTTGATGGTGCCAAGCCTCAACTTCTTTACGTGACCTCTTCAATCTGGACCTTCAACTGCTACTGAGGCTGCACCTTCAGCAGTGGCTTCTCCTGGCGTCTCATAGTGCCAAGTCTCAGTTGCTCCCATGACCCCTTCATGCTTTCAAAATTAGCACCACCTGGGTTAATTCTTACAGTACCAAGTTCAACTGCCAGCATGAGATACAGCTTTGGCCAGTTCTGTAAGACAGCTTCTGCATGCTGACCCTGAGGAACACTTTCTAGATTTTCAAATAGAGTCTGGTTTTCTGGAAAAATACCTAGTCTTTGTCTGCAGGAAAGGCTTCCCTCATGGGGTGGAGTTCTCATCACCATAGTCAGGTTTGCAGGAAAAAAAGAAAAAACTGGTCAGTTTTACTAAACGGCTTTTTGGCTCCAAACTGAGGCTTCTACAGCAGCATGGGGTTCCTGGGCTGGTGGAAGAATCTCTGATTGAAACATTCTGGTGGTTTGGTGTTCCTTTTCACCACCACTATGGAGAAACATATAACCCCTTCCATAGATCTCAAACACAACATCTTAAGCATCATACCCATACAACACAGCTATCAGAAAACACAGTTTGTGAAACAGTATGCTACAACCAGCAGCAGGAGGGAGCATGGGCTCCATGATCAGGAAAAGCTGTAAGAGCCTTGCTTTTTCCTGCTCCCAGCTGAATTCTTTATCTTTAAGGGCCTCCATCACCTCGCAGCTTTCTTTCTCTTTTATTTATTAATTTCAGCCTTTTCATAGAAGCTTATTTCCTTTCTCTCTTTCCTCTTCCTTCAGGAATTTCAATTAATGCCTTAATCTCTATGCTCTAGTAGCTTCTCTGAGCATACTTCACTGGACTTTGTGAGGTCTCGAGTTTCTTTCTCCTCTTCCTTATCTCCATGTTGGATTAGCTGACATAATGTCATGTCCCATGTTAGAATGCCATTTGTAGCAGATTCCACTGTGTGCTCAGCAAGGGTGACAAGAAGGCATGTTCATTGGTGCAATCCCTGCCAACCTTAGCAGAGGGAACCATTGTTATGGGAAGCACCAACCTCAACAGTGGAACCGTGAGTGTATCTGCTCAGGTGTTTTATTCTTTCAGAAGTCCTCAGGTATTCTACTGATAGCACATACAGATGGATCATTAGCAATTAAACAATATGGAATTTTTAAACAATTGTAATGGTTAATTTTAATCAGGTGTGTGTATGTGTGTGCGTGTGCCTGCATGAGTGTGCACACACGCGCACAGAAGTACAGGTACCTCTGGAATTGTGAGCCATTTGACACAAGGCTGAGAATTAAATTTGGCTCCTCTACAAGAGTGTTTTACACTCTCTTAACTGCTGAGCCTTCTCTCCAGCTTGTTAAATATTAATTAGCTCAGTGTGGTTAGTTGTGACACAGCAGCTTACATTATCCATACTTTCACTTTTCTTACCTAGAGTCAACTGCAGTCTAAAAATAGTACATGAAAGATTTCCAGAAATTGACAATTTTTCTACAAGTATTCATTAATTTTAATTCTTTAAATTTTGCATTAATTTTAAATGTTTTACAAGTCTTCATTTGTCTCTATGTCACACCCTCGTGCTTGTCCTGTCGTGTGCCACAGAGCACACATGGAGGTCAGAGGACAACTAACAGGAATCAGTTCTCTCCTTCCATCATGTGTAGGCCAGGGGCAGCAGGTGTCTTTCACTACTGAGTCATCTCATTGACCCAATTGCTAAAGGTAAATCTGAGTACTACGACGATGAAATCTCACATCCTGCTACAGCCCACCTGAGATGAGCTGATCCCTTTCTTGAGCACATCCATACCAGATGTGCTGACACCTTTCAGCCACTTAAGAGCTGTCTGTGTTATCAGATCAACTGCCACTTGGTCAGAGCACTTCTGACAATGGTCTGGCGGGCAAGAGAAGTATGATGTCACTTCAGTTGAGCTACAGAGAAGCCACCTTTAAGTGTGAAGACTTAACAAGGAAGGAAACTGTATGCTGCAATCATTATATTGCATCAACATTTATCATGTATCTTATTGCAAATTGTATTGTTAGTTATCAGTGTGACTCTCTTACTGTGTCTGATTCATGAATTAAACTTTGTCATTTATATGTATGTATATTAAACATTAAAATGTATATTAAAACATTATGTATAGAATATGATACTATCTATTTTTGGACGTCCAGTTTTGGACATCCAGTGAGGTCATGGAAATCATGAATAAACTATTTTATACAGTTCTATAACTGCTGTATCAACTCCTCTGCATTCTTCTTGACTTTATATTGTTCTGGGAATCACTGGGAATCGTGAGTTGTCATTGTCTGTCAGTTTTGGCCTCAAAGGCCTTGTAAATCTGTTTTCATTTGCATATATCCACCTTGTAATGTTTCTTAGTTAATTAACTCCTTTGTAGCTTTGTAATACCCCTCCATACAGAATACTACCTGTTCTGAATACTATGCATAAACAATACAGACTGCTTTTGATTAGTGTTTGATGCTACATCTTTTTGAATTCTTTTTTCTAACAATTTATTTTTATTGTATGTGCATTGGTGCTTTACCTGCATATATGTCTGTGGTAGGGTGTCAGATCTTTTGGAACTGAAGTTACAGACAGCTGCGAGCTGCTATGTGGGTGCTGGCAATTGGACCCAGGTCCTCTGAAAGAACAGACAGTGCTCTTAACCACTGAGCCATTTCTCCATCCCGCTTTTTGTATTTGTTAAAAACAAAACAAAACAATTGGCATTCGTTTATTTTTGGAGGTGGTTGTGCATGACACAGTTTATGTAGAGGTCGGAAGATATATGGGATTTTTCTGTTGCTCTATCATGTGGTTACTGGTATTGAAGACAGGTCATTTTGCTTGGTAGAAAGTTCCCTTATCCACTTAAACATTTTATTGACTTCCTTATTTCTACTTAATGTATTTATTAATATGTTTCTTTTATTTATATATCCTTTTGCCTACTTTTGTATTGAACATTTTAATGATAATAGAGTGCTCTGGTCTTCAGTATTTAAGAAAAAGTAACTATTTTCTCTAACTAATTTAGATAAACATGCATGTATATATTTGTACATACATGTGGAGAAAATTAAGAAAGAGGCAGAGAGGGGAGAAGGAGAGACAGAGCAACAAAGAAAGACAGAGAATAAGAGACAGAAACAGAGACAGACAGAGAAAGGGCACACTGGAGAGACGACTAAGTGGGTAGCTTTCTGATAGAATTTGTATTTATTGTGCCTGAGGTCCTGAGTTCAGTTCCTAGAAAGATGATAGGTATGTATGCATGTACATCTGTCTCCCTCTCTCTTCATCTCATTTGTCCAAGTAAGGTATAATAAAGTACGTCTTCTGAATGTCATCTCCTCCCTCAGCCATATTTGGCTACTAGCAAAACAAAAGCCACTGAACACCTAACTATCTTACTTATTTACACGTGATCCTTTGGCTCAAGCCTTGAATCTCATTCCAATGACCTCTGAAACTAGCTCTAGACTCAATTGTTATTCACACATTTAACAGGCATCCACCGAGCACTCAATGTATTTATTTAACACTTTACTTGCCAATCATTGCTTAGCATTCAAGGCAAAGGGTATTCAAGGATAAACAAGGCATGGCTCATTCTCAAGGAGCCTGTAGTTTAATAGGTGTGGCAGATATATAAGCAATAACTTATGATTCAATAAAATGCATGTTATCATGAAGGTGTGTGCACAGTGAGCTGACAGCACAAGTGATTAATTTGTCATGGATTAGATCAGTGATGTGATCACAATTTCTTTCTGAAGGATGCAATATTTAAACAATGAGTTGGTGGGAACTGGTTATTCTAAGCAGAATATACACAATGACAAGCCTGTGAAGCTGTGGGGGTGGTGGTGCATACAGTAATATAGTAGAGGTATTGACATGGATAGAAAAGGCTAAAAGGTTATAATTCATAATAAGAAAGTTGTGATGGGTTATAGTATTTATAAGAAATACACAATGCCAAGACCTTAATAGCATCTCAGTTATACTTCATAGCATAATCTCTGTTATACCTATACACTTTGGATGAAGCTGATACTCTGATTATCTTCATGCTGGAGACATGAAGCTAGCATCAGCAACTTGCCAAATAAAAACCCAGGAACTCAGAGAATGTTAAGTGACTTAGTAAGTAGGTTAAAGACACCAGTCCAGCACGTGAACTGCATGTAAACAGCCAGTGTATGCATTCCAGGACATGCCTGGAAAACTCTTTCTCTGGTGAAGTCACAAGTTGATCAGAGGCCATCTGGCCTGTGCTTTAAGAGTTATTCTACTATACTCCTGAGCAGAAGCCTCAAACATCAGATTTGGATTAAAAAACATGAGAGCTCTTATCTGTATGTAATAAGAAGCCACAGAAAGCAATGGGTAAGGAAAACAACAGAGGATGTAAGCATGGATGTTGCTTTAGAAAGGAAAGAATGACAGCAATGTGCAGGGCAATCTGGAATGGGGACTGCCAACAGCTAGAGACCTTAGGTTGCTCTTACAGTATGCCAGAGTTCCCAGGGCTAACACTCACTGTGGAAGCAGGAGGAGCAAGTATTAAGTATACCTGAAAAGAGAATCCTTAGGACTCTGTTGAGAAAACTGGTTCTTTGGTGATAAAGAGCTAAAGAAAATTTGCATTTCTAGGTAGTAATCGGGTGGGCGACAGTGTGCTTTTTAAATTTCCAGTTAGGAAGCATGGCAAAACACTAACTATTGACTGCAGTTTTTACATTTAGTGGACTGTTTTGTTTTGGTTTGTTTTAGTTTTCAAGACAGGATTTCTCTTCTGTAACTCTGGCTGTCCTGGAACTCACTCTGTAGACCAGGCTGGCCTTGAACTCATAGAGATCTGCCTACCTCTGCCTACCAGGTGCTGGGATTAAATGTCTGTGTCAAACCCCCTGACAAGTGGACTTTTTTATTCCCTGGAAACATTTCTCACTCTCCCTCCTCTCCCCTCCCCTTTTTTCTCCCCCATTTTCTTTCTCCCCATTATCTCTTCCTAACATGCACAGTAATTGAAACAAATTCTAGAGTTCAGTCAGCTCTGTTTAGTCATAATTTCTAATGTGATCACTGAAGAAGTTGAGAGCTAATTGCTGGAATCAGGCTCTGTTCTCCCAGCAGCCTCTGCTTGCACATACTTCATTCCTCCTGTCTAAAGTGTCTTCTCTATACCTTGCTTGCATAGCCAACACTCATATAATTACCTTTCAACACCCAAATGACCCTTTCTGACCCTTCACACCCTGCTAATGTCCTGTAGGAATCTGCCACAACTCCATTAGCATCTATCCCTTCTATAGTTATTGGAACTATTTGGTTACAAGTTTGTCTCCTTGAGCAAGATAGGATGAGTGTTATGTATTTTCCAGGGCTAAGCAAGATACGTGGCAAATAGTACAAACTCAAAAATGTACACTGAATAAACAATTAATATGTGAATCTATGGCATGAGAATTGGCTGAGCGACAAGCCGCAGACAG
This sequence comes from Cricetomys ansorgei, assembly GCA_026225945.1. Classification (NCBI taxonomy): domain Eukaryota; kingdom Metazoa; phylum Chordata; class Mammalia; order Rodentia; family Nesomyidae; genus Cricetomys; species Cricetomys ansorgei. The sequence goes on from JAMJFZ010000242.1 coordinate 16,399,810, forward strand.
GAAGGTCTTACAGTGACAGAGCACTGCCACTGCTTAGCAGCTGAACACAGGAGCCCCACCTGAACTGTCGACATTCCTTCCAGGGTAGGTCTGGAACCTCAGCTGAGATGGAACTGGAATGAGAGAGGGTCTTTGTGATTTCTTGATGAGGAATAATGGGGTAAAATATTCCAGGTCAGGTTCCTTTAGGAAATACTCAGAGGAAAACACACCCCAATTCTCCTGTTAAAGATCATTTAGGGCCATGCTTGATTTGAGCTTCTCACACACTTCATTTTTTTATATTCGATTCCCTTATCATGTACTTGATTCCCTTTGGTCCTCTGTGTAACTCCACAATACAAGTTTTTATGTGTGAAACCACTTATGAGGACATAGTCAAGCATAGTTACTAGATTTAACAAATAAAAAAACTATACGGTTTCCCTATTAAATTTAAATGTCGGCTAAAAGAATAAGATCAATTTTAAATCAAAAATAATAATTTTAATATAGCTATCTTTTGTAAAATATCTTGAGATATACTTCCAACTGTTCATTTGAACTTTAAGTGTAATTAGCTACTGTGTGCTTGATCATGAAGCTTTATCTTTTGCTCACCTTCTGCCAAGAATTAAGAAGGTGTTATGAATGCTGTACATCCTATATATCAAGCTATGATCAAGCAAAAATGGGCACAGAACACCAACACTTCCTTCATAGGCCAATAAGAAATGAAGAGGTTAATACAAGGACTCTAGCAGATGCTGATGAATTAGTGAATTAGGCAGGGGACTGCAGTGCCCCTTGCTTGACCCAGGCATTTTACGAGGGCACCACAGTGAGTGCTGGTGTAATATGTCATAGTTACTAGCAGATTCTTTGGAGCCACACAACCTTGGGTCCAAGACCCTGCTCTGCAACACATAGGATTCATAACCTTGTATAAGTGACCTAATTTTTCTAAATTTGTATTTCATTGCATAAGATGAAGATAGTAATGGCAGCATCAACAGCTTTTGTTTATGTATCATATCTAATTATCATGTGACCAGAGTATTCAATCAGTTAATAGTAGCCTTAATGTCAATGTTTCTTGCATGGTTAAGTGTCACTTCTTCCCCTGGATCAATCCAAGTGAACAGGATGGGAAGGGGTCGGATGAGAATACATGAAGTGGAACAGAAGGGAAAGGAAGACAGCAGAGAAAAAAGAAGGGTAGAGAAGGGAGGAGAAAAAAAAGAGGGGAGGGAGGGAGAGGAGAATAAGCCCATCATTTATTCTCCTTTAGTGTATGCAAGGCATTGTGATACCTGGTCGCATATATTTCCCTGTTAAACACACAGGCAATCTCAAGAAATAGAATTATTATTTCCCAGGTATTGGACCTGAGGCACAGAGAAATATTTCAGAGTTCATAGGAACACTGGAGCATACTTCTTTCATTTGCAATCTTCTTAACCAAGTTAGTAAAAGACTCTGCTTCCTTTTACTAGCTGGGGTAAAACCCTCCTACATTTTCTCCTTATCTTAGTTACTTATGTCTGGGGATAACAAGGCACAGCTGGCTCACTGCTATTATCTTGGCATGCATGAAATGCTCCTTATAGCTTATCAGACATTTCGTAACAATGTTTATTTAATGTACTATGGAGACACAGGCCAGAAAACATTTTGTTCTGATTTTTCAGATAATGTAGCTGAAGCTCTGAATGTGACCAGTTGTCATACAGATACTGGCTGAGCTATTTGAGGCATCCAGGTTCAGTTTTCTTCTGGAAAATATTCACTACTTTATTTATTCGGTACATATTTATTAGTTAGCTTCTGCACACAAGCACGGTGCTAGGAATTTGATACTTAACGACAGTGTCATTTTTCTTGCTACCCAACCAATGAAAACAGTTCCCTCAGAGTTTCGTCTGCTTCATCTCATTGATCTCCCCAAAAGCCAGTAGAATTCTACCATAAATTCCACTGTCCTCAGCTTTTGCTTGCCTTTAGTGGGTTAGAAAAATATGCCCTTCTGGAATGTTCTTACATTACTTTTTCCAAGCAAACACAGCCATATGCCAGAATCCATGACAGAGCTCATAGAAGTTACTGGAATATCTTGTCCTCAGTGACCCACAACGTAAGCACAGAACTCTGTAGTAAGCAGTGTACCAGCTGGCATGAAGTTAGCTGGATGAAGCTTCCCTGATGGATGCGGCTGTCTGCAGAGCAACCTTTACCTGAGGAAATGGAGTGAAAAACCTTGCAGGTCGGCAGTTATTTTTATGGACAATGGTTTTTTATTTATAGATACATCATTAGAAAAAAGACAAGATAGATGATAGGTAGACAGAACCACAGGATAAAAGCAGAGAGAGCAATTAAAGTCATTAACTCTTGGGCAATGAAATTAAGGGTTTTAAGGGCAGTTAAAGGAAGAAGGTACTGATGGAGTATAGTAGTGTGGTTATCATAACAATTACACAGAATGTGGGTATTTGAGCACAAGACTGAGGGATAAATTGCAATTCTCCAAAAGGAGATGATAAAAAAAGTTACCCAAAGATAAGAAGGAATATGAACAGAGAAAAAGAAATGATCTGAGAGAGAATGCACACCTGTGAATAGAAGTCAGCTCCAAGCACGGAGAAGCCAGTACACAGGTAGGTACATAGAATACATTGTTAATATAACTTGCTTGTTGCTCCTCTGTGAATAGTATTTCTACCTAATGGCTTTTGATTGACGCTTGCATTGAAACTTTGCACCAAAGATATACTGTATTGCTATGGATAGACACAATTAGGAAAAAACAAAACAAAACAAAACAAAAACAAACAAAGATTTTTTTTTTCCCTATTTCAAAATCTTACCATGTGGTGGTATTGTACACCTTTAATCCCAGTGTTTGGGAGGCAGAGGTAGGTGGATCTCTCTGTAAGTTTAAGGTCCCAGGACAGCCAGAGTTATGATAGAGAAACCCTGTGCCAAAAAAAATAGGAAGATAGAAAGAAAGAAAGAATGAATGAAAGAAAGAAAGAAAGAAAGAAAGAAAGAAAGAAAGAAAGGAAGGAAAGGAAGGAAGGAAGAGGAAGAAGAAAGAAAGAAAGAAAGAAAGAAAGAAAGAAAGAAAGAAAGAAAGAAAGAAAGAAAGAAAGAAAGAAAAGGAAAAGAAAAATGAAAGTAGTTTTTTCCAGCATACATTCTTGGTGACTTCATCAAAAATTAGGTTGCTACAGCAATTTGTGTATATTTCTGGGTCTTCTATTGTTGATTTATGTGTCTATTTTTGTGCCAGTGAGAGGCTGAGTTTATCAGCTCAGTAGAATAATTTGAAGTAAGATATTGTGATACTTCCAGCAAAATTCATTCTGCTTAAGAGAGGCTATTTGTAATTGGTAGCTGTTGGGAAAGGAGAATTCAGTTTTCTTTGGTGGAGTGACAGTGGGTGTATCAGCCAACACTCCAGGGTAAGTCCACTTGCTAAGAAGCAGTTAGCTGAAAAAAATAAAATAAAATAAAATAAAAGATATCATGTTTTCTTGTTGTTGTTGCTATTGTTTGCTTCTATTTATTCAAGAAAGAGAAAGAACATGAAGTTGGGTGGGTAGGGAGGAGAGGGAGGATCTGGTGGGAGTTGGGGTGGGGAAAATAATATGATCAAAATATATCTATCAGAATAAATAAAATCATTATTTTAAAAAATAAATAAATTTAAAATGCTTTGTCCATGGATGATATTTTATGTTTCCAAATAAATTTTTGTGTTTTGTTTTCAATAATCTGTGAGGAAGATCATTGGAATTTTGAAGGATATTGCATTGTACCCACTTTTGGTGCTTGGAAAACCGGATATCTAGAAATTTAGTTCCATATCTCTCACCCTGTAAGAAAAAAATCAATAAAAATGGATCAAATACAGAACTTTAAAGCCCAAAATGCTGATGCTTCCAACAGATTATACAGGAAATGCACTTGAAGCTATAGGTATAGGCAAGAATTTTCCAAACCAGACTTCAACAGCTCAGGAAATATCCCTAAGTACCAACAAATGAGATTACATTTTTACCAGCTACATCTCAGGGATGAAATTGATATCCAGAATATATAAAGAATAGCAAAAATTAAACACCTAAATCACAAAACTGTCATTGAATAACTGGGCTGATGAACATACAGTCCTGATGGGATGAAACCTAAAAGCCAATAAATATATATATTTTAAATGGTCACTATCCTTAACCACAGACAAATGCAAATTAAAATCACTGTGATAGTCCATCTCACCTCAATGAATTTGGCTATGACCAGGACAACAAATGATAACAATGACTGATAAAGTGATGGGAAAAGTGGAATCCTTATCTACTGTTGGTGGGAATGTAAGTCAATATAGCCAATATGGAGGTTCCCCCAAAGAATTAAAAGTAGAACTACCATATGGTGAAACTGTACTATTTTGGGGCATAAGCACAAAAGAGTATATGTACTACCACAGAGATACTTGCTCATTCATGTTTATGGCTGCACTATTCACAATAGCTAGGAAATGGATTTCCATCAACAGCAGCTTGTGTAATGAAAACAGGGCCTGAATGCAGAATGTGGAAGGAACAGGATAGAAATTATATTAATGAGGTGCCCTGGTCTCAGAAAGACAAAAATCATATGTTCTGTCTCATAAATGAATCCTAATTTTTAATGCTTCCATTATGGTGTTATGGAGATAGTATGAAATTAGATACACAGCCACGAGAAGGGAACAAGAAGTAGAAGTAATGAGAAAGTGGGATTAAAGACAAAAGTTCACACATGACTTGAAAATTGATCGGAAGCTCTTGGGCAAGATGGAGGAATAGAGAAGAGGGGAAAGAAACAACAAAAGCAAATTTTGTTTGAAAAATGCCTAAATGAAATCCAAGTCTTTGTAACTTAATGAAGAATTTTAAAAGGAAAGAAAGAAGTTGCTTTGATTTTGAAAGACAGGGCAGAGTTCATTGGTTGAGATCTCAGAGCAAGCTGTGCAGACATCTTGTGCAACAGCCTAAATTCCACAGCAGATGATGTCACCACAACTGTCCTATAAATGGAGCAAAGCTCCAGGTGCATCTGAGCACCAATACCTAGGGCAGCAGGAATGGCTGTCTCAATTTTTCGACTGACGGTTGTCATGGGACTGTGTGCCTTGATCCTGACATGCCAGGCAGGTAAGTATTCCTATCACAGCCCAGAAACTTTGCCATCATTAGCAGTGATGGGTGGAAGCTGGCAGTGATCCAGAACATAAAAGGGGAGGGCCGTTTTGGCATTGCAGAAAGAACCCTGGGCTGGGAGGTTGGAAGCGCATCTAGTGCAGAAAGTTTTGTTAAGCATGGTTTCAGTTGTATCCTCCATCCTAAGTAAAAGTATGATGTTTGGAATGAGTCCTTTCTTATATAATAACACTATTACATTACAAATTCTTTAAGAAGTATCTGTGGGGTGTTTTTTTTATAACTATAACTAATAATGTTCTATGATGATGAAGATATAATTTTCAGTAGAACTTTATAGTGGCTCCATCACCAATGAGAAACGTAAGTTCAGGCATGATACTTAATACAACTGGGTGTCATACAAATAAGGGAATATTAATGGTTAGCAGTCTCACAAAAGTTATCATGAAAATTAAATACCAGAGACAACAGTTTGGAATACTGCCAGGTAAATAATAATCACTAAATAAATATTAAATGTTATTGTTATCAAGTATAATTAGTTTTCAGTTTGAAGACACTTTTATTAGATTTTAAACAAAAGACATGCCAGGCAGTTTGTAAATCTCATCAGCCAGCTGCTTAGCCAAGGAAACATAAGTAACGCTATTTGAGTAACCAGCATGGAGATCAGACATGTGGTGGCAAGCAAGACACAGCAGGGAGGAGGCTAAAAAAAAAAGGAAGTTAGCAAGGCCCAAAGTATCAGAAAAACCCAAAGTGATATGGAAAGGTGTAATGCTTAGCATAGACACAGAAAAAGATGAGAAGTTACAGTGTTTGAGGAGTTCAGACAATCTGGCAGACTCACCAACCTGTCTGACTGCAACCTGGTAAGCTACTGTGCTGGGGATGGGATTTCTGGGAAGAAACAAGTACAGCATCCCATGAAAAGGGATAATTATTCTACCTATCTCTTTGGCATGACTTAAGTTTAACTCTCCTTCAGTCTTTGTGAGGGGTGGTCCCTTAGCCAGGTGATTGTTCTGGAACAAGTGGGATGTTAGGTCTCCACCCAGGCCAGAAATCCTATTCTCTTGACCAAGATGGTCCTTTATTGCTACCCTAACACTCCTTATTCTGAAGAGATAACCTTAAAATCATTTGGGAGCCATATCTGGGATTATAAACCCCCAAACAGTTCTGGCATCTTTGGCCTCTGGCAAAGATGAAGTTGTTAAGAGACCCAAATACATTTCTGGCTTTTAATGAAGGAAGGAAATTGGTTACTTTTCTTTTAGGTTCTTTTACCCTAAACAGACTAGTGAATTACTACAGTTCTCATTATTAGCCCTTCAGAAGAAGTAACTCCAAGTGCCCTTGTGGAAGTATGGCAATGATCAGTCTGTCTTCTTATAGCTGAAAGAGGTTGTTGGGTATGATAATTGGGGCACAACTCCAGTGGGCCTATCTAAAAGACCCCAAAAGTGCATGGGTAATTTAATAAAAGCCATGTTTGAAAAGCAAAGAAAGTCTTTGACAAGTGTCTAGAAAGTTATTTAAGAGAGAAGTAAAAGACAACAGTTATTGACTTTGCAAGCCCTAGACAGAGAATCAGGAGAAATCAAAACAGGATACTTTTAAAATACTCAAATCAAAGCCCACTAGAATATCCTGATGAGCTCACAAGAGCATGCACCCACTGGTCTCATCCTTGTTTTAGTTTTTAAGCCCCCAGATTGTACTCAAAACTGCTCAACTCAGAATATGCTTTCAGATACTTCAATAGCTTCTGGAGTAGCTAAAAAACAGTGTGAGGTACTTTCAAGATGGCTTCTAGAGTGGGAGAGAAAAAGAAAAAAATTATCATCATCTGATTTTCAGTTGAAGACAATAGTTGTCCTGTCTCTCTCAACTGCAACTAGACACTGCAGTGTTAACTTGTGCCAGCATCCTGTTGTATTGTATCTTTGGTAGCATTTTCCTTACCAAGAAGAAAGCATTAGTGAGAAATGATTGTCTAAGTAACATCCCATATCCTCTTAAGCTTAATGTCTGGGAATATGAATCCTTGGACAGTTAACCAACATAAATCTTAATCTTTGGCTGTACTTTCCTGTTAGGAGTTTAAAACCATGCAGATGTCTGACATTAATCATTTTAATTTCAAGGCCAGCTGAAGTTCTAATCCCTAGGGGTCTCTTGGGATTGAGAGGAACTCCTGCTCCTTTGGCCTTCCTTTTGCCATTTGTTCCGTCTTCTAAGAAACAGTCAAAGGCCTTGCTTTGCTGTCCATGAGGACACTTCTCTTTGTAGACTAGATAGCAGTTAGAGCCCATCCAGTGTGGTCTCCATGGCCTCCTCAAACAAGACTCATCAGAGCTACAGGACATTTCCAGGGATGCCCCAGGACCTAGTTGTCCTTGGAGGGCAAGTGGCAAGATATTGTCTCTTTAAATTCTACTGACCACACTGGGTCATTGAACATTCAGAAGGTCAGTTACACCAGCTTGGTTTTCTTTATGACTGTGCAATGCTTAGATAGAACTTAACCAAAACCAAAGCATTTATATAAACCTTCATTAGACATATATTTTTGTTATTTCAAGCCAATATTTGTAACTAATGCCAAGAAAGCAGATGAGTAAGGGAACTTCAATAGTTTAAATGGAAGTTTGACATTAAAATATTAAAATTTGAGCTGTGTGTGTGTGTGTGTGTGTGTGTGTGTGTGTGTGTGTGTGTGTATGTATGTATGTATTCTTCTCACTCTTTGCATATCTTATATAATTTATCCAGACCTTCATAACTTAGTGTTTCTGATTTTCTTTTCCATTCTGGAATCACGTATAATCTTAACTGACTCTCATAACAATCCTACTAAGAAAACAGTCATTTCCTCATTTTCCTTGGTTGGCACAGTTAGTAAACCAAGCTTTCAGAGGGAAAGATTTTTTTAGTGTAGGCACAAGTAAAAGTGTCTCTGGTTGTGAAATCTGAGTTTCTAGATTCTCCTCATAGCAACTAAGCATCTGTTTCTTTTGTATCCCATTCATGTGAACAGAGAACTGCAAGCAACATGCGGTGTTCTTGTTCAGTCATTATCATTGTGTCAGCAGAGGCTGGCAATGGCTTGTCTCTGTTCAGGCTGATGCAGAAAGCAGAATGTGTAACCACTTAACAACAGGCCCCTTCACATGGAAGCTAGCAGAACTCATAGCCCCAGGCCACTCATGACTCTACCGATACACATCCTAGATGAACAATGCAAAATAAATTATTCCAGAGGGGTGCATGGGACGTCCATGTCCATTCTGCTTCTAAAGTCATCACACAGCGACATGAAGGGGAAGATTAAATCCTAAAGACAAACCTCAGTTCATCTCATAAAATCTAAAACTGGTTGAATAAGTCCAGTTTTAAGTATTAATTTCCTATAAAATTACATAATTATTGATGTTACCAGATAAAATGAAAATACTTTTATAATAACTTTTTCAAGTGTAGAAATCTATATACATAAAAATGTTGTATTTGTTCAGAATTTTATAATCACACTCAGTTAAGAAATCCATTTGAACAATTAATGTAAATAAAGACAACTCTGTGTTATGTTTAAAAAGAAAATATTAAACTAAGAACCTTGATGATTTGAGATATCTGGGTATTCCAATAGCATTTTTAATTTTCATAATATTCTAAAACGCTAGAGGAAAATGGAGTTAGTTATTGCTGTGTTTTTGTTATTAATAATAATTCTAACAGTACCACATATAAATTACTATGAGTTTATCATGGATCTGGTTCTGTGATAAGTGGTATATGCACTATGGATATATATATATATATATATATATATATATATATATATATATAGATATACACACACACACACACACTATGGATATACATCTATACGCACATGACATACGTGAACAACACATGCAATACTTTTCATCCTAACACCACCACAATGAAGAAACTAAAAGACAGTGGTCAAATGTGATTTGTGAAAAATACATTACTAATATTTCGTTGAAAACCAAAAAGCAAAATCAGATTGTAGGGCCTTAAATCATGTAGCACACCACATTCTAATACCTGTGAATATGTGTACCGCCCAAAGACTGAGACTAATTCCTGAGTTCCCTCCCATATTCTGTTTCCAGACTCCTCAGGTATTGAAAAGCTAGCATTTAACATACATTAAAAGTTATTAAAACTGTGAAACTGTTATGTATTGTAAAAGGGGACTCTTCTTTCATGCTTTACACTTGGCTGGCATCCTCAGGGAACCCTTAAATGGAGGTAGTGTCATACAATGTGAAGACCATGCTTCCTGGAGTTAGAAAGAATTCAGATTCAGACAGTAGCTCAGCCACATTTCACTCTACGAATTTAGGTGACTTGTTTAATGTCTGAGAGCATCTCATTCTCCTCTGGAAACTATGACTTTACCACTGATTGGGATAAGGATACAGGTTTATAAGGATGTAATAGCCTAGCAGTGCATGGCAAGTACTTCACAAATGGACTCTACTTCCCTTTCTCAAAATGAAAATAAACCCATTCTGGGCACTTCAGTCACACAGACCTGTACATGAGAGTCACCAACTTTACTTTAACTCTTGAATGAAAGCCCTTTATACTGTATATCCTGAATATACTGTATATGCTGTATATACTCCATTCTGAAAGAAATATAGCCAAACCAAAATGTGTTTTAAATAAAAGCTTCAACTGGATGAATGAATATTTAATTAGTGCCTGTTATAAACTCCAGACTAAAAAGCCTGTCAAATCTTTGATTATGCCATAGTAAATAAGTACCTACAAAATTTAATACCATTTTTTACTAATGATTTCTTCTTTAGAATATAACACAGATTTTACATGTTTTAAATTATTTTATAATCCCAAAGGAGGTATGGATGCATTCCCTTCAACTGAGGCTAAGGGAAATAGTGTTAAGAAGTTGAGACTTTATGAGTTCAAACTTGTAGTGGGGAATGCAGGATTTATAAGACACTCTTTTGTGTATCTTAAAATCATTTTAAAATAAAAATAAAATTTATCATTGAGCTTAAATTTCATAAATGTCTAGAGTCAGGATCAAGATAAATTATTCAATTTTCAAACAAAATAGATCACATCAGTTAAATGGGATTTTGTAAAATTCATTTTTTCAAGAAATTGTGGGTGCCTGAATAAATGAAATAAATTGGCTTTCTTACAAATTTGCACTTTTCAAATAATCAATGAATTATTGTTAATGTGAGTCCAGACTAAGTATCATATTGATCAATCTTTTCCTAAAAGTAATCCAACGTTGAATTGAAATGGAGCAAGGCATCCAGTATATTTATGTAGAGTTTAGCCACACCATAGTTCTGTTAACAAAATAAAAAAATAAAGGTCTTATATCACTCTATCATCAGGAATTAGAGAGAAGGCAACACACTCTTGCTCTCTTCTAGGCCTTTTCTCCTCATGAAAATGAAGACCATTAGCCCCCAATGAACACATGAGTATTCTTAATCATGGCTGATGAAGAATCGGATGTATGAGTCCTACAGTCACCATGCTGTCCTCCCTTGCTTTGCTCAGCCTTCTACTCTCCCCTCCATATTATCAGTTCCTCCATCCAAACAGCTAAACAATGTATATCCTAAAGCAGTTCCCTGGAGCAAATTACATAACATTTGTAAAATCATTATTCATAAAACTAATAGGTGATATAAAATTTACAGAAATTATTGATCATTTATCTTCTCTCTCATAAAAAGTTCAACTTGTATACTTTTTTCTGCAAACAGCACACAGTTTATCACAGAATATTGTAAAAATGTAGGTTTGATATCAGACAAATATAGCCTTGGGTTATGTTCTATTACCTGGTAATTCTTTTTCTTTGAAGAAGCTTTGAAATCTCTGTCCAATTCCAGTCTTCAACTTTAAATTGGCTTAGTAATTTTCTTACCTTATGTATTTGTGAAGATACAATGACACAATATATGTAAAATACCTGTTAGAGATATGTGCTCAGAAAAACTACCCATGAAGATTTTATCTCCATTGTTTATGTTACCATTGGCATAGAAATCATGTGGAAACACTGGTGTCCTACATTACATGGAAAGTCTAGATATTCTGCATGTCAAGTCTGGCACTGACATTAGCTAACTCCTTAACTCTAACGACTTATTTTTTACCTATAGATAAAAGCATCTCTGGATCTTCAACAAACAAGCCTCTACTTGTAGTATATGACAGTTAACACAAAGACGCTCCCCCCCCACATACACAAAACTTGTCAACATGCAGAGAAAAAAAGATTGAGTGCTCAGCCCCAAATTGGACATTTGTATTACATCATTCTTCCTCAAGGCTCAGTGATCTTCACAGAAGATGCGTTGGAAAGATCGTAAGAGCCAGAAGTGGTTGATAACATCAAGAAAACATAATAATCCATACATAATTGGGTAGATACACATGTAAAGTCACAGCAATTGTGACATCATACACAAGACATTCACAAATCCAGCAAAATAAAATATCAAAATAGAAGGGGGTAATTGGACATGAAACTCAAGCCACTGGCTGAGAAACTCCTGATATTTTTGATAGCTACTGGAAGAAGTCTGTTTTCTCTAACACCTCATGCTGACAGGCTGACCAGACACCAGGACAAGCCCCAGTCCCAAAGCTAGCTGGGAAACACAAACTAGACCTACCTGGGAAAGAAGAAAAAAAGAAGTAATCTTAATCTTGGATAGGAAGGGATGGGAGAGAAGTAAGGGAAGGAGCCGGGGGTGAACATACTCAAAATACATTGCATGAAATTCTCAAGGAGTGAATAAAAATCTTACAAAAAGAAAAAGAAATATACTTCTGTGTGCTTTGTTTTCTTCATAACCAAAAGTAGCCTTCTACCTACATATTTATGTCTGCTATTCATTTGTTTTTAGGAGTAAATGAGCCTGAGCTTGACGCTCAGGGACAGGAAGATGTAACTAGTGGTGAATTGGTGCCACGTGGATGCCAAGGAGCTCAACAGCTCCTACATTAGAAACAGACTTTCCTTCTTTGTTTCTAAGAATTGTATCTGGAAATCATTTCTATTTATCTACTTATTTATTTGTTTGTTTGTTTTCAGATGACAAACCAAAGGACCATGACAGCCCAGATGAGAAATCAGAAGACAAGCCAGATGACTCTAGTAAAAATCCAGAGGCGGGATTCCCCAAATTCTTAAGCCTCCTGGGTTCAGAGATCATTGAGAATGCAGTGGATTTCATCCTTAGCTCCATGTCCAGAGGATCGTAAGCACTGAAATACATCCTGCTTTTGCCAGCTTCACTGTAGATAACGATCACACTCATGAAAATGAGTGAAATTGAACAAATACATTTATCATTTTTCAATGAAAAAAATGTCACTCTGTCTTAAATTAAATTTTACATCTGAATGAATTGCCTGAATTCTTCTGCAGAAAGAGTGCTCCCTCAAAATCCTTCACACAATATTTTAAAATCTCAACACCATGATAGGAAGACAGAAGGATACAGAACCAAAATGGTTAGAAGACAAGCTGTGGCTCTGATGATGAATATGATGAGTCATGTGCTTGGTTTCTAGTTTGAGTAGCTCAGGAGGACTAGCTGAAGTAGCTGATAATCTCTCTTTAGACACAATCTGTAGTACTCTCAGGATCAGTGTGTTGGTCACCATGAAGAAGACCCAGTCAGGAATCTTCCTAATGTTCTCAGCCTGCTTTCTAATACCCCTTGCAGTTGACATAGCTTGGATTTGGCATGACCTTTCCTTGTTCTTCATATTCCTTTCAGCCTTCACCACCTCAAGCTGCTGTTCTTTAATTAGTTTTTACATAGACACCTAAACAGAGTTTTATAAAACTCTGATTTATTACCTACCAGTGTCAGGATTATATTGGAGAATTATATTGAAATTAGTATTCCTAAATTCCATAGTATATCTACCTAAAGGCTAGGCTACTAGTGCAGTTTTTAACAAGCTTTCTGGGAAATACTGATATGAAAGCCACACATAGCCAGATGCTCAAGTACATAGCTGGGCCTTAAAGTTCTATCAAGCCTTGAAATTTTGTTCATATTTTATTTAAATATGAATTCTCAAGTTTTCCTGGGTAAATATCCATGGCTTCTTAAACTCAACCAATAACGAATAAAGAGAAATCTTTTATAAATGAACAGTTGGGGCTCTTCTTGTAATCTTTGATATGCTTAAAGTAATATATTAAGTTGTGCAGGGTTCTACATATTATTCTTCTCTGCAAATTATTAAAACTCAAAGATGATTCAATATTGTTTTTTTCTTTATGTTTATTTTTTTCACATCTGTTCTTTCCTCATGGTTATTAATAGAAAGGAGAGTAATAAGAAACAAATAAGAAAAACATTCAGAGTATGCAAAAATACAACATAGCAAATAATGTCACATGTAAAGCACAGCAAAACAAGGAGGCAGAAGAACCAATCCTTTGTTGTCCTGCACTAGAGAAGGCACCTCATGCAACATATCAAACATATCACTGTATTGCCCTCAAAGTTTACTATCTGTTCCATTAAGGACTTTCTGTAGGTTCTGAGCTCAGAATGGTACCTATTGCCTATTCTTCTCATCATATTCTGAGCAGATTCCTGTTTTGTGCTACTAGAGCTTTTGATCAGGTCAGGCATGCTGCTTTAATGCTCCTTTATGCCAGAAATGTTCTTCAGATTTCTCATAGCAACTGCTTGGTCCTGTAGCTCATCTTCAAGCTCCTGCTTGGACAACATTCAGTTATTCTTCTATTACTATTCTTTCCATCCTACTCACTGTTCTCTGTCACTTTGCTTTGGTATGGTGTAATATTACTTACAACAGTCCAAAATTATTTACTTTTAATCATGTAGTTTAATGATGAAAAAAAGAACAGATAAATCTATCTAGTCCAGTATATAGTATCATAGCATCTTTCCCTGTCTGGTATCAGACAATTGGTAAATAATTATTCATTTAATGAAATAGTTAAGGAAAAACATCGTAGAGATTTATACCAAAAACCCATGTGTTTCAAATCGACCATGGAAATCTAAAGGGTCTTTGTTCAAAGGCAAAATATTCCTTGCTCAAGAAAACAAATCTAGATGCGTGTGGATTCAGTATGTAAAACATTCTGCAGAGTCCCTGTATAGAGGAAGACCATGGGTGTTGTGGAGATGAGAACTGAGAGTAGGCTTTCAAGAAAAAAATCATTGCTATGGTCTTAATAGGTGAAAAATTGGGATGAAAAATGTGAAGGACAAGATTTAGACTATAAATTTCTTATTAACAAATCTAACAATTCTTTAAGGTTAGATAACATGAGCTGATGCAGGGACAACTACATGTGACTAGCAAGATAAATTCTATCTGAATATCAAAGACTACTTCCAGAGTAGGCAAACGCACCAATGCTCTTAGGAAAGCGTTTATGGCAAATGTGAATGACAATTTGGTCTTGAAGGACAGAAAGAGATTAGACTCAAAACAGAGAATAAATGAACTGTTGAAGAATTTGCTCAATGTGAGAAATTTGCTATATGTATACCAACATAGCTGATGCCTAGGTAAGGTGTCAGGCACATAATACATACTACACATATGTTCTGAAGAAACTGAAGAAACTTGGTTTCTCCCCTTTGCCTTCTTCAATTCCCCATTATTCTAAAAACACATACACTCAAACACAAATGTGTGAACTTTAAAATATATATGTATAAATTTTCTCATGTCATCATCTCCCCCCCCAAAAAATAACCCCACAAATTTGCTCATTCGTTGCCATTTCTGAAATCTCTCCAAGAGTTTCCACTTCCTACACAACAAAGCCTAGACCTAGGGCTGATAGTGAAGGGTCCACCTTTGATGTCTTTGTATTTTGTGCTGTCCCCACTTTCCCTCCCACCAAACATCTAAGCCTGAATCATAGATTGTATTTGTAGGAATCCTCAATGTCTTTGTATAAGCCTTTTCTTCCTCTTCCAACAGTGTTTAGTCTGAAATCTGTAATTCGCTTTTTATTTCTCAGACCTAATCACTTTCTAAAGCCCAATTCAAAAACAAGTGTTGGGAAGAGGTTACAGACTCCTACAATTTCAAAATTCAGTTGATTTACTTTGTTTGGTTTTGCAACTTGGAATTCATAATACTTGGTATTGTCGATGCAAAACTACAGCTCTCAGCTTAAAGGGGATTAGAGATAGTTTATCCTGGAGCCATTTTGAGTGACCATGGCCTGAGAGCAGAGGTTACCCCAAATTCCATGTTCTAACATGAAGGCAGCTTCATGAAGCTTTCATAATTTTATGGAGCAGAGAAAGTCATATTAAAGCAAGTTTAAAAATATATTGATGTACATGTCATAGAGGCAAGTATATTGAGAAGGGGAAAGTATTCTATAGGCTCCAGATGCAACCTGATGACATTCTAGCTTTTGGATTGGTAGAAACTAGACTTCCAAATTAATAGATTCCAAAAAGCTTTAATATACTATAGCAAGATGTTAGTTCCCACATGGGGTGTTCTTGAAGATTAGAACTAGTCCAAGACAAGATAATTCAGCTCTGGATCTGCAACATTCCAATCTCTCCACAGTATTGAAATTCTAATCAGCCAATCAGTCTCTGCAGACACAGATTCCTTTCAGGAATTTTCTTTTACAGTATGAATCTGTATGACAGTATCCTCACCTTGTCTTAAATGACCTGCATCTGAATGTGTCTGTATTCTCCATCAGACTACAGTCTATTCAAATACCATATTTACATCATCTTCATCTTCTCAAAAACTACCCTGGTTCCCAAGCTCTGAGTTATAGAAGGTAGTGTGGCTGGCAGTATGTCATCACTCTAGAGAATTCAGTTTTGAGCTTTGTAATATATCAACCATTTGTGAAAATGTGGTTTCATCTTCTTTTTGTTAAGTTTTCTTACATATAAAAAAGATTATAAAAATTAATAAAACAAATGCACTTAAATTCATGTTATTTGTCAGATCCTATTCTAAGTGCTGGCATTGCGTGTGTGTGTGTGTGTGTGTGTGTGTGTGTGTGTGTGTGTGTGTGTGTATCCTTATGGGGTTTTGTTTATTAAGGGATCACTAATAAGTTTGTTACAAAGTTCAGAGATAATCACACTCAAATACCTTGTCAATTAAAAACTCTTGTGGAAATCTTGGTTCTTACTTCACTTTTAGATAGGAAAATCTGGAGAATAAATTTATGCCTGAACTATGAGAAGGCTTAGCTCTTGGCACAGCAGCAATGCCTGTAACCTAGACTACCTGAGGGGCTAAGGCTGGGGGATCCCGGGTGTGAGGTTAGCCTAGGGAACACAGTGAGACTCTGTTGCAAAAAGTAATGAAAATAAAAAAATTAAGTTAAAATACATTAAGAAAGAAAAGGAAAGATTGGAGACAGTGTGGTGACATCTCTATACGTCTACATAATTTGTGTTTTCTCTCCTCTCTTTTTTAAGAATTTTTATGGAACTTGATGAAGACCCTGGACAGCCATCTTCAAAGTGACCTCCTAAGGTGATTCTAACTTATACTTTCCAGGTAAAATAATAGCATATTAGACACAGAAAACAGCAGTTTAGATAATTGTCTTAAATGTTTTCAGATACTCATTCATAAGTAACTAGAGAGGTAGATTTATTTTTTATTTTTTTGGTTCTTTTTTTGTTCTAAGTGTAGTTTGTTTCTACGACTACATTGAAATCTCTATATGTTATCATCTTATATTTGCTAGCTCACCAAGAGGCTCTGAAGGGAGTATGCTATGCATGACACAAGACAATGAGCCTTGGAGGTTAAAGGTCTGGTCCCTGGTCCAGTTCTCCTAGGAACCTGCTGTTAGACTTCCATCTCCTGGACAACACAATCAGCTTATAAAAAGAGTTCATTTATTTTGGCTCTCAGGTTTCAAGGTTTCAATCTCCAACGCACTGGCTTCATTGATTTTATGAAGCAAGTGCATCATAACAGGGGCCTGTGAACCCCTCATTTCATGTCCAGGAAGAGAAAGAGGAGTGAACCAGAGTCCTATAATCACCTTCCCAATTACGTCCTCAAGGCTGAAAACTCTTACCTGGAGCCACCCCTTAAAATTTCCAGCACACCCAATAGCACTAAGCTAGGTACCAAATCTTTCACACCCAGACCTTTGGGGGAGCATTCCACATCCAAATTCTAGCTTGCTTTGTACAAGTTCACCTGTGAAATAAAAGGGCAGTGAACACTTTAAAAAAAAATCCAAGGACCCATTCAGTCTTGAAGTTAGTCATAGGAAGAGTGGGATTTGCTGAGCTTAATCCATGGAGAAAGCACTAGCAATTTATCTGTCACACACATCTTGTTTATGTATGTGCAAACTGTATGGTTTGAGTGCCTGGAACACCCATTCATTCTTTACTCGATCATTTCTTGAGAACTTAGGTTGAAATATAAAAACAAACATTTTAGAGATGGAAAAGTAGTATCAGTACCTGCCTTAAAATGGGTTCCTGCTCCATTTTAAATGCTGGATATATAACTAGTTTATAGTCTCTGTGAAAGACAGACACCTTTACGTTACATTTCACAAATGAAGCAATGAAGACTTGGGAAAGATAGTTGATATAGCCATATTAACAAGAAAAGAGAGAAATACTGGAACTTTAGCCCTATAAGCCCTATGCCAGGATGCATGTCCTACATCTAAGCCATATATCACAGCTAGAGAGCAGGGAATGGCATAGGAGGAAGAAGCTGAGGGCAACGATTAAGCCATAAAGCACGCTAAAATAAAACACTTCTCCCTTGATTAATCGATTTGCCGTATGTACACCTCCAGAAATCATGGCATTTCCCAACTTCTGTTGTTATCTAGGTTGGGAAAGGTCCTTTTCTCTACTGGTTCCATTTCATAATTTGGGTGGGGCCAAGGTGAGCTCAGAAAGCCACTATTATGTTACTCCAGAACATAGCCTACTCTTTCATGAGCTTTTAAGGATGGAGGGAAGGCTTGAGCATTGTAATCAACATAATGCTCAACACACAAGATCCGGCCTCTCACGCCAAGCCAGATACACTTGCATGTTCACATATCCATCTTCTTCTCGGGAAGAGCTTTCCTTTTGTGCCCTAATTCTTTGTCCTCACTTATGCTGCTACTGTGCACCTGTGCCATGATCCCAATTCTTTGCAGGGCCATTCTGGGCTTCAGTGTAGGAGGAATAAAGTAGGTGAAGAAACTTGTAGGAGTAAAAGGTCAGTCGGCATCACGACGGTACAAGTTCAATCTGTACCGTGGACACCTGCTGTCTGGTAATTCACAGCAGTGACTGTTTCTCCTGCTCAGAAAATTTGAGCAAACTTCTGTTTCTTAAATTAAGATATACAAATTAATGAACCTGGAGAGATAGCTCAGCAATTTAAGAGTGCTTATTGCTCTTCAAATGACCCGTTTTGGTTCCCAGCTTCCGGTTGGGGTCACTCACCGTTGCCTGACTCCAGTTCCACCGCAGCAAAGAGCTCTAGTTTTCCTAAACACATGCATGCGCACACAGACATACACATTCATATAAATAAGTAATAAAATAAATATTTTTAAATACACATTAAAAAAAATAAGGGTGGTGAAGAGATGATTCAGTAGTTAAGAGCACTGGCTGTTCTTCCAGAGGACGTGGGTTCTATTCCCAGCACCCACATAGCAGCTCACAACTGTCTCTAACTCCTGTTATAGGGGAGGAGATCCAACACTCCCACATAGACATGCATGCAGGCAAAACATCAATGTATATAAAATAAAAGTAAAATATATAAAAAGTACACAGTAGTGGGAGGGTCTGGGATGTCTTGGAAAAGGGCAACAAGGAGCACCTGGGGGCAGTGTGAGCATGATGAAGTCTTCACAAAGAAAGTGAACTGTATCGACATACAGTCTCAGGGAATGAAGGAATAGTAGTATAGAGATCGGAAAAATAATGATGCTCGAGTAATTGAACATCTGATTAATCTGCGATGCTCTCAGCCTCGGCTCTCCCACACTGATTAACTGCCAATAGGCTTAGGATTTCCAACAACTTTTAACTCTTGTTGCCCCACATTACTTGAAGCAGCTTGGATTCAATTTTTATTCCTTTTTATATCTTAAGTCATTTGACATATTTGCTTATAAACTGCCTTTTCTCCATACAACATAATAAACCTCATTAAATAATTAAGCTCTTCAGAAAAAGTAGTAGCTGAGAATTTCCTTTATTAATTTTTTATTTCTATGTACATTACTTGGGTTAAGAAAATATCTATTTTGGACACAATAGGTTTTGTGCTCAGATTTACTGTCATACTTAAAAATAAGGAAATTTAATTGGAAGCCCTGATGCAGCTGATGATCAGAATTAAAGCTGGGCACACTATTGCCTCAGCGCAGGTCAGCTTGCTCTCCTCCAGTCACAAGATGGATGTGATTGCCCCTTCTTTCATATCGGCCAAGTGTCCAGGACATAGTGAAAGTGATGTCTCTGTCCATCCCAGCGTGCATCCCATCCTCACCCTTGTTGCTGAGTCTTTGCTTACAAACCTTGATTTTTGTTTGTCTCTTTTATTTTTGCTTAATTATTTCCTCATCCCTGTTTGACAGTTGATTTTATTATAAGCCCCCACGTGCTTTAAAGAACAGAAGTATAAACATTTTATAGAAATGGTAGAAAGTCTTCACTCTATTTGTTAAGTCAGAAAGTCAATTGTTCTCTCTCTGCTGTGTTTCGAAGGGCACACCCATCTGGCAGCTGGACAAAGCAAGGGCAGCCAGATCCTGAACATCCAGTTCTGTTTCACAAGTCGTCCAGAACCAGAGACCTCAAGGCAGCTCCCAGCAAGTCACCGGGAACTGAGCCCCAGTTTCAGCCATGATATAACTCATTGGAGCTGCTTAACTTTGCATTCCTCTTTCTACAAAGTCAGAAAAAGTACCCTTTTAGAGTTATAGAATTATATACCTGACTTCACAGAGGTTTTTGTTCTTCCTGGAAATTTTCCATGGTATGTTTAATTTTGTAATGAGGCAAAAAAAAAATGAGATTGCACATAACATATGCATATGTACATGAGCAAGGTCAAGGTTCTTTTACATATACATTACACATATTAATTAAACAGGTTCTAAAGGATAAAATAGGACATGTAAAATAAAAAAGCCAGTATGTAGTAGAAAGAAAACTTAAGTCTTACACCAAAAAAAAAAAAAATCTTAATTTCTAATGGTATGTGAAGAAGCTTCAACATTTTATTGTTTTTTAAATGTTTTCCACTCAAAATATCTGAATCTCATGTTATGTGCTAGTGAACTAAACACTGATCTTCCTCTTTTCATTCAAATGTCTGTTTCTCTTCCGTGGCTGTTATTCTTCTTATATCAGAGCATTGGGGGAGGTGCTTGGACTGCTGAATTCGGCCCTGTTACTCTACCACCTCAGCACACAGAGCTGAGTCCTCAGCAGCCTCTGCAGCCCCCATTTGAAGAAACATTTTCCCAGCACTACCAACGTGTTCAGGAGGACAAGACTGAAGTCATGGATCAAGATGGCCATGACAGCACTGGAATCTAGAATACAAATCCAGTCTGTGTCCATTACTCAATTCTCCGGAGTTGCCCTGGGCCCTGTTCTTCTTGAGAGCTGCTCCTCTTCCCAGTAGAACTCTGAATGCAGCCATTGTCATTTCAATAACTATTATTTGTCTGTGTCGCTGCTTTTATTTATCCATGGTAGGTTTGCATACAGCACAAAAGAACCTATAACAATATAGATGGATCAAGCAAGATTGAATATTGAACCTGGTGGAAAATAAAAATGAATGTTTCATTTTATAGTGGATGGGGATAGCCCACATTTTGCATTTCGGAGAATGATGTCATTTTCAGATCCTTCTTAACCAAACTGCCTAAAACACCTATTAAACTCAGCATCTGACAATTAGAATGTTTCTCTTAAACTCAGCATCTGACAATTAGAATGTTTCTATCAGTGGTGCACATAAAATGGATTTGGAAGGGGGCTAAACAGCTGCTGCTCAAGAACTCTGGCGATTCTCAGTTCTTTTCAGCACCTTTTGTCTTCTCAAACTCTGCTGTTATTTTTCCCCCACTCTCCAATAAGATCCATTAGTCAGACATCAAATATATTTTGAAAAACAAAACTTTTATATGAACAATGCTTTTCTTTTATGATCTTGTGGTTTCATTATAACTTCATAATCACCATGTGATTGAAGATAGATAGTGAGGCTCCCCATGTTCAGCTGGGATCGAGCACAGGATGCCAAAAGGCAGGATGAGAGAATGCCGACTGAATCCCAAAGTGGCACACGTAACTCCAAACATAGCATCTTTGACATCCTGTGGAGATGATTCACTCCCCTGTTATTCTGGACTCTGCAGCCTATGGGGATGAATATCATGCCCTTCATGGAAGTGAAAGGAAGGAGAAGAGCTTATATTTATATGGAATTCATATCATATCAGTTCCTTCGACCACTCCTCATCTTTTTTCTTCTGAGAACAGGCTATGTTTTAGTTATCTCACAATGGTGGTTAATCCATCCAGAGCTGCCTGCCTGCTATCTCTTCTACTAAATCCCATCCTTTTGCTCCTTTCTTTCCATACACACTGAGGCATCCTTCAAGTATTTCTAGAATGTTCTTTTTCAAGCTTGGCATTTTCTTTTACTATTATTTAAGATATTCACACACAGGGTAGCCATGTGGAGTTGCCTTTGTTTCATTAAACCCTTCCTCCAATATTACCTTCTCAGAAAGATCATCCTAGGCATTCGTGTTTAAAATCACGTCTCCTGGAGAGTATTTCCTATACCACTTGGGATGCTTTATTTCATTCGATCATGTCCATCTCTTAACATGATTTAACTATTTATTTCATTTCTTCATTAGAATGTTGCATTTATACATTTATGAATATATATGTATACACATACACATATTGCAAGTAACAAAAATTTATGAAAAGAGAGGGCATGAATTTACAAGAAAGCAAGGATGAATATGTGGGAGGGTTAGAGAAAGTAAAGGAAAGAGGGAAATGATGTAATTATAGCATAATCACAAAGTAAAAGAAATAATTTTTTAAAAAAATAAATAAACCTTTAAAAATATTTTTAAAAATAGAAATTTAATTTCATGAGACAGGAATTATAACTCTTTTGCTCAGTGTTCTTTGACTGGTTATGAGCAATAAAAAGAGACTCTTGTAGCAAATAGTCCTTCAGTAAATATTTCTAGTACCCACCATTAAGGAAAAAAAATGGAAACCATAGAAAGCTTACTTAAGTGGAATGCATTATGAGTGCAAAGTGAACACCACTTCAAGTTCAGTATTGCCTTCAAATGGCTCAGACTCTTCACACAGAGTGCACATCTAGTCAACCAGTCACATGCCACATGACATAATCATGAGGATAGCCATGACAATATGAGAGATGGAAAGACAGCTCTTGTGCTCCGTGAAGAGATTTGAGAGGATTTCTCAAGGTAACGACAATGTAGCTATGTCCTGATAGATAGTAAAGGAGAAGAAGGAAAGGCAATTCAGCAGGGTCCAAGCAGGTGTGTAATTAGACATGAGAGAAACAAGAAAATGTTGATAGCTTATTGGTTGTTGTCTCAGAAGAACACGTTTGTAACTAACATTTTCCTACACCAGAAAGCAGGCTCCGAGGGACTCTTCCAGTTGCCACACACATGCATTAATGAAAGATCTATATCTATTACTTTCAAAAACGTAGGCTTCATTACAACATCATTTCCAATGTGACTTTGACCTCCCCTTACGGGCTTTCATGAGGGACATTGGTTGTGTTTCATGGGTAAGGTACCCATTTTCAAAGGCTAATGAACATTGTGATAAAGACTTGGAAATAGAGCCATTACTTTATTCGTTCAAATTGACATTACTGTTCAAAGGTAAATTAGATCTGTATCTGATGGTATATAAGTAATTTTATGCTTGTTGAATCATCAGATTGATATATCATAACCACACAAGTTTAAAGTATGCATTTAAGGAATTTCAATAAGTGTATACCCAAAAGCTCTCAACTAAGTAAGATACTGAACATATTCATTGTGTCTAAAAGTTTTCCCTTGCCATTTGTGATCCATTGGCTTTTACTATAGATTGGGTTGCACTTTCTACAGCCATAGAATTGCTTTTAAAGTACTATACATTCAATTCTCTATCAGGCACTAAGCCAACACTTGATAGCATCTTGGGCCTAGTTGGCTTATATGGGTCCTGGACTATCTTGAGAAATCCAAATCCATTGTTAATCCACCTCCAGATTCAAGTGATATGGAAGCCGGAGAGATATCTGACTTTTCCTATTGTCAATGCAATTTTCTTGGCAACACAGGTAAAAAAAAAATGCATTAACCTAAAGATATATTACTAGAAACAAAACTGAGAATAATTCATCTCCTATAACTTTTTTACAAATAAAATGTTTGGTAAAATATCTGAAGTGTGAATTGTTCAAAGAGTTTTATCATGTGATCCATTCATCCATAAATGCACTGATAGATGCTTGACTCTGCTCACATTGAACTTCCCATTTGGGAGACAAACCACAACTAACCCTTCATGAATACTTAATTCTGTTTTTCAATAAGTGATCAGAAAGGGAAAGCAGTATTCTCTTATAACCTATTATAATTGTATCTTGTCAGCACAAGCAATCAAGGAGATTTTTAAGAAAGTAATACTTGTGTTTATATATGGAGGAAAAAAGAAAGAACATGCCCAAACTGTTAAACAGGACAAAATCCCCAAAACAATGAATAAGAGGCATTTAAAGTTGAGTGAGTGACATTCGTAACAGTGCTGTGCTCTCTCCATAGAAGAAAGCCAAAGAAGCTGTAAACAAGATTCAGTGGAAGTTGAGGAGAAAGGTAATCTTACAAGATCTCAAATGCTACCCTAAAAATTTGCTTCCCAAATCTGAATCAAAATGTTTAAGTATTAGAATTAATATGAACACTGTTTTACATTTCAAAAGTCCACTGGGCTGATGTAGAGACCAAGGGAAACCAAAAAGAAGAAGGAGAATGAGGAGAGGAGGAGGAGAGGAGGAGGAGGAGGAAGAGGAGGAGGAAGAAGAAGAAGAAGAAGAAGAAGAAGAAGAAGAAGAAGAAGAAGAAGAAGAAGAAGAAGAAGAAGAAGAAGGAAGAAAGGAAGGAAGGAAGGAAGGAAGGAAGAAGAAAGAAAGAAAGAAAGAAAGAAAGAAAGAAAGAAAGAAAGAAAGAAAGAAAGAAAGAAAGAAAGAAAGGAAGGAAAAAAAAGCCTGCTCAGAAGCACTTACAAGAGAGACAGACCAAAATAGTGTCCGTGCAGAAGGAACGATGTGTGGGAATTCAAGAAAATACTAGATGATTCTATGCAGATGTGCTGATGAATCAGATAGTATCTGTGAGGGAGAGGAAAGTACCTAACTTCCAGTTGGCTGACTAATGTCTTGGTATGCATGGTGGTGCCATTCAAGGAGGCAGAGAACAGTAGACACAAAACTACTCAAGGCTTTCCTGGATTGTTGGAGTAAAAAAAGGCCATGATTGTAACACCCAAGACTTAGTTTTTATTCTTCTATCTGTCCAGCCTTGGCTTATATTTGCCACATCTGCTCAAATGACTTCAAGCACACAACTATGACTTTGTTTCTTAGAAGAAGTCAAGTTCTATGCATCAGGAGGATATTCATCTTGCTGGTAGCTTTCCAGAACATTATTTGGCTGAGTTGACACACTGTAAGATCTCTAGATGAATAGGATATGTTGGTTTAACTTCTCATAGTACTCACAGTATCAATAAAAAAATACTGCAATCAATATTTAATGACCATTTATTGAATAAAATGCATACATAACATTACAAATGACCAATAGCTATTGCTTTAGCTATTCACTAAACAAGTTTACACTTGGTTGAGCTACACAGCCAGCTAGGGGCATTGTCAAGATTGAACTTTGACATAAGTATGAAACTAAGGAGTGTCTATGTCTGTGTTATGAATAGGCTTTAAAATACTACCTGAAAAACTTAACTTTCCTCTTTTTGGTTTTTTGAGATAGGGTGTCTCTGTTGTAACTCTACCTGTCCTGGAACTCACTCTGTAGACAAGGCTGGCCTCAAACTCACAGAGATCCAACTGCTTCTGCCTCCCTAGTGCTGGGACTAAAAGTGTGTGCCATCACTGCCTGACTGAACACTCTTAAAGAGTTTGAAGTTTGAGTTCTTGTACTTTAGAAAAACACTTTTCTTGTTGTATAGCTGGTTAATTCAAATGGGATCTTTGGGAATACAGATAATTTGGTAGATTGGCACAGCAGCCTGGTGAGCACTAGGAAGGTTTTTAAAAGAGAAATTAGTTACAATGCAAATTTTTTAGACTATGTGAGGAAAATTATTATTAACATAGTTTAATTACTATCTAGAAGGGGATGTTGATAAGAGGATATATTTAGGACAATTAAAAGCTTTCTGTCTCAGAAAACCATGAAAATTATTATATTATAAATTGAGACAGGAAATTAGAAAAAAAGGAGGTTCGTTAATATTTTTAAAAAGAGAAACAGAATTCACAGAAATATCAGAACATACTCCAAAAGCAAATGAACAAAGTAAAGCCTCTAAATTATGTGTGTAAGTGGTTTTTAAATGCCCTTATATTTTATTTAAAAATTCCATAAAACATATTCTGATCATAATTTTCCCATCCTTCAACACTTCCCAAATCCTCCGCCACCTTCTGTTCTTTCTAGCTTACAAAACCTCCCAAAAATAAAAATAAAGATCCAAACAAATAAAATAAACAAAAATTAATAAAACAAACAAATAAGACAAAAAATACCAAAACAAAGAAACACACACACACACACACACACACACACACACACACACACACAAAACAAAAACAAAGAAACACACACATACACACACAAAACAAAAACAAACAAACAAACCCCAAAGACAT
Source organism: Cricetomys ansorgei (assembly GCA_026225945.1). Lineage (NCBI taxonomy): Eukaryota > Metazoa > Chordata > Mammalia > Rodentia > Nesomyidae > Cricetomys > Cricetomys ansorgei. Next base: position 16,426,068 of record JAMJFZ010000242.1, read on the forward strand.
GGAGTCAATTTCTGTGTTGGCCAGCTATTCCTGGGCTCTTGGGCATGACACCTGTGTTGAAGTGTCACTGATATATGCACTCTCTGTCACTCCACTGGAGAAAAATGATTTTCCCCTTCCCAGCCTGTATCAATTACAAATTGATTCTTGGTTGGGGGTGGGACTTTATGTTTATTTCATCTTCTATATGTCAAGGCTTTTTCCTCTGTGGTTTGAACATGTGCAATTCTCGTGCGTGAATGTGAGTTTGTGAGTTCCACAGTGTGTCCATTCTGTCTTTCAAAAGAGAGAAAGTTTAAATGCAGGCTTATTGAGTTGAATGTTGGGAGGAGCATCTCTTGGAGATTAGTTGTCAGACAAACAAACTACATCTCTTCTCAAAAAAGAGATAAAGATAATTATAGATTTCAGAGGTCAAAACATAGAGACTCTGGCATACTAAGACTTTATAGTAAGTGAAATGAGAAGACTCGAATTTGGAATCCTAGAAAGTATCAAATTGTCAGGAAAATCAGAAAATAAGCACCATTCAATGAAATTGGATGTTAATTACCAAATAGAAATGAAGTATATGTGAAAGAAAAGATGAAAATTAAATACGGCACAAAACTTTAAATAGAATAGAGGTATGTCATGTAACAATTACCTTGAAGTGATGAAATGTGTTACATTCATATGTATGATACTTTTATTTCTTCTTGAGGAACTATATAATATATCCCCTTCCAAAATGCATCAGTAGTGATCAGTCATGACTGGCTTTGGGCAATAAAAAGAATAATTGGAAGTGATTTATATCATCTTCAGGTGGAAGCTTTTAAAAATTAAATGTACTTTTAAATTTTCATATACATATACTGCATTTACATCATCCCCAGTTCTCCCTCCAAACCTTCTCGTGGTCCCTAGTACCACTCCCTCTCAAAGTCAAGATCTTTTTCCTCAAGTAGAACTTTTAAAAGGCAGACCATAGTTTCACAAATTTGTCTTTCCCTGAGACCATTATGGTCTAAAATGCTAGAGACAGAATTCAGACAATTTGTGGTAGACTATTGTCATAAACTTGGTCATATACTGTGAGGGAAAAGTCAAATGCTATACTATACAACAGTAGGATTTGAGGCTGCTGATTACTACAGCTGGCAAACAAATCTGTTGTTACAGATTCAGATAAGATGAGAAAATGAGACAGGAACTTTCACAAGGTGCAAATACACATAGCCCTACTTCATGATTTTTCTACTTTACAATGGTGTAAAAGCATTCTATAGAAATCGTTCTTCAAGTTTTGAACTTCTATTTTTGAGAGATCAACATTAACAATAAGATTCTCTCTGATTATCCTGATCAGTTTTGTCAAGCCACAGCTTCCAGACAGCCACGTGTTGGCAAAATTATACGTTAGCATTCTACAGTGTCACCTGAGGCTGAGCTATAATGTCCAGTAGGCTGGAAGTATTTAGTGTTGTTTTTGCTTAAAATGGATTTATTATGATATAAACCCATACAGAGTCCAGAAATAACCTGTATTTTATGTAGTAAAATAAAGTAGTCAAGAATTGGCAGGGGATCAAGATATTTTGTTTTTATTGTATCAGTCAAATTCAACCAGGAAACAGAAGTAATCTTAAGTGCTTAGACTATACAAAATATAATGCAAGGATTTAATTCAGATGTTAGAATTGATTGAGTGGATGATAGAAGAGCTTAAAATCACATCAGTATCAGGAAGACAACCTAGAAACTAACTGATAAAAGGAAAATCCATGATCAGTCTTGCTGGGAAAAGTGCATATATGATCAGATAATCAGAGCCCAGATTGGAATCTCCTGGTAAAATCTGGGTTCATTGCAGCCCTAACCTGTAGAACCTAGAACCTTGGACATGGAGCTCTCACTTCCAGAGATTTCCTCCAAGGAGAAACAAAGGAGCCAGTCCAACAGTAGGTTCCTCTTTCTCTAACTCCTATTTACTACCTGGACCTCCCAAAGTCCATTGACCTGTGAACCAGAGAAACTCAATCTGTGGCAATCAACATGTTACTTGCTCTCTTCCTTCAACAGAGACCAGAGCAGAGGAAGAGCAAAGAAATGTGTCTGGCAGCAAATGGTTCCAAGGCCAATAGGCCCAAGTATTCAATTGATAATAACGGACACTCTCCATAGGAACAAATTTGATTTTCCATGAAGGTTTGTTAGCAGAAACAGGGGTCAATTATATGTTTTATGTTGCTGGCACTAGAGTACACACAGAAAAGTGATATCGATGAGATTGTACATGTGAGCAAAGGCCTAATCATTAAGAGCCCTATGTGTCATGCACAGAAGCTAGAAATCTATACAGGTGATCATAACATAAGCAAAAGTTGTGTCTTGGAAAGACAAGTCTGATTGTTGCAGATACTAGAACTGGCAGAAGAAATAGATAATTTTTAAGTGCTCTGCCTAAGGATTATGTAGTAAAGGCTTGAGAGAAGGCACAACAAAACTATTGAATGACCTTAGTGTAATTACAGACTTAATAGAACTTGCCATCTTGGGGTTGCAATGACATCAGCATGGTCTTAGTACTGTTGTACATTACTTGATTTTTTTTCATGTTTACAATGGATTGTTATGGGAGAATAAGAAGATGAGGAATCTGGAAACATCAGAAGATAAAGAATGGTAGAGAGATATTTGACTTACAGATAAGAGATATGAATGAGTATATCCTGTTTCATATGCTAGACTACTTGCCCAATAACAGTCTCTAGAGTCTGCTTCCTCGGAGGAAAACTGTCTAGGTAGGTTCCAGAATAAACACAGGCTGAGCCACAGATCTTTTCATTGCTTTATTCATTCTTGTCTAGAATCGCTATACTTTAGAATGAGACTCGGCAAGCCAGGATAGGCACATCCATCTCTTCCCATTCACTCTCTTTATACAGATGTTACACCAGATGTGATAGGGTCTCCTGGAAAATAAAAGCACAAAGATAAAGATGATAGGCCTAGCTTACATGTAATTAGCATGTTTCAAAAATACACGTGTTCACTTTCTTATATGACTTTCTTATATATTTTGCTGATATTTAAGCAAAAACTCAGTGTGTCTTAGCAAAGATCCCAATGCTGTGCAATTAGGTAAATTTGCAGCTTGGACTATTCAAATGTCCTTTCTATAAATGCAGATATTTTGAGTTTCTGGAGTCTCTGGGATATTCACCTTTCATGGAGCAATGAAGAAGAAATAAGAAGCTTACAAGTGATGTGAGGACATTGTCCACAGAAACCAGCCCTCCTCCCTCCAAATTGTAATTACCAGAAGCTTCTTCACAGCCTCTGAAGCCTCTGGCCCCAGCTCATCCACACACTTCTTCAGCCCTGTCACCAGATGTTCTACAGAAATGCCCAGGGTTTTCAGAAGCTTCTTAAATGGATCAAATAAGGGAATCAGGTTGTCCACAGGTAAAGGTAGCACTTTGTCAACAGGAAGAGGGACACTGTTGATGAGGAAGGCAGTGGCTGGAAAGCAGAAGGAAACAGAGTGAGCCATCTTATACCCAGGCCTGTCTAAGACCTCATCACATTTCTCTCTGCCCATCAAAATCTCCAAATTACATGTACTCATTTCGATTTCCCATGAATATTTATGCCTTTGGGGCTTTGCATGTGGCAATCCTTCTCCCTGGAATTTTCTCTCTGTAGATAGTTTTAGGTCTTTCTTACTTCTGTGGTCTGGTTTCATTTTAAATGTTACCCCTTAATGAAGCCTGTAGTAGCTACTATATTTCAATGCCATCTTCTGTTACTTTTTTATTTTTCTTATGGTTATCTACAATACTACACATGTATTATTTTACTGGCTTCATCCTCTCACTGGGATAGAAGCTCCTTGAGAGTAGAAATTTGTATGTGTAGCCATGCCTAATGCTCAGAACTGACTTTTGTGTGTAGGGAGAGAAAATACTAAAAACTCATTCAGTAGATATTAATGAATTTTGAAAAATAAGGCACTTTGTACATAGTTTGGCCACAGCCACAGCCACAGCCTTCAGGTCATAAAATTTCTCCATTCAAGGCCAAGAATGGATGAACTCGATCACAATCCATGAAATCAGTTTAGTTTAGTGTTACACCATATTGTCAGCAGTTAGAGCAGGAACAGTTCTGAAGCTAAAGAGAGGGAAGGCACTTAGACACAAGGTCAATAAATCATTGAGATGTTAAAATGAGTGCACTTGTAGAGAATGGCTAGCCCTCTGTCCAGAAAGTGAGGCCAGAGGGCAGAATTCCAGTGGGTGTGGCCAGCAGGTAGGTGACAGGGCACTGCAGAAAAAAATCAGTGAAGTAAAGTATTTTAAAAGCCTTTGATGCCGTTTGCATAATTATGGATCTTTTTCCTGAGGACAGTGGGGATTTATCAAGGTTTTCACATGGGGCAATTGCATTTTATATCTTTGATATAAAGAATAGTGGTCGCTAGTGATAGGAGGGGACAAAGGGAATGATATCAGAAGGGACATTTAGAGTCTGAACAAGGTACCTATAAAAGGGAGAAGTAGAGAGACGAAGAAAAACTGCACATGGTTAGTTCAAGATGTATGAATATTCACATATCAGAGTAAAGCCTATTAATCTGTACAGTTGAGAAGCTAATAATTACAACTTAAGATCATGGATTTTAATTTTCTAACTAAAAAGGGGGAAATTACTTTGCCTAGAAGATAAGCAGAATAGAAAAATATGTGTGATTTTATGTGCAGGTACATAAATACATGTGTGCGCATGAGCATTCACATGTATTTATATATGTGATATATATATATACATATATATATATATATATATAATGGATAGATAGATGATAGATAGATAAATAGATAGATAGATAGATAGATAGATAGACAGACAGATAGAAGAATCCATATCCCTATGATTTCCATGGCTAATTTCTTCTTTGAAAAATTGTTTCCTGATTCAAAGTATGAAGGTAGAGCCTGACCCACACCCTGCCTTCATCTTCTAACACCTATTTTTCATCTCAAACTTTCTCCTCAGAGGGTGGCAATTATTTTAATCCATGCTGCTGTCTACTGCCTGCCATCTTTGTCTGCAAAACTTTCTTTGCACACTACTAGACAAAAAAAAATATTCAAAACTGGCCAAATTTCTAAAACAATAAAAAAGCAATAAAATCAATGAGATCAGGCTCCTAAGTGCAGGTAGCATTTGGTATCTCATGGCTAATCTTCAAACTGTTCATATTAAACATTTCTGTGAGTTTCTGTATCTTTCTGGGGAACATTCACCAAACCTTTCATCCTCTCAGTGAGCAATGGCTGCCATCAAGCATTTTTCCCCCCAGGGAGGCAAACGTCTCTTCCTGAGAGTTACAGTGGCTCCCTCTAAAGGAGTGGCTTAGCCTTCTAAGATGCCAGAGTCTGTACCTTCCATGAAAATTAAGCACTTCATCCTTCAGTAGATCCACCATACCTCCCTATGAGGTGCAGGGCAATCCTTTCTGTAGAAGTCTCATCCTGTGCTCAACTGTAAACACCTTTACAACAGTCTTTATAGCTATTAAATGAAATTGTTTCAAGAGACACCATCTAGTAACCTGAGTAACTAGAGACAACAGCAAGAACAATTTCAAAAAACTACTAAAACATAAACGAAAGAAGGACCAAACTCAGATTTTCACTCAAGATTAAGGAAAACTGTTCATTGTCCAATAGCAGGAAGTGCTTTGTGAACGCTCAGTAGGAGTTGGTAATTTACTGTGCACTGGGGATAGTACATATGTTGGGTTAGAGCTTGATTGATAGAGGATCTTTCACTACCTTCAAACAGTTATGAACATTTCCTGTGACTCTGAAACTTCTTTCCCACGCTCCACTGCTGCTGTGCCAGGCTTAGTAATGTTATTACCATAGAAACAGGAAAATAGAGAACTAGTGGTGCTCCAGATGGTGACTTACCAGAATAGCCACAAATACCGATGGCCACCAGCAGAAAGATGGGTATCAGCTTCATAGCTGGAGTCTGTGATGTTGTCCTGGACTTAGAAATGCAATCAGAAAGCCCAACAAACCCTTGGAGTCAGAAGTTCTGCTCGCTGTCACACAGCTGTTTTTCCACCCATGTACTCTATGTACCCATATGCTCTAAAGACCTGAATTTCAACCGTTGCCTTTTGACTCACCCACCAAGGAAGAGCATGAAGGGCATGTTTCCTAACTAAACACACTGGAGGGCTGGAGGGTTTTCCACTTTTCATCACATTCTCATGAGAAACAAAGCCACACACAGAAGTAGCCTCAAGTAGTTCTTTCCCAAGCCTTCACACAGAGATGATGAGAGTTGGCAAAAAAATTCTTCTCCTGCAAGAACACTGAAAGGAAGTAAATGCTTTATGTCAGGATTTAAAGTCAAGAATTCCTCCAGTTTGTTTTCTATTTATTTAAATAATTCATTACCTGAACTTCCTATTAGCTTAATGATACCGTCATGTTTCTCTTGAATTTACCTGATGATCATATTCACATATTGACCAAGACAAGTCATCAGATCTCTGTTACCTTTTCTAGTGCCCTCCAGAAATCCAGGAAGAATTTACAGTGTGTTTATCTATTATCATCTATGCCTATATCTGTGTCATCTATAGCATCCTCTATATCTATAGATCTATATTCTGAGAAGCAATACATTTATAAGGATGCTATCCTGGAACAGGACTTAGCCATGGGACTCCAGGATGACACTTGTACAAATTTGCTGGAGGTTATTGGAGGCATTGGCTGAGCATTGAATGAAAGCAACAGGATACAAGAGACCCTTCAATGGGAGAAATAGGGGTTCCTGGAATGAGCTCAGAACCCATTGGTCATATTTGACTGTCTATTTCTAATATCAGAAAGTGCTAAGAAGACAAAGTGGCCTGTCAGCCCCTTAATATGTGAGATCAGAAGTTGGAACATAGCTTGCCCCTATCTAAAGGTATACAAAGGGATATGTGTGTCAACTCAAGATTAAAACATAAGTCAGCCACTACTAAATTGCTAAACTGCACTGTTGTACTGCATTAATTTCAGCTGCTTGATAAACTAAATGGAAAGACTGCAGATTGACTACTGTGCCAAGTCAATGCTGCTTTCTCCACTATATACTGCTTCTGTTTCTCAGACATATTATTAACCCCTACATGTCCACACCTCCATGGTGTGGACATGCTAACCCCTCAAATCTACCTCCTATAAGCTTCATGACATGATGTTATTTCTTTTGGCACCATAAAGCTCCACTGTCTTCAGCAAGACTGCCATTGGCTAGTTTGATTTGAAAGTCGTTGTTTTTCCTTCTGTCCCCTGATGGAGTTTTCTTAATGGTGTTTTTTAGAGTTTCCCTCTCTCTGCTTCAGGAGCCATCCCAGAAAACCACTGCACTTTCTCCAAACCTCAAGCTTCTCCCAGCCAAGTTCTCACTTGTGGGTATTATGTTCAGAATTCTTACGTTAATTGCTTTTTTATTCCATATTTTTGATATTCAAGATATGTAGAATCCTTGCTGATCTTGAAAACAATGACTTCTTCCAAATTCCTGATTCCTAGATATAGAGAGCAACTCACCAGTTTTTTGTTTGTTTGTTTGTTTGTTTCAATATGCTGGGCAAGAACTCTGACCATCAAGACACTCAGAGTTTCTGGTTCAAACTCTACCCTCATCGCAGCCACATACTAGCCAACTAAAGGCAGTTCAGTAGGCCCGCCCACCTGTAAACTGTTCACATCAGTCAGTCTTTAACTCATGTACTCTACCTTGCTTGTCATTTTCCTTGGAAACAGCATTAAGAGCTCCTGGCCACATTTTACCTATTCTTCTCTCTCTTTGGGATCTCACCATGCCTGTGAGTTCCTAGGCCCTATGCTATGACATGCTCCAGCACCAGATACTAGGAATAATTATAAAATAGAAACTTCTTTTCTTTTTATGTATTCTTTGAGAATTCTTGTACCCTTTCCTGCTTGTTTATTCTGACACTGCTAAAGCCTTTTTTACAGCATGGATGCTTATATGAAAATCTTCTTTGCAAGATTTAGTTGAGAGTATTGTGGGGGGGGGGGGGATTGTTTGCTCATTTTAATCTTAACACAGAGTCTAGAAAAGTTTGTAGAGTCTCAGTGCTAGATCCCATATGCTATCATTTCACTCTTATAATAAATCTTTTATTGATAAGTCTTCATTGTATTTTTTAACAAATGACATGAATCTAGAAATATTGAGTTAATTGTTAAGATCACTCTATCAAAGACAGAATTCACATTATCACCTCAATAGATAACAGATATGCCTTTGACAAATTCCAGAATTGTTTTTTTTTTTTTTTGGTAAAGTCCTAGAGAAACTGGGAATAGAAGAATATTGTCCCAAAATAATAAAAGGCTATATTGTATAAACCTACAGCCACATTACACTGAATGAGGAAAACCTCTTACATTTCCACAGCAATCCAGAAGGGGACAAAAGTTGCCATTTGTTCTACCCTTATTCAACATGGTCTTAGCAGTCTTAGAGTACTAAGAGAAGAGAATTACAAGCTATACAAATAGGAGAGGAAAAAGGCAAGCTATTCCTTTTGCAAATGACATGATCCTGTACATATGAGACTATAAAGATTCTACTAGGAAACTCTTAACAATAAACACTTCTAGCAAAATAGTAGAATACAAATTCAACATGGAAAGATCAGTAGCTTTTTGATATAACAATAGCAAACATGCTGATAAACAAATCACAAAATCAATTACATTCACAATAGCTTCAAACAATCTTAAGTACTTAAGATAAGTCCAACCAAGAAAGTCAATGACTTCTCCAACGAAGATTATAAAACACTGAAGACAAATGGAAGACACTAGACTTCCTAGGCCCATCGATCCATTGAATTTATAGAGCAAACATTCTTATATTATTAAAAGTGATCTACAGATTAAATACAATTAAGTTCCATTAAAATCACAGTGACATTACTCACAGAAGTAGGAAAAAAATCCTAAAATTATTATGGAATCACAAAGACTGCAGAATAGCCAAAGCAATCTTACGTGAAAAATGATGTATCACAACAAGGGATGAGAAGTTACCCCATGGAGCCTTAGTGACAAAAGCAGTATAGGACTAGTACAAAAACTGACACAAGTAGATAGATCAATGGGACAGAGTGAAATATCCAGAGTTATACTCACGGGGCTGCACTCACACGACTTTTGACAAAGATGCCAAAAACATACATTGGAGAAAAGATAAACTTTTTCAACAAAGTGTGCTGTGAAAACCTGACATTCCCATGAGGCATGAATCTAGAGGCCTAGCTTTTTTTTCTGTTACTCAAACTCATCTCAAAATGGATGAAAAACTTTCTTATACAACCTGAAACTCTGTAATTTGTTTACAAAAAAACCTTCAGCCTATAGACTTAGTAAGATCCTTTAGGCAGGATGCACCTGGAATGGTAAGGGAGAAAAGGGTCACCTGCCTAGCTAGCTAGATCAACCAGATCAACTCTGGGGACCAATGGGGTTACATATGTCACAGCTAGATTGTCCTCATATCCAGGTAAGGATTTTCTTAAAATGACTGCAGTCACTCAGAAAGTATGATGAATGATATGATTCTGTGAAATTCAAAGACTTCTACTTAGTACTGGAAGCATACCTAGACCAAAGTAAAAAGTAGTCTACAGAATGAGAGAAAATCATGGCCAGCTGTTTTTTCTGACAGAGAAATAATATCTAGAATAAACAAAGAACTAAAAAAACTAGACACCAGAAAACCAAACAACCTATTCAATAAATGAATTAGTGAAATAGATAGTTCACAAAAGATAAAGTATAAATGGTCAAGAGATGTATTTTTAAATGTTCAACATCTTTAGCTAGTAAGGAAATGAAAAATAAAATCAGGAGATTCTATCTCAAACTGGTCAGAAGATTTAAATAATAAAGAAAACAAATTATGCCGGGCGGTGGTGGCACACACCTTTAATCTCAGCACATAGGAGGCAGAGGCAGGTGGATCTCTGTGAGTTTGAGGCCAGCCTGGTCTACAGGGTGAGTTCCAGTACAGTCAGAGTTAAAACAGAGAAACTCTTGTCATGAAAAACAAAAAATAAAGAATGAAAGAAAAAGAAAGAAAGAGGAAAAGAAAGTAAAAGAAAACAGATGCAAATGTTATTGACCATGTAAATTAATTCAACCACTATGAATACATGTAAAGAGTCCTCAAAATAACAAAAATAGAACTGCCATGTGACCCAGATATCCCACTTCCGGTTATGTACAGAAAAGACTGTAGGTCAACATATCACAGACACACTAACACATCACTGCTTATGGCACGCAGTCCTGTTCACAGTCCATCAACAGATGGAAAAAGAAAATGTCTTGTAGACACACAATGGAATTTTATTTCTCCATAAAGAAAAATAAAGTATTGTCATTTGCTATAAAATAAATGCAACTAGAAATCCTCATATTAAGTGAAGTAATCCAATGTCAGAAAGACAAGTTATGTTTTCCCTTATGTGTGGATCCTAGACTGGGGGATCCACATGCGTATGTGAGTGACCTGCATGTGTGTGAAGGCCAAGGACAGCCCCAGATACCATTCCTCAGATGTGACCCACCTTGCTTCTTGAGGCGGGGTCTCACTGGCTCGGCCACCTGGCCAGGAAGCCTCTGGGATCTAGATTTGCTTTTACAGAAACATAATGCCATGAATGTCTACAAATGGCATGAAAATAGAAGAGAAACTAGGAGAGGAGTAGCTGAAAAATGGAAATGGGGGTTAAGGAAGAGAATACAGTCAAATATGTTACACGCATAAAAAAATTTGTCTTTGCAAAAGCCTATGCTATATACAATGAAAATATTCCAATAAAGACATTATGAAAAATAAAGCAAACAGCCAGAATTTGAGGCCTTTCTAATCTGGTTTAGATCTTGCTGTGTTTAAATGATTAAAATGTATTTCTGCCAAACATCTGTTTGATGGTCTGTGATGGTGAGTTTTCATAGTCAACTTGGCTGAAGTCACCTTGGCTGGATGGGGAATAGGCACACTCAGGAAGGATTGTCTTGACTGCATTAACTCAAGTGAGAAGACCCTGCAGCTCCCAGAAACTAGGCGGTGCTCCTTCCAGTGGCAGACAAGATAGAAGGAGATAAGGGTAAAGTTATTTTCTTTTTATTTGGTTGCTTTGGGAGAAGCTCATAAATGTCTACATTATTGATACCTGGCTTATGAGTTCATCTGCGCTGTTACAGCTGCCACCGCTGCTGCTGTCCTTTTCAGACACAAGAATCCAGCTTTTTCGGTCTTCCAACATGGAGCAGAGACCAGTGGTTCTTCAGAAACCCTCTTGGAGTTCAGAACTAGATTGGAATAGGTGAGGCACCAACTACGTGGGCTGAGCAGTTACTGGTTCTCAGCCTCTGAAGACAGTCACACTGCCTTAATCCTGATCAGGGGAATAGCGCCATTCTACCTCCGGTTTACTGCCAGGGGCCTTCCAAGCTGTGCGGGGAAACTCCCAGTGGAATGTGGACCTGGAAGGCAAAAGCAGAGAGAATAACAGATGAATGGAAAGATAATCAAAGCGAAATTGGGGAACAGCAGAAGGGGAAGTGAAGCATCACAGCTAACTGGGTGATTTCAGTCAAGGCCTCATGGCTTCAAGTAGATCTTGAGTTAAAGACCTGGATGAGAAGACAGAAGAGAAAAACCTAAAATTAGCAATGGCTTAATGTATAAAGCAAACTGAGGTAAGTCAGTTTAAGATTGAGAACAAAGATGTTTGGGGTGAGTCTTTTAATTTTCTATTCTTTGTCCTGCTCTTCTTCCTTACAGAATGTGCCTGACACAGAAATCAAATACACATTATACATAACAAATCAGACAAGCACTAAATATGTCTGAGGGATCCACTGGGAACTGCGACACTAATATTCAGAACTATTGTGATTGAATGGGATTGACATTTGATCTGGGGAGACTTGACCTGAGGTCTTGATGTGGAAAGAAACACATTCAGAAACAAAAAGGCAGTTAGACCTCCTTATGCCCAGAAAGACTTCCTGCCCACACCCTGCCCATCACAAGCCTGGAAGCAGTAAGCTACAATCTACTCCCCAGCAACAGGGTGCTCCCTAGTATAACCAGTAGTCAACAACTTCTTTTGAATGATCCTTTCTGGTGTTGTGGAACAATGCAGAGAGCTGGTGCTGATTTATACTTTTGCATTCTAAATCATAGCCTAACAGTGACTCCTTCTCCTTTTACCAGTCAGGCTTTGGCCTTGGCCCTGTCTGATGCTGCACATGGGAACTGCATTCGCCCTGAATAGGCATCAAACTGCATGTGACCACACTCAGGAGTTCAGACTGCACTTTGCCAAGGTACAGGGCTGGGATCAGTTTCTTGGCTAGAAATCATTTTCCTCCTTCCTAAATGTTTACACTCACTATGATTTTGGTGACCAAGACATAGCATTGGGGTGTTCCAGGGGTTCCTGGCAGACACAGTATTTGCTTATCACTCCTTCAGCTTCTTGAGGCCTCCCAAGTGTTGAGGGAGATCTTTTATTCCTTGAGTGCCCTGTTCTTGGTTCTTAATTTTTAAGCAGAGAGGCCCTTGAGCCACGTAAAGCAGATTGGCTGGTGCGTGGCTGTATTCTCGGCATCCAGGAAATAGAGGCAAGATCAAGGGTTCAAAGTTATCCACAAATACAGGCTGAGTTTGGGGCAAGCCTGGGATACATTAGCCCTAATCTTTATTGTTTTGTTTTACTTTGCTTTAAAATGGAGGAAAAAGTAGACACCTAACTCATGGAAATCATGAGGATTTGTGAAATTTCATACTGAACAAGAATCATTTTCTAATCAGTGGTACACATGCGCTCTCTTGTGGCCAGATTAGAGATTACACTAGTTTGTCTACAAAGATAAGCATTCTAATTGGCTTGTAGTTAGAAAATAATTGATTATAAAGTTTAAATCCAAAAAGGAACAGTTCTAGATGGAGGATTGTTGTGCTCTCTTTGGTGCGTTTGGGTTGGTTTAAGCTTTTGCTCTATTCTGAGATGATACGTCCACCAAAATAGACAGCATCTGATGTCAACTAGGGAGCTTGGAATCTGACATACTGAATTCAGTGATTTGTGGGAGCAGAGGTACAGAGAAATAGAGTGGTCAAGTTGTCTATTGTACCTGGAAAGCTATAGTCCTCCCAAGTACTTAGCGATGTGGGCACCATCAGTGTCATTCTGTAGTGTCAGGACCTTAATAAATACACATTCTGGTGAACACAGGCTGCCTTTGCATTCTCTCATCTGTAAATCATGGTTCCAAGACTTCAAGATATTGTAATTAGTAATTGTGGGGAATATTTTGAAAGAATGGTGCTGTATACAAGCCCAGAATAGGAACTTAGAAAGTAGCACTAGTAAGAGAGAGGCACAGACCACATACACACACTCATGAGCAACCATTACTGCCACCCCTCACATGATGGTGAGTGTTCCAGGACTTTGGACAAAGGAATGCCACAGCACAACAAGATCCTTCAGATGATCTTGATTGTGTATAGTGTCACATTGAACTCATCTTCTTCTACTATGAAACTAAAGAAGCACTTTCTGAATGGTAATTATAGTCCAAGTGTATACTATGTATCAGTGATAAAAATATCGATCAAAATGATAGTGACCAGTATGCTGAACTTTTGCTTTATTGACTATACTTCTAAACATTTCACAGAATTATCTCCTTAAATCTTCACAAGAGCCTGCTGAGGTATGTACTGTTAATCCCTCCAGGCAAGAATAAAACCACTGCCACAATTTGTGAGCTAAATTTGAAGCAAGCATTATTAAATTCTGGCCAGGATACTGGCCAGGTCCATACCTGACATTCCCAGTGTGGCCCTAAATTATATTACATTAGACCTCTGTCTAATGTAATTATAAAGGATTATAAAAACAAAACCCATGGGGCTGCATACTTCCCACCTTTGTCCAATCAGGGGCAAACATATATATCCTGATGTACTTCCTGCCTATGTACCTACCGCCTACGTGTGATCAAGCACATATCCTGCGCAATTGCTGCAAACATACTTGTTTACAGAGGTGGAATATTGGCTTGTTATCTTACATGAACAGTTCCCAGCATTCCAGGAAGTCGTCTATCCTTGAACAAGGTGGGTTTACAGGTGAGAGACATTTGTGTTTTATAGATCTCTTCAGCACAGTAATGTTGGCTTAAAGCATAACTTTAGCCATCACAGCACTCCTGTTATTTATCCATTGTAGAGACGAGTATTCTGAAGCTCAGAAAGGATAGATCTCCCTCTTTAAGGATGGTGCTAGAATAAGATGACGTGACATCTGACACGGACACTGGACATCAAGACACCAATTTCTAAAAACCCAGACTCTGCTGCTGCAGTAAAGTATATGCTATGAGCAACCAGCAGGAGTATATGCATGCTGAAAGTCACCCACAGGAAAGTGTGGGAGGAGAGGCAATCCAGGCAACTTACAGCCTTACCAAAGCAATGAAGACACTGATAGGTTTGAAGACTGCCTGTCTTTGAGAGATTTAAAAATCAAAATGGGACAAGAGAACAGAACCAGATACCAATGCCAACATTAAAAAAAACATTACTAAGATTTCTATAGAAAAAGAAAACACAATAACATACTGGTCTGACTCTCACACCCGGATCCTAAATGCAGCCAATGTTGACTGACTTTCTCTAAGAGAGCAGTCGCTTGGAGGGTCACTGGGAGAGCCTACCCCTTCAGGATACAGGCTTCAGGATGTCTTTTTCCCATAACAGGAAAGCATGATAGTATGTCGGGACAAGCCAGGATCTGGCCCAGAAAGTTCTGGTTGAAGACAGAGATGTGCCAGCTGTGCAGTGAGTTATGAAAATAACCTCTCTGGGCAGAAGGGTCTCTATAATAAAACACGGCTTGCCTAAGTAACATGGATTTTGAGAAATATCAGTATAAAGCACAGGAAATGTCGTCTGAAGCTAAAATGGGACTATAAATATGAGTTTCTTTCATGCCATCAAGAGAGGGATATACAGAAGGAACCAAATCACAGGCAAAGACAATAAATATTTTAAATAACCAGAACTAAGCTCAAAATCCATTTTTATCTGACATTCTATAGCTTACTGACCTCTCTGAACCTTAGTTTTGTCATCTGTAATTAATTCTACTTTACAGATTTGTTTACAGGAGTAAATTAAATGTGATATGTGCACGAAGTGCTAGATACATAGTGTTGGCTTAGTTTATGATATGAAATATATGGAAAGTAAGTAATAATGTAGCTAGCATAGAATAGCAATGCAGCTGAAAAGATGGGCATAAACAGACAGGAGAAGGGAGGGAAGATAGGAATGGTAGTGGACTGAGGAAGGGAGGCACTCCATCAATGAGGATGGCACACCCTAAAACAGGGACAGGAAAGCCATCTTTAATTTTTATAAGATGCGAAGTGAGAATTTAAACAGCACAGTTATAGAAGCTTGAGCCTAATAAAACTTTGCCTATATTTATGGTGCCATAGAGAATATTTGTGTTGATAGGTATCCTAGTTTCATTTCCGTTGCTATGATAAAATATCCTGGCAACAAGAAATCTAGGGAAGGAAAGGTTTTATTTGGCTTAAAATTCCAGGTTACCATCCATCGGAGAACTCAGCATATCCACAATCAATTACTCTGTAATAATATATGTATGTGTGTGTATATGTGTGTGTGTGTGTACATATAAATATATATACCGCGGTAGTTGAGTCCAGCTCTAGTCCACACGGGGCTCCTTGGCCTCCACGAAGGGGGATAAACAATGAAGTTATGACAAGTGAGCACAATACCACACTCTTTTATAGGACCCTTTAGTTGATACGCTTACGTGCTTTAATGAGACACATAAAATACACTTTATGATGATTATGACACGCAAGAGCGTCTTCTTTAATAATAAAAGAAATTAGAAGTAAGAAAAGTTAAGAGAGAAAAATTAACAGTGTGCCCACACTGGGGAAAAATTACAAGACTCCCCTCAAGACAGAAAGCTGTCCTGACTGAAATAGCAAAACTGCTCATTTCTTATCTAACAGAATGCAGGTGTTCAGGCATACATCAATGCAAGAGTGTTCATCCCCTCCTCGCTGCAGGCTTCTAATCTTCAAGGTTAATTTTAGTGGGTAGCCTTAACATGATAGTCTATTAATGAATAGCTGAATTTTAGGTCTGTATGCTTGCTACAATAAAGGGGGACAGGCATTCAGGGGTGAATTATCTATTTGCTTTTTTAAGCTTGCTGACATACTGTCTAGACTTCATTACTGTACTTGACTATGGCTTTGTCTCTATGGGAAGGTCAGTTCTACCAAGAATAATTTTTTCTATATCTATAGAAAGCATGAATAGTATTCACATATGCCAAAAACTTGAAGGCCAGTAAGATTGTTATAATTACTTAGAGTTGAGATGGCAGTGTTCCTCTCCCATCCAGCCCAGGAATTGATTTGAGTCTTACTATAAGGCCAAAATAGACAATATTATTGATGAGAGGCTTTTGTCACCATACAGTAAAGATGAGAAAGGGGTAAAGCAATTGGTGGGCTACAGATTCCTAGCTAAGGGAAAAACCAGGATCCTTGTCAAGCTGGTTACGTCCACAGCCTGGGTATCATCAGCCCCCAACAATATACACATATATGTGTGTGTATATTACAGAGTAATATATATATATGTGTGTGTATATATGTACATACACACTCACATATATATTATATATATAATATATATTATATATATATATATTATGTAAGTTTAAAACTATTCTGAAGTCAAACATCTCCTTTTAATGTCAAAATGTGAGTCAATTGGTAGTGGTCTTAACTAGAGAAGTGCCAATAAAAGCATAACATGTCAAAATTTTGGAAATTATTTCACGATGGCTTGGTAACTTGGTTATTACCCAAAGGAGATCTTTGAGAGAAAGAGGTGGAACAATGATTAGCAGTTCAAAGTAGCAAGACATACACCAAGGCCCTCTGCCTCTCTGGGTCATTAGAACCATAGCCTCTCATATACCAGAGAGGATCCTAACTTGCAGTGATAACCCTGGAACAGGGCACAGTGATAGAAAAAGGCCAGGAAGGATGCGGACAGAACATCCATTTGGAAAGCAATGGCTGATCGCATAAAATCCCGACAAAGCCTCGGAGCAAAGGTAATAATTATTACCAGAAGGTAATGATGATGCTTTGAAGAAAAGTAAAAACATTCAGAAAAGGAGAGTTGACAAGACGGTGAAGCAGATCATCCTTATATAGTACAGGTGAAGTGCTATCAAGACAACCGATGGAAATGCTCATGACAGAGCCAGGGAGAATCTGGAAACACTGTGTATTAAGGTTGTGAGAAAGACACACGGAATCATTTGTAAAGTGCGAGAAGCTGGTCAGGAGTGACAGAGTTAGAAAGGGATCTCCTCTAACTGTTTGCAGTTACTTCTCATATTTACCCTCTAGCTGTACGTGTCCCTCCTATGTTTCCTTATTTAAAATTTAGTGACTTAGTGGTTGATCTTTGCCCCTAGATATACATTACAATCTTGAACTATTGAATTATTTGGCAGCTAGAATTTATATGTTATTTTCTTTCCATAAGAATTTGTATTTCACAACTGGAATGCTTCCTTCTTGTCCTGCTGAGAATTTAGTTAATCATTGATGGAGAGGTTTAGCCATGACTGGCTAAGAACAAAGCACCAGGAAAGAGAGTCTGGAGCTCTACAATACAAAAGCTGGTTGGGAGGTAGTCGCAATTGTTCTGTATCTGACACAGGTGACCACCATTACCAATGTCTAGCACTTTTAGGAAAAACTAAAATAAGAGCAATTTCAGGAGATTTGTGTAAATTAAATTCACAACAGAGAAAGACTATAACCACATGAACAAAAATGTAGGAGATCAATCCCAAATTTAACATGAGCGTCCCAGTAGCAGCAGTAGTAACCATTTGTTAAGCATATGATGGCATTTATCATAATGAAACTTACATGCAGTATCCTATTTGTTTCCCGTGACAATTCGTGAAATAGGTACAGGTTCACAGTCTTTATTTCAATATTCCAAAGCTCACAAAAATATGAAAAACCAAAGTTTTCGTTTTATGTGGTAGTTCAGTTAATAGTGAAATCTGTCAGGACATTTAGGGAAATTTAGCCTACTTATTTCCTTTGTAGACAATGCCTAGCTTAATAAGCATGTCATACTAATTTAACAATGGTGTGATAATACCAAAGCATACCCATATAGTCATTCTATTTTTCACTTTTATTATATAATTCAATAAATGATGTGTGTGTGCATGTGTATGTGCGTGTGTGTGTGTATATATATGTGTGTAACTTTTACTTTGTCTTTAGGATTTTTAGTTGTTTGTTTATTTTATTCTTCTCTCATATAATACATACTGACCAAGGTTTCCCCTCCCTCCATGCCTCCCAGTTCCCCCCAACACATCTCACTTTTCATCCAGATCCACTCCCCCTCATTTTTACTTCTGAAAAGAGCAGGCCTCCCAGGGATATCAACCAAACACAACATAACAAGATACAATAAGACTAGGCACAAACTCTTATATCAAGGCTGACTAGGCAGGCCAATGGGAGGAAAGGGGCCTCAAGAACAGGCGAAGGAGTCCCACAAAAACATCAAACTAACAACCCTAATGTATATGCAGAGGACTTAGAGTAGACTCACACAGGTTCTGTAACAGCTGCTTCAGTCCCTGTGAGCCCATGTGAGTCGCTTAGTTGATGCCTAACTCTTAATAATAGAACAAGCTTAGTGCAAGTTGATATCATACAACTTATACTAATACACATACTATAGGCTTGTTAAAAGCTGGGTAGGCTCAGGTAGAACATTCTGAAGATTAAGTATTATACTGAATGCATTTTGTCTTCCCTGCTGGTTTATTAAGATGCAACCAAATTGTGAGTATTAGGAGCATCTGCATGGTCTGTGTTTTGCTGAGATATTGCTGAGCCTGTTTGTTACAAAAAAAAAAAAAAAGGCTAGGGTATTTTAATTAGTTGCCACAGGCAGATACCAGTGAGCTTTCTGTATTGTACCAAGTAACTTTCATAAAACACGTATAGACAGATAGAAAAATGATAGATAGGTAGATAGATAGATAGATAGAAGTTCACTAAGGACTGCTATGAGTGGCCTCCAACTCAGGACATGTCTAAGAAGGAACAGTGACTAACTGTACTTACAAATTCCAGTTCACATCTTGCTTTGCTAGCTTGGAGTCAAGAAAAAAAATGACAGCATCCATTGCTGTCAGTCTATGTAAGACTCAGTCATTGGTTCATCTAACCATGTAGTTAGTTAGTCACAGGACTAGTGTTAATCTCACCAGTAGAGAATAAGACTATCTTTTGAAGCAAGCTTTAATTAAGTTAATTAAATAGTGGCTAGTAATGATGGACTCTGGCTAGGTCAGTTCTGAGGTTTCCATAGAGTGGGCCTGAGTCACACTCAAGAGTTCCTACAAAATAGCCCAAGTCGCATCTATCAGATACTTGTAAAAACAGAACCTATAAGACTACATACTTCCCACCAGGTCCAATCAGGAACAAGCGTATATCCTGATGTACTTCCTGTCTGGGTATCTCCACCTAAAAGTGACTCTATATATCCAATGTAGTTGCAGCACATCTGGTGCAGTCAGATAACCAAACTTGCTTAGGGAACCTCATATATGGCCTGTTGTCTCAAATGAACAGCCCTGCACCCAGCATCCCAGGAAGCTATCTGCCCTTGGGTAAGTGAGGATTACAGGATCATCTTTTTGTATCTCGTATGAATAGTCCCCACCCAGAATTCCAGGTAGTTATCTGTCCTTCTTGTATTGATCTCTTAGGCTCCGTAATTAAAATTTAAAACACATCTTTAGCTTTCACACTAGTGAACTGTATCACTCATGGAGATGTCAGCCCTGTTTTGGAGTTGTTTCCCATCACCTGAGTATTACATTTCAGGTTGATGACCAGTAGGAGATCCACAGTACTTAAACCTCAGTATGAGAGTTAGAAACATGACTATCATCCTTCCTAGTACCATAGGAAGAACATAGTTATTAGTTATGTAGATAGAGCATAGGTGTTCTAGAGAACATCTCCAGACACTGGAAAAGCATGTTGAAATGGCTAGCCTACATGTGTGACCTTAAAGGGGCAGTGTTAAAATATTTTAAAGTGTTTGCATTCCCTTAAACCTGGCTGTGGACTTTTTTTTTATTTTTCTTTTCTTTTTTATTTTACTT
This sequence comes from Cricetomys ansorgei, assembly GCA_026225945.1. Lineage (NCBI taxonomy): Eukaryota > Metazoa > Chordata > Mammalia > Rodentia > Nesomyidae > Cricetomys > Cricetomys ansorgei. The sequence goes on from JAMJFZ010000242.1 coordinate 16,446,478, forward strand.
TTTTGGTAATCGCTTATTCTGAAAATACCTCTTGCCCTCAAAGAGACTAAAGTTTGTCAGTTGTAGCAACCAAGTTAATAAATGCCCTGAGATCATTTAAAACCATGTACTCAATCTCCTGTCCTAATGTGTACTCAACCAGTTTAAATTTAACATGACTTTAAGAAAACAATGAAATAAACCTGACTTTGCTGTGGGCATCCATTGTAATCAGCTTCATAATCTAAGCTAAAATGGACAGCTTAAATTTTAAACTACAAACTCTTCCACTCTCCTGGCCCAAAATAGGGTACGCATGTGTGTTTCGTGGTAATCATTTGTTGAAAGCAAGCAACGCATAGAAAACAACTGTAAAACTAATGAGTAATAACTACTGGAAGCAGTCTGCGGATGTATCTCAGACCCCCACAATGCCTGTACTATGACATGCTTGCTCATATCACTGACTTCCAGATTAAGTGTCTATCAAAAAGCAAGCCCGAGGGAAGAGACAAACATTTCAACTCTAGTAAGATGTTTAACTGCATCTTCTAAAGACTGCATGGAACAAAAATATCACAGTCTAAGGGATAGGTTGGGGTGTATTTTCCATATTCTTTAACAGACTTTACAGAGTCAAAAATATACTGGCAATAGCAAAAATATAAAAAATAAATAAAAATAAAACTATTTGTAGAAGGATAACTGCTGAGTACAATATTACCAAAATTGAGGCAGTTGTGAGGTACAAAGGGATGCCAGAAAGGCCAGAAACATCATATAAAAGGAAAGCTCCATGGACATAAGATCCCATATGGTATTGTCAGCAGGGGTATGGGGCTCCTTTAGCAGGTTCTTAGATTTGTAGATTAAGATAATTTGAAAACTGCCTCAAAAGAAATACAAGGATAACTTTATTGAAAACTTTATGGGCAACGTATGGATCTTAGCAGCTGCCAAATGGAGGGAAAATGGTAAAAGGAGAGAGGGATCATCTAGAAGTCAGGCAGGGTAGGCACTAGAAAACTTTCAGCAGCTGTGTGGTCAAGGAAGTCGGTTATTCGAGAGAAAAGAACACCTGGAGAGGCGGGGCGAGCAGGCTGAGGTATTTGGTCAGTATTTGGGGCAATGAGACAAAAGAAGAGAAAGAAAAGAGCTTACATTTTTACAGAATACAAGTGAAAAGACATCTGCCTGAACAAGGTAGGAACACGGGAAAACTGGGAGCCCGAACCATTTTTATGTTTTGTTTTTATTGAAAGGGCGAAAAAATTGAACTCTGCCCTGGATGATGTTGGCCTTGGGTATGAAAAGGGCAAAGCTGCAGGGCAGAAAGTGATAGGGCACCTGAGGTTCTCCTGAAGTTCCTTGAATGATAAACACTAAGAAGGTTGTTAAAATGCAGCTGAGTCGGTTAGGGCATGATGCCACATACTGATAATCCCTGCACTCAAGAGGTGGACGCAGGAGGGTAAGAAGCTCAAGACCAGCCTTAACTGTATAACAAGCATCTAAATAACAAGCATCAAAAAGACTCCGCTATGCCAAGGCCATTGTCAAATGTCAGACCAAACACCTTAGGCTTGATGTCTCTCTTTTCTGTACAAGGTAAACGTTGGTACAAGATGTGAAAAAGAACAGGTGCCTTCCTGACATCCACACTCATTCCAACAAGTTTCATCAGCATCCATTGAAATAGTTCTTCTCCTGGTTGTCATCACTCTTTGTACATCATGTACATCATTAGTCCTTGCATCAGTGTGGAGCACATCATGTGCTTGCTGGAGTTCCCAATGTACACAGAAAGGTAAGGAAGGAGTCAAGACTTCCAGAAGGCTAGTCAATGTTAGCATTCTAATCATCGCCAAAAGTTGAGTCAGAAATATCAGGGTTGTTCCAGGAAAAGCCTCTTTCATTCTCCAAGACAAACAACTGTTATTCTGTCCACACACTGAGCATAGAAAGCCTAAATACATCATCAAACCTATGGGAGGAGGGTGATATTATTACCACCAGGCAATTGTAATTACAGAGCAAATATTTTCTGCAATATTTACGTACACATTCTAAGTTTATTGTTCTATGAAACAAATGCATTTTGATGTGTACTTTTGTCCCCAAAGAAATAGTGTGACCTCACAGATAAAATAGTAGATTTAGTCTTGAAGCACTGTCTTCTGCATCAGTTTTCTTCACTGTTTTCAACATGGTACCAGTAACTGGCCATTCCCATCCTAGTGCTATGGCCAATTTCTAACTGGAACTATGTCAAACCATTCAGAATCACAAGATTATTTGGAATTCACATTGAAGTAAAATGTTTCCCAGGGCTGGTGAGTACTTAGACAAATACAATCAAAAGTACAAATTCTTTACCATAATGAAATTGATTTTTCTTTCTCATGATCTTAATTATCTCATTATTATAATATGATTTTTTTTTCAGATTCAGAGTCAGGGTGTCAAAATAACTGTCCAGACTATAGAATCAACAAGCCTAAATCAGAATGCTGTTAGTGCTGCTAGTATTACTAAAAGGACTCCCAAGACAAGATCCCAGAGAATTCCCTCCACCACACTGTGAGAACTTCCCTTTGTTAGAACAAGGAAATAACCCTTTTCTCAAGTATGAACTCTCCTTAACAATGTCTGTTGACACTTTGTTGCCAGCAATATGGCCACTGTGCAACTGATGATGCAAGATGAAAACAAGAATTTTACTGATTCAACCAATATTCATGGTGGCAGAAAACGTATCCATGTCTGAAACAGATAGAAAAATCAATGGATATTTTTATTATATCAAGACTTGAATTAGGGGTGGAGACATGGCTCGGCGGTGAAGAGCACTGACTCCTCGTCCAGAGGCCCTGAGTTCAATTCCCAGCAACCACATCTTGGCTCACACCCATCTATAATGGGATCTGATGCCCTCTTCTGGCATGCAGGTATACGTCTTCAAGACAGAAGGCTCAGACATAAATAAATAAATCTTAAAAGAAAAAAAAAAACTTGAATGAATAAACCATTAATGAACCAATAATGGAAGAATGGAGTACCACATAGAAAAGACTGAAAACACATGAATGAACAAGACATAAACTTTGATCTTTGAGAAAATCAGGATATTTACATTTTACTGAGTGTGTATTTTTTTCAAATATGTATTTAATACCAACATTTTGCAGATACTTTGCTAGGTACAAAAAAAACATATTCATATTTGTTCGATAAAAGTAAAGAGATCTTGTCTAGCAGTTATATATGAAGATATAGATTTAAGATTTTTTGACAATGGTTATGAATATGATTTTTTGCTTGCATGCATGCCTGAGGCAGCAGGGGCCAGAAGAAGGCTTCATGCTCCCTAGAACTGGACTTATAGATGGTTATGAGGAGCCATTTGGGTTCTGGGAATTGAACTTGGGTCCTCTGGAAGAGCAGCAAGTACTCTTGTACTCTGTGCCATATCTCAAGCACATAGAATTAAAATTACTTTAAGTGACATGAAAAATACCATGAAATATATAATCAGAGAGTTGAATGTAAATGAAAGGGCAAACTTAAGGAAGAGTAAGGGAGGAAAAAAGAAAGGAGAACGCTTCATGAGAAAATGTTTATTAACATGTCTTAAAGGTTGAAGGCTTTCATGTTTTACTTCTCATGCAGAGAAAACAAAGAAATGACCTACATGGCTGGGAGATTAAGAAGGATGCTAAAGGAAGAGAAGTAGAAAGAAAGTCTAAATCCTTCCTTAGGATCTTGAAGAAGGGAAAACTGGAGAGAAATGTGATCACAGTTGCTCCATAGAGACTGTCCCACGGACAGAGCTCTGAAGAAGCAAGACACTGTGCAAACACCCAAAGGGGCTGGTGACAAGCCAAAGCAGAAGTGGCAGTGTCATCTGAGATGCAATAATGAACACAGTTGGATGTGTGCTTAAGTTTTGGACATAAAGTCCAAAAGAGAGAGAGAAACAGAGAGAGAACATGTGAGAAATAAGTACCGATGTTGGCAATTGGTAAGGGAAGCATCAAGGTGAATAACTAAGGTTTTGATCTGAGCAGTAACCTTGAAATAAAGAAACAGTAAGAAAAGTGATGAAAAATTACTTAATGGTGCTGAGTGATTAAAATAATAACACAGGGCATGCTATATTTGAGATGTCTGAGGAAGATACCAGACTTCATATTTCCTAAGTTTTCCCATTCATAAAAACCAGTACCCTCACAATGCCCTGCATGCCCCCTCACGATCTGGGCCTTTAGTGATTCCTTCACATCGCGCCCCAATTTTTCTCTCTCACTTCCCTCCAGGTGGACTGTCGTGCTCAATACATGTTGAACACATCAGCTGCTTTTTCCCCAGAGCCTGGCCTGGACTTTCTGCCTGAGATGAACATTCATAGCTATGCCCATAGTGTAATTCCTCACTTCCTTCTGTTTGGATACTTTTTCTTACCACTTGGCCATAATTGTCTTCAACCTTCCATTATTTTCTCATCTCCTTTCCATGAATATGTCATAATCTGATCATGTAGGTGGTTCCATTCCTGGGCTTGTGGTCCTGGGTACTATATAAAAGCACCCTGAGCAAGCCAAGGGAAGCAGCCAGTAAGCATCACTTCTCCATGGCCTCTGCATCAGCTCCTGCTCCCAGGTTCTTACTTTCTTTGAGTTCCTGTCTGGACCTCCTTTGAAGAACAGAGATATAGAAGTATAAGCCTTTATACTTATAGAAGTATAAGTATACTCTTTCCTCCCCAACTTGATTTTTTGGTCATGGTGTTTCATTGCAGCAATACAAACCCTAAGACTCCACTAATCTATCCCAAGAAATGAGTAGTGCTTAAAAATTCTGAAGACTTGGAGATGGGCTAAGAATTTCCTCTACTGGTTAGCTGAAACATTAACCTGGGGATGTTGACCAAAGCCAGACGCCAAGGTCAGGCAAAAGACTTAACTATTTTCTAACAATGACGAAAGTGTCAATAGTTGTATCAAACTCTACTTTCCCAAAGATGATGTAAGGAGGACTATATGACATCTACACAGAAAGTGCCCTGTGTGAGAAAAACAAAAACAAACAACCACAACAAACAAATAAAAACAAACACCAAACTTTTTGTTTTAATTTCCAAATCATTTTAAGATGTCGGTAACCCCACCTGGGTGTTGCTCTGAAATATGTTAACTTTATTGTTTATAAAGTAAAAATCTTCTCTTTGTGACAAGGGGGCACATGACTTCATTTGTCGAGAGTGTTTGTTATACAAACAACCTGGAAAAGGAAGTGTGAAACAGTGATAAATATCTAGCTCTAAGCCCAGGACAGGGAGAAACATGAAAGAAAATAGAGAATTGGCACCATGCATGATAGATACTGGTAACATATCAGTAAATGAAGGATCGATTCCTTGAGTTAGTTATTACCATTATGTTTATTTCCAAATGCATAAATTGAGGCAATTGTAATGTGAACCAGTTTTCTAGAGGCGTGCAGCTACTCTGGTAAGCAGGCACAGCCCCAGGACACAGGAGATGGGAAACTGAGCCTTCCTTTTCTTTTATCCCACTCTGGTGCCATCATCCAATCAGGGCTTAATAAATGCACAGCAGATAAAGAGAGACATGCAGGGAAACAAAAACAGAAAGGGAAGATTAAAAGGAAAGGAAAGAATGGAAAACATGTTTGAGCTGTTCACATTTGCTCATCCATTTAGAACTACAGAGCAGACAAGACCTTTGATTTCACCTGCAGATAAGAAAACAAGGACTCAGGAAGGGAGGAGGCTTATCTGAAACCCAAGAGCACATCAAGACTCAAGTTAACTAGCTTTTCCTGGCAGAATTTAGGTCCAACCTTTCTTGCTCTGCTTTCTACTCAGATATCATTTTCCCCAGTCTGGAGGCCATACAGAGTCAATCAGTAACAGCACAGCAGGTGGAGCCTGTATTACCATCTGCCTATATAACCACTCCTCAGTTTCTGAAGAGAAGCACAGCGAAGAATTCTCCTGACCTTTGCATCTAGATCTGCAACCATGAAGGTGGCAATTATCTTCCTTCTCAGTGCTTTGGCCCTGTTCAATTTAGCAGGTAGGTGTGTTTGCATATAATTCAAAAATTAGTTAAAATTGTTGACCTGTCGTTTTACTGAACATATCTCCTGCAGATTCAGACAGTCTAGCATTAGCTAACTAGTGCCAATAAGTCGAAATGAAGTCAATGGGCATGAATCACAGAAAGAAGTATTTCTAACATAAATGAGGAAAACAGGTCTGGTAAGACATGCCCAGAGATAGATAGTCATGGCCTGCACTAAGGACAAGGCTGTTACTTCCCCAGGGATGTGGTAGAGAAGAAAGAGTTACAGTCTAGAATTCCCTTCTAACTTTATAAATGGCTACTAGAACTATGTAAATTAAGACCAACTCACAAAATTTAAATTATTATGACCTTGCATAAAATAGGTAATTATAAAGCTGCTATTTATTTTACATAAGACTCATATGTCGAGTGATTAAAAGTTTCAAACATCCTGTTTGGACAGTTGAAGGAATCCCCAAACTTACCATGAGAATGTTGGCAGATGATTCTGAATCTGAGATCAGTTTGGGTTTTGTAATTGGAAGTAATTTAAGCTTTCACCTCTGTCAGTGATCGAGCAGAGATTCTGATTGGAGTCAATCCTGTGGTTTGCTAAGAAGTTTGCGACCACTGTTTATTGCTTTAGATAAATATTTATAGAAACAAGGGGCTCTTTATCCCACCTGATGCCTAATAATTAATACAACTAGGCACTTGTAATGAGCCCCTGCTCATCAATTTTTAGACCCATTTACATTCTGTATCCAAAGAGACCACAGCAGCTGCATTTTCTCCAATGAGTCCCAGAGAGCGTTCTCATTCCCTCAGAGATCATTGACTGAAAATTAAGTTTCTGGAACATTTCCTCCTTTGGGGGCTATCAGATTAGATTCCTTCCCCTAATACACTCATCCATATTCACAGTTACCATCTGCTTTTTTAAAAATAAGTTTTTGAGATTATAATATAATTACATCATTTTCCCCTTCCTTTTTCTTCATCCAAACCTTCCCATACACCTCCTTGTTCTCATTCCTATTTATTTTCCTTTAATTGTTGTTATATATATGTATATGTATCATATGTTTTGATGTCAGCAAGACTTGTTTTCTGAAGATTGAAGAGGGTCTTTTATGAACTCTGTAAACACATGAAAAACAAGTTGAACCTATAGTCAGTCAGTGTAATGTACCTGTGGGAAAAAAGCTCTTTGAGAACTGATGGTGAGTTGGCAGAAAAGCCCTATTTTTAACATTATTTACAAAAGGAACTTAATATATCAGAGACCTGATGACTATTTCTCATACTGTCATCCATGTAGTGAGGTGCAGATCTTTACAATGCACTGACTATGAAAGTCTATTGGGTGCAGAGAGAGCACTGACATACACTCAAAAGGTATCTGAATAGTTTGCATCTATACATTTCAAACTCTGAGAACATGCTTTCTACTCTCAAGGAAGCAGATCAAATTTTCTGAAATGCCAAATTGAAATAGGCAGTAGCAGGGAAAATTTTGCTCAATTCTTTTCAAGATCTTAGCAGGCAGAAAGTGAAGGAAAATTCACCTGCTGTTCTTGAAAGTCCGTGGAAATAAGAGAGATGGGGAGTGGGGAATAGAAGCAGACAAGTGACTATGGAAACTGAATTCTTTAGGAAATCAGAATAGGTGTGGCTTCTCCATTTGGATCTAAGTTGATATGTTTGGTTTTTGTTTTCTAGGTAATGCAACAGCTCGTTCGGTAGGAAAAGGGGTAAAGAGAATTTTATCATTTCTTATTTTTCAAGATGAAATTGTCTGACCCTGTAAGAGTATAGCCAAAATCTGAACATGTATGGTGGTGCACATTTGTTATCCAAAGCACCTCGGGAGGCTGAGGCCATGAACCAGGTCTGAGGCTACGCAGCTTGGGCTACACAGGAAGACGCTGACAGAAGAAAGGAAAAGCTGTACACTCTAGCAGTTACCATCTTAATTTAAACTCAAGTCAGGATTAAGATTCAAATGGTAGGGAACATTAACTACTAAACACAAGAAACAATCGTACCTCCCCATCCTGCATGGTGCTGCATTGAAAGACAAGTCCACTGATGCCTGGCATTTGTCTACTGCATTCTGTGAAGGAGCTTTTGATACATATGCTAGGACTGCCTGGTAGGAAAAGTAGTTTACGTAGAAGCTCCCATGTTCATTCCAAATAACCTTTGTTCTTGATTTGACTCTGTTGGCTTTCATTGCTTCTAGTTCTCAAAGTAGACCAGAGGAGAAAATATCTCTCATCTCATTCCCTAGGAGGAAGCCGCTGATTAACCTAAAATTTATACTGAACAAATCATTACATTTTTAATAAGTATCATTAAAAAAAAAGTCTGTCACCATTAGAAGCAAAACATAGCTAGAAAAATGGAGGAAGGTTCTCCAAGTATTGATCCATGAATAGTAAATAAGTGTCAGGAAAGCAGAGCTGATAAGACAATGTCCTAGATTGAAGAGGTGATGAGATGATGTCTGGAAACTGCAACTCAGGGTCCTATAATCACTAGATAAGTGACTTTAACTATCTTCGTCACTTTGTAACTGTTCTCTTGAGGAAGAATGGAATGACAACTTTACAAGATAGTTCCGGTGTAGATCAATGAATGGGTATTTGACAGTTTTGATTAAGTAATGAGATTTTCCCAGTAGAATAGTACATAAAAATAAGACAGTGTCTGACCTGTAACTGGTGTTTAATGATAATCAGCTTTGATTAGAAAACATAGTTCAAAAACTCCAAGCTCAGATGCCATCTAGTGCAAGGAAGACTGTAGCCTGTTAGCAGCTGGCCTTAAGGAAGCTGCCATGCTAGTAACTGTGAGCTTGAGTGTCATCTTCCTCCTTTTATTGAACTTCACCGCAGCATCATGTCATAAGTGGGGAAATGACTGCTTTTCCAGTTTGCAGATGAAGTGACTGAGATCTAAGGGGGAACTAGTAGACTCATGATGTCATACAGCTGGAAATCACCATAACTTGGATTTAAATCAGGTTTTGTAATTCTAGGGCAAATTTCCTTTTGTTATTGTTGTTTTCTTATAAAATATCCAATGTCATTATCCTAATTGCAAAAACAATTCAAACAATCTTAAGATTTTATTATAAAGTCAAACATTGAGAAATTATGGAAAATGATTGTGCTTAATTCTGTGTTTAGGTTGTTTGCAATGATGAGCTTGTTGGATGCCCCCGAATTTATGACCCTGTGTGTGGGTCTGATGGAACTACTTACCCCAATGAATGTGAGTTGTGCCTTAGAACCAGGTGAGGATAAAATTTAATTTTAAGTATTTATTTTAAGTTACTTATCATTAGAATTTTACATATTAACCTCTTAAAGCCTCAGTCAGTAAACTAATCGCATGAATATTCTTTCTTTTATAAATTTGATATGATAATATAATTTAAAAATTACTTGGACGATAAAAAACCCAATCTACAATTGATAGTCTAGATTTTCAAAAAGCTTACACACACAAATACCTTTGGCCTGAAAAAATAACTCTTGGCAATAGTAGGGATTGTATTTTCTAATGCTCCCCCAAATCAGCAGATGTGAATTTTATAGGTTTTAGTAAACATAAATATACTTTATAACATTTGTATTCATGGGTATGAGAGCCAGTCTCAAAGAAGTTTAATTTTCTGAAGTGTTCAATATTGGGGAACAGGAGTCAGACTCAGGGCACTGGGACAAACAGACATGCCGCAAGTGTTTCCTGTACTATGATAAAGTACCTACTATGTGCCAGTCATTATGCTAGGGACTTCCTGTTTCTTGTGTCATTGTGACAAACAAATATTCATGAGCACATGTAAGGGAGCTTCTCGTAGGTTGTGGCAATTTCCAGCAAACAAAGTGTAAAACATTACATGACCAAAGCAAAGTTGGAGAGTTCTTCTAACTGAAAGGGCCAAGATAGGCTTAATGAAAAGAATGACATTTAAATGGGTCTCTGAACTTCAATCAAACGAAAGAGATCCCACAAGTGACAGAAAACACTTAGTTTTTTTCTAGAACTGACTCAATGTTAAAGACTTAAGACTCAAGTGACTATAAATTGTCATTTTTCCTCTGCATGAATCTCCTCTTTATCATGCAAACTCTCTTCTGGGATTGTCTTAAATGGTTGCAGAGAAATCTCAGAGTTTATCCAGGATTGTAGGCATTTTATACCCCAAACACTAAGCACTCAGCTTTATGGTGAGTGTGTTTCCAATGTGTAAACGGTGCCAGGCATAATAGCGTATGTCTGCTATACTCACACTGCAGGCTAGGACAGAAGAAACCTGAGTTCTAAGGCAATCTGTGTATTCCCCTGTCAGCCTGAGCTACATGTTGAGGTCCTGACTTGAGAGGTTGGGAGGAACAGGGGACCCTTTGGAAAGAATACATTTGAAACCACTTGTTAATTTTCTCATGACCCTTGAGATATGGAAAATCTCCAACTGTAAGGTCTAAAGTCCCAAGACCTCTATTTAGAGTGAAACATTCGGAAAATATGAGCAAAATGCTGAACATGTTCTCCTTTGACTTTTAGACCTACTGGTTGCAATTTGCTCTTTGGAAATGTAAGCAGCACAATCAGCTGCCTGGAAGTGCGACATTTCACTGTGGTCTGAAATAACACTTGTGTCTAGAGTTTGGCTTTCTCAAACATAAGAGATATTCTAAGGTTTCAATAGTGCCTTTGTTTCTATTGCCCATTAAAACTCACACGTACAAGCAGCAAAAATGAACTCAGCTGATTGTATTTATATACTTGTGCACCATTTTTGTGCACAAAAAATATTACACAATTAGAAGACCCAGCTGTAGCCAGGGGACCAGCTAAGGTGGTCACTAAATCTGCAGTATCAACAGCAAAAGAACCAGAAGTGGATTTGAGATTAATTTCAAGAGTTCCAAGTAATGCACCATTTTGTGCACAAATATATAAATGCAACCTGCTGGGGGGGGGTTGTAAAGAAATTAAAGGGGGAAGTAATGTAATTATATTTTAATTTAAAATGTAAAAAAATATTAAGTTGCACAAAAATGATCTGTGTAGTAACTCTTACTAAACCCAGGCTCTGACCGTAACTGTTAGGGTGAAATGCTCAGATGGCAAACAGGGCTTTCCTGTGATGGGCCCTGTGATTATCAGGTGCCTACCAGATGTGTTCAACTGGGTTATTAAATGTGTCTTAACCTTTCTTAGAGAAACTTAACAATTCCTTTCTATAGAATAGTTCTGACTGACAGAACTTTCTGTGATATTAAAAATGCTTTCTGTCTGTGCTGGCCAATACACCACCACTGGCCACAGTGTGCTAGCCATGGGCTCTTAAATGCAGATAATACAACTAAGATACTGAAAGTCTAATGTTGTTAAACTTTTAAGTTTAAATAACCAAATGTGACTAATGAGCAGAATGAACCAAAGCGAATAGCACAGCTGTGGATAACAGGCTTATAAAAGTGACTTTGAAATCAGCACTATTGTAAGTTAACGCTACTGCTAAATTGAAAACAAAAAGCAAACAAACAAACAATAAAAAAAACAATGGGTTCAGAAAATGCACATGTGAAATAGATTGAGTGTCACATCTTCTCTAACCATAAAGACATAAAAAATCTGTCACAGGCGAATGTGTTCAAGGAAATGATGACTAGAAAGATAAGTCTGGAAACAGTCTTGTAACTAAGGAACAGTCACAGAATGGAAGGACATTTAGATTTTGTACGAGAATCTGGCTTGATGAAGGTAACATGGGAAAGGCAGAGAAGATTTACATCTAAAGAGGAAGGCCTAGGCCTCCATGCTGGTGGCTATCATGAGAATCAAGATGGCCTGACAGATTGAAGCCTCCATCTTCTTAGATGAAATGTTACACAATTAGAAGATCCATCTATAGCCGGAGCACCAGCTAAGGTGGTCACTAATTTTGCAGCATCAGCAGCAAAAGAAGCAGAAGTAGATTAATTTGAGATTAATTTCAAGGGTTCCGAGTAATGCTCCATTTGGTCTGTGAACAGTAAAGACAGACATTTTTTTTTTCCCAATTCAATTGTATCTCTTATGAATATAATAGAAAGCAACAAATATCCAGTGAATAAGTGAATGAATAAATTGATTAGAGAAAGAGAAAACTGTAAATAAAACATTGCCTTCTTCCTTAAAGAGAGATGGAATTATTTTTTAAGTTTTGTTGCTATTCCTCCATAGTCACTTACTTGTACCAATAAAGTCCAAGCTGACGGTCATTTTCTTCTCTCTCTTCTACAGGGAACGAGTGGATCCTGTCCTCATTAGAAACTATGGGCCTTGTGGAAGGTCGAGGTTTTGAACTCTGTTAAGACCACCACAATGTTTGGGTAGCCTGTTTGTTGAATAAATGCATCTGAATGTATCTATTTCTTCCAAAGCTTTCTATTCAAAGGCATGGGTGAATATATTGAGGGCAGGGAACTTGGGAATGACCCAGGATAGACTAAGCTTCATCGTTACTTTATCGTGCCTGCAATATCACACACTATACATAATGACAACTCACAGCTAAGCACGAACATGTGCAATAAACAGAGTTCAGGTTAGGATTCAGAAGGCATCCCACGTCATGACAAGCAAGTAGTCCGTCAATGAAAAGGAGGCCTGCACATCCAAGAAACTGAGTGTAAGGGTGTGCGTATTTCACATTGCTTTTTATGTGAGCCACTAAAATTCTGCAGGGTTGTGCACAGTTCTCAAGGGAGTGAGTGGCACAGAGTCATGAACCCAAGAAACAGACTCCTGGGAATGTCACCATGATGCAATTTCATGGTGTGAATCCATTTATTGTGTAGGGAAGCCAGTTTTTATGGAGAAAGTAGGGCAGTGCAGAAGGGGAGGTCCAATAGCATCGGTCTATGCTTGCTAGACACTTCAATCAGGCTATCTAAAGCTTGTTAATCGGAGAGGGATGGGTTGAGGTCTATAAGGGCCCAGTAGCCAATATGGGTGAACAAAGTTTCCATAAAGACAGAAGTGGATAATGTTCTGGCAGGCTTTTCAACTAGTGTACCGAGGACCTGCCCCTCAAACAGCCTGTCTCCTGAGTTCCTGTACTTATGGCTCCAAGCTCTAATCAAAGATAGGTACATGCTCAAGAACCACACCACCACTCCTCCCAAGCTGCCTTCCCATGCGACTTTCTGCCTGGGGCAGAAGTCTGCCTGGGGACTGACAGCTGTGGACGGCTTTGGGGGCTCCCAGCAAGGAAAGCCTGTGGCTGGAGACATGCGCGGGGGTGAGATTTATTACTACACAGGATTACTCTTGTTCTGTGAGTGAACTTAGAAAAATTAAAGTCACTTGACTAACACAAAAAACAAAGAAGCTTCAGGGCGCTCTTTTAGATCGGGCTAAGGTCAGTGCTCCTTCCTTTAACCACAGTAACCCCATGTGGGTTATGAATTCTAGATAATATCCCCCTATTATAAGATCTTCCATGTCTATATTCAATAATAGTTTATAAAATAGAAACAAACAAGTGATCCTAAGAGGAAAATATCTACAACTACTTAAAACAAAACTAAAAGGAGAATCAGCTTGCGATTCCGAGTTTCTAAAAAAATCAGTATACGATGGAGAGGTAGTAGAAAGTTAACACAGGTGGGGCTGTGTCAAGTTCTGTAGGAGACCACCCCCCTAATAATTCAGGCAGGCTGACAAGAAGGAGCTCGATGCCCCGTAAGTTGGCCCCTCTGCAATTTCCTTGTTCCTTCTGCTTGCTTCAGTGCTTAAGAAATTAATGATCTTCTGCTTGCTTCAGTGCTTGAGAAATTAGTAACTGTTCATAGTATTATGAACTAGACAATTAAAGGACATTCTGAGAAAAACCACACAATGTATCAAGAGCATTTCACTCCGTGCCCTCAGGTTCACTCCACTGCAACTGCTTCTTTGTCCCTACCCTTTAAAACCCCCTGTAAAACGTTCAATAAACGAAGCCTAGACAATTTGCTTGGCCTCCGTCTTTCTCTCCCCGTCCCATCTCTTTCAGGTTTGGATGGTCCTCCTTGAGACCCACTAATTACTGGCCCGGCGGGTCGGGGCAGGGTGGCGCCCAGACGTGGGGCTTAAGGCGGGGACCCCAGATCGAACGAGGACCCCAAAAGGCCGTGCGCACGGCAGAAGACGTCATCGGTGGTATGAGCCGAGCCGACAGTGAAAAAAGACTTTGGCTTCACGGGTCCCGGGCTGATCTTGTGACCTGCAAGAAGACGCCTTCGTCGGGTAAGAGTTCGTCCTCGTTCCAAGATGGGTCAAGGTTTGTCGAGAGAAGTCTTGTTCATTAAGGATATCAAGACTTGTCTCCGGGAGAGAGGGTTAAGGGTAAAAAAGAAAGATTTGATTAATTTTTTTATTTTCGTGAGTGAAGTCTGCCCGTGGTTCGTTATAGAGTCGTCTTCTATAAACCCTAAGAAATGACAAAAGGTTAAAGATGATCTTAACGACTTTTATATAACAAAAGGACCAGAGCGGGTCCCAATTCAGGTATTTAGTTATTGGAATCTTATTAATGACCTCCTTCAGTCCCCTAATTCTTCAGATATAGTTGCCTCTGCTGAAGATTATATAAAACCCTTGTCACCTTCCGCTTCTCTTATCTCCCTTCATTCACAGGGACTAGAAGCCTCTAATAATTCAGTCATTCTTCTGCCCCCCTCTGACAAGCCATTAACGGACCTGGGCACCCCGCCCTAAAGAAAAATCACAACCCTCTCCTCTGAGCCCTTGTGAGGTTCCCCATAACAAACTATATCCATCCCTCAAAGATTTAAATATGATTGTAGAAAATAAAATAAAAGGGGGATCCGTAGGCCACACAAAAAATAAAAAAGGTTTAAAAGGCCAACAAAAATCAGTTTTCTCTTTCCCTGTCATGGATCCAAAGGACCAAGATTGTAATCCTCTTACTCCTTCAGAGGAAGAAGACCTGGAGGAGGAGGCAGCACATCTTAATGCTCCTCAAAGACCATACAGAAATTCCAGTCGACCTCCACCCCTATCTAGCTCTGACTGCCGCCCATACAGGAATCTGCGGTTGCTGTCTACACAGCCGCTCCGGCTGCTGCCAGTTCAGTTCCAGCACGGCCACAGCTGATAGCATGATCTCAGTCGTTGATGCAGCTAAGCTGCCAGCAGAGCCATAGCTGCCTGTGCGGTCACAGCAGCTGATGGAGCCTCAGTTACATTCCAGCCGCTGGCGGAGTCCTCACCTCTGCCGCTTATGCAAAGCTAAAGTAACAATCTAGCTCCTGCTTCTACCAAGAAGACACAATTAAAATCTGTTCCACCTGAACTAATTAGTAAATTGTTTAAAAATGCTTTGAAGTTTACAGGTCTGAGGGTGTTAAAGTCCAAGTGATTGGTAAGGATCAGAAGAAGTGATTTAAAATGTATATACATGTTTTTTTTTGTAGAGTTCTAATAAACTGATCCTACTATTAGCAGGAACAAACTTAAGAAAATTTCTTTTAGATATAGATTTTAAGTACTTCACATTGGCAATATATCTGAATTTTTGGATAATGGAAAGTGCTTCCAGTTTCACTTCTAATACCGTTGAATAAAAACTAAAGGTTATACTTCATTAACACTGGCATGCATGCTGTCCTGAAACTTCAGAGATCTCTGCCTCTTTTCCTGGGTGCACCCTCTCTTTAAAACTCATTTCCTTTTTCTCGGGCCTGATTCATTTTTGTTTTGATGATCATCAATTGTCAATGTCTTGATTTTGTTGTTCTGTCTGTTCTTATTTGTGTATGGATGGTGTCTAAATGTGTGGAAATGTATGTATGTTCTGTGTTCATTTGAATATCACTGTCCTGAATGCTGGATGGTCAAAATCTAGGGCAGGTTTACCTTGGAAATGGTTCATGCTGCAAACTCAGAAGAGAGACTTGTGGCAGTTTCTGCTACTAGCCAGAGTTCCAGAATGGTTTATGCACTGTCCCTGTCGTCTCTGTGTCCATTTGCGCACATGGCTACAGAGATAGACCTTTTTGAAAGGCACAGGCTGAACTGTTTCAGATTTCTGCTTAAGCAGACAGACTGTACAAAAGCAGCAGGTTATCTGCAGAGAAGTGCTGAGGTTTCTCTGGGCTTGATTTTATATGTCTCTGAAAAGTTTCTGTGTGTGTGTGTGTGTGTGTGTGTGCGCGCGTGTGTATGTGTGTGTGGATTGCAATGCATTTTTCTGGTGTAAATCTAAAAAGAGAACATTGAATTAAAACTTATTACATGTGGTTGATAATAATCTCGACTACCACATGTGTGATGTGGACTACATGTGACTTCCTGACAAAGGAAGGAACCATGAAATTACAAACTTGACTAAAATTAGGTGGGAAATTACAACAGTACCATGAGAAAGGTAAATGAGACCATAAAATTAATGGGAGCCTTACTACCTGGGCTGCCCACTCTTTCTGTTATTCCTATAGATACTTATAAAATTATTAGAGACCTTAAAAAATTATTTTTACACTATTCCTCTTGCTCCTGATAATTGTAAAAGATTTGCTTTTTAGCATACCTTATATTAATTCTAAAGAGCTTGTGGAAAGATATCTTTTGAAGTTCTTCCTCAAGGTATGGCTAATAGTCCTACATTATGTCAGAAGTTTATAACACAAACAATTAAGAAAAAACTAGAAAACAATTCCTGATTTTCTATTAGCTTTTGAGCAAGAAGGAGTTTTACTTACAGCATAAGCTCATTTACAGCAAGATTTAAAAAATCAAGGTTCAGTTATTACTCTTAAAAAGATACAACAAAAATTACTTTATTCATATTTGGGGCATAAATTATATCCTCTAATTATACTGCCTCAGAAAATACAGACCAGAAAATATAAAAATTCTATATGATCTTTCAGAAATTATTAAGAGATATTAATTGGCTTAGGCCTCATTTAAAAAATCTCTATAGGAGAATTAGAACCATTATTTTCTATTTTTACAAAGAAATGTTTCACTTACATCCCCTAGGTAGTTAACAGTATATGGATAGGCCATTGAAAAACAACTAGTTCAATATATAGATTATAATCAAGAATGAGCTGCAAATATCTTATCTACCAACTGCAGTTCTACCCAATTGGAACTTGGACTAAAATTGCATGCTATGCATCATCAAAATAGTCAAAGTCTTCAAAAACAATTTAATGTTATCAGAGATGAAACTCTCAAATTGTTAAACAATGCATCTCATGCCCACAACATCATACAGTACCTCAGTATGGAGTAAATCCTGGAAGCTTAAAGCCTAGTCAGATGGATGTTACTCATGTTCCTGAATTTGGTAATTTAAAGTTTCTACATATGACTATTGATTTTTACATTTTCAAATTACACATATTACTGGCATCCCCTACAATCCTCAAGGACAGGGGATTGTTGAAAGAACATACTACACGCTCAAAAATATGTTTGAATAAATAAAAAAGGGGGAGATCAACCCTATTAAAGGATCCCCAAGAAGTATCATTAATCATTTTAAATTTTTTGATTTTGGATGATAAAGGAAAAACAGCGGCGGATTTCCCCCGATCCCCCAACCCACAAAAGCCGTATGAGCTTTCATGATTTTTTTATCAAGCAAAAAGCAATAGGCGGCCGGCAGGTCCACAGTGCTAGAAGCTGTGTCAAACTGTGCTTGGGGCCAAGTGGCTGAGGCCACACCCTAGTCACCCTCTGCTTTCCGTTTCAAGAGTATACTGCATTGAGGCTATGACAAGTTGACAATTCTCCCTAGCATGGGACCCAAAAAATGACCACGGCCTCTTAAGAACAAAAAGAGAGCCTATTTCTGCCCCCTTGTAGTTCTCCTAGGCCTGGGAGCCACGGGACCCGGGGTGGGAATAACCTCTCTTGTATTATCCAACAAGCATTACTCAGATCTCCGCCTGCCAATTGAGGAAGACCTGGAACACCTGGAATCCGCCATCTCCCATCCTCAGCTTTGCTGAGGTGGTCCTGCAGAAGAGGCTAGGTTTAGAATTCCTTAGAATTCTCCAGCAGGGCAGGCTTTGTGCTGCCCTCAGGGAGGAATGCTGTTTTTATGGCTGAAGTCAGGGAGAGTCTTAGAAAAGCCCAAAAGACAAAGGCAACAAGAGCAGAACTGGTTCCAAAACTGGTATTTCACCTCCCCTTTACTAACAACTCTCCTACCTTCTCTGCTAGGATCTGATAGGCTTACTCCTTTTAATATCTTTTGGGCCCTGGGCTTTAAGAAACTGACCAATTTTATAAAACAACAGGTGGTGCCATCCCCTCAACATAACCTTTACTAAACAGGGGAGACAAACTCATTTGCTTGGAAATTGGCAAGGGGGCCAAGAATGGGGCCTGAGGCTCTATAAGGATCGTAGAGATTATGGCCTCACCTTTAAAATCAAATTGGTCAAAACCCTTCCAAATCAACAAAAGGTCTCAGTGGGGCCTAATGCCCAGATTGCCAGAGCCCTTGCTAAACCCCAAACAAGACAACACCCTTCAATACCCAGTGTCACCTCCAACAAGCACCTTGTTTCAGCCCACCCTGCCTGATGGACCCCATCATCAGCAGAACTTATAATTACTATGGTAAATGAGTCATGGCAAGTTTTAACTGCTCACAACGCCACTCCTTCAGGAGAGTGCTGGATTTGCTATCATTCCTCCCCGCCTTTCTATGAGGGGGTCGCTCAGCTTGCCTCATATAGCTACACAAATAACACCTCCAGCCTTAGACCTGCTCCCAATAAGGTGGGAATCACCCTTTCCGAGGTCTCAGGCGTAGGAACTTGTCTTGTTGGCCCTCACATGAAAGCCCCCAGTCAGCTTGAACAAATTTGCAATCAAACTGAGATTGTCTTGAACTCAGCCACCTACTTGGCTGCCCCTGAGAGCCTGTACCTTGTGTGCTCCAGTGGATTAACCCCCTATATAGTAATTGACACCTTCCTAAAAAATAAGGAATTTTGCATCTTTGTTGCCCTGCTTCCCAAACTAACTGTTTTTCAGGAGGATGAGTTCCTACACTTTTGGGACAAAGGACATGCATCCACCGTGGAATTGACAAGCACCTACGAGAGCCCCTCACTGCAGCTACCATTGCCATCCTCCTGGGGCTGGGGGCAGTGGGTGAGGGAACAGGAATTTCCTCTCTTATAATAAGAGACCAAAATTATCAGAGACTGAGTACTGTTATAGATCAGGATATTGCTAAGCTCCAAAAAAGCATCTCTGCTCTTTCTGAATCTCTCTCCTCTCTGGCTGAGGTTGTCTTGCAGAACCGCAGGGGACTAGACCTCCTTCTCCTACAACAAGGAGGCCTCTGTGCAGCACTTAAGGAGGAATGTTGTTTTTACACAGATCGCTCAGGCATAGTCAAGGATAGCATGGACAGGGTTAGAAAGAGCCTGGAAGACAGAAAAAGAACTAGAGAGAAAAGTGAAGCCTGGTATAAAAATTGGTTTTCTGCATCTCCTTTACTAACAACCCTGCTTCCTGCTTTTCTGGGACCATTTATAGGATTTCTATTGCTAATTTCCTTTGGGCCTTGGGCATTTCGTAAGCTCACTGAGTTTATCAAGGCTCAGATTGACTCAGCCATTACTATGCCTGTTCAGGTCCACTACCATCGAATGGACCCTGGAGAAAGAGGGTCTGACAATCAGAACCCATGCTCGCCTAAGGCAGGTCTTGATTTCACCAAACTTAGGCCAAAGACGGGCTTGAGCAAATTATGGGGTCATCCATGACAGGAATAGGGTACCACCGGTGTGGAAATGACCGGCACTGTCCTTTATTCAGGAAGGTCCACCTATATTGCAGTGGTCCCTTCAGTGACGAAGGACAGGCCTTCCAGCCTGGATACAAGGTACCTAGCCTAAGACAGATGCCTCATTTTGTTATAAAGGTAAGGGGGAGATGTAGGAGACCACCCCCCTAATAATTCAGGCAGGCTGACAAGAAGGAGCTCGATGTCCTGTAAGTTGGCCCCTCTGCAATTTCCTTGTTCCTTCTGCTTGCTTCAGTGCTTAAGAAATTAATGATCTTCTGCTTGATTCAGTGCTTGAGAAATTAGTAACTGTTCATAGTATTATGAACTAGACAATTAAAGGACATTCTGAGAAAAACCACACAATGTATCAAGATCATTTCACTCCGTGCCCTCAGGTTCACCCCACTGCAACTGCTTCTTTGTCCCTACCCTTTAAAACTCCCTGTAAAACGTTCAATAAACGAAGCCTAGACAATTTGCTTGGCCTCCGTCTTTCTCTCCCCGTCCCATCTCTTTCAGGTTTGGATGGTCCTCCTTGAGACCCACTAATTACTGGCCCCGCGGGTCGGGGAAAAGTTCTGTAGTACAGCGGGGAGTGGGTCAGTCACTGAGTCAGAAATAACTAAGGCGAACTCTTCTACTTTAGAAAAGCAGAGTTGTGTAGTTGCCCACTTCTGGTGATACTCCAGTATTTCTGCATTGAAACTGAACTCTGACCACTAGAGGATGCTGTAGTCTAGCAACTGATCCAGTCCAAACAGCCTGACAGCTATCACCAGATACTTTGCTCACTCTTGCTATGGATGCAAGATGGCTTCCAGAATCTTATCTGTGATGCTGGAGGACACTTGAAGGTCACCAAACATTAAAGAACTCTGGGACTGTAATATTAATTTAATCACCAAATGTAAGTTGCCATATCTAGTTACCAGTCTGCAAGTCCAATTTTTTTTTTGTTTTGTTTTTATAATTATAAATAGATATAAGACCGGATCTCAAATGTTCTTACTTTAATGCTTTTACTTCCTGAGCCCATCAGAAGGCAAAGCATGTGGATTCTGTGTCCATGTCTGGTACTTACATTTCAAAAGGAATGTTTAATAAACCAGAACATTTTTAAAAGAGATAGATAACTAACACTGATAAAAATATAAAACTTCAAGCTATACAGAGAAATTCAATGAAGAAAATTGGCTGAAAGGAAAAACCCTCCGAATTGGGAGGGTCTTTTCAAAAAAATCAAAGGTCAAGAATATTGATACCAACAACTTTGCCCTAGCCATGATAACTATATCACCCCCTCCAGAGTTCAGGGAGCATTGAGAAAGAGGCAGTAGAATAAGGTGAGAGGGAGGGAAAGAGGGAGAGTTGTGTGAAATGGTGTCTGTAGTTTCTTGCACCAGACCTTCACAAAATGGCCTCCATCAACCTTCCATTATTGATGAGGAAGTAGTTCATGAGGTCCCTTCACTCTCTGAGAAGCTATTGACAGCTAATGAGCGCTAGAGGAAGGCCAGAAACTCTAACTAAACTCAGTAGGTCATTTAAAATAAGCACAACAAGTATAAAAATATAACTTGTTAATTATTTGAGTGTTATATGAATACAAGGTATTTTGATCATATTCGAGGGTTAAGAATATCAACACTATCAACTCAGCTCTAAACACGATATCTCTATCACCCCAACTCTTTCTGGGTCCCCCTTTCCCAAGTGTCCCCCTCCTAACTTTATGTCTCTCTTTAAAAAAAAATGACTGAGTCCAATTAATGCTGCTCATATACTCATGAGTAAGACACCATCCACTGGTACTGTCCATCTACCAAAACCACACCCCTAATGAAAATTGATTTTCTCTGCCCTAGGAATCATCAGCAGTCAATAGTTCCCCATGTAGGGGTAGGTTCTTCTGTACCCTTCTCATATTCATGCTAGAATGTTGACTGGCTTGATCTTGTGTAGGAAAAATATCCTTCAACCCTCTGCTGGGAGAGGGAAAATCTGTTTTCTTCAATGGATTGATACTAGGTATATCAATCACAATCCCAGACCAGGCCCCATGCTCAGGAGCAGGGCAACACAAATAGGACTAGATGTTTTATCATGGCTTTTTTCTTTTGATCTTGTTTTAGTTTTTATTTCTAAAGGAGAGAAAAAAATGCAGTTGCGTGGGTAGGAGTAGAGGGGGAATCTAGGAGGAGTTGAGGGGTAGGGAAGAATATAATAAAAATATATTCTATGAAATTCTCAAGAATAAATATAAATTAAAAGATATTTCCACCCACCCTTCCTTGTTTTCTGAGCTTGAGGGAGGGAGGTGCAATGTTCATAGTCTATTTATAGCAGAGCATTGCACAGAAACTTGTTCTTTTTATTTCCATCAGTTGTGAGTCTTTATATCAACTGCTCAAAGATGCTTCTCTGATAAGGACTGAGAGCTACACTAATTATGGATATAGATGTATATTTTTTAGAAATCAGTTTGATACTATGTTCATTTAGCATAATACCAGTAGGTTTATCCCCCAGGGCCTGTGAGTTCATCAAGTATGGCATTTTTGCTAGATTTAAAGTACCTTGGATAAATTCCCTGCTGTGGAACAGCCTTCAGATTTAGTCAGAAAGTGGCATATTACCCCAGTAACATTCATGCCCTGTTGTTAACTGACATATTGCCAGAACAGTCATTCTTGTAGGTCCCAATATCCACAGCTGAGTAAGTTGTTGCTGTCTCTCCCTTCAGCATATGCCTAGCACTTTGTGGTCCTCTGAAAGCTAGCCAGCTAGAAGGAAGCTCCTCGATTAGTTCCAGCTTGATAGCTCTGAGACTAAAGTGTTCGTATTTTCACCAATAGACTCTTACCATTTTGTTATGGTAGACAACCAAGAGCAATGTCAGCATTATTTGGAAGATATTTTGTACTCCTTGACCAACAACTTTTTTAATTTAGTAACTTGTGCCTTCTGGAAAGGATATTCCTCTCCATGTATGGTAACTCAATTTAAGCAATATAGGAAGTTTGTGAAATAGTGGCTTTCCATATGGCTTTTCACATATCCTCAGCATTGGTTAATCTCCTCCAACTTCTTTCTTTTCATTATCTTCTCATTCCTCTACTTATTTCTCTGCCCTCCATTCGTTCTATTGCTTTCCTCAGAACACCTGTGCTATACTATAGTACAGCTCCTCCCTTAAGATCTTTCTTCCCCCTCCCCTTCCAATAATCCCTTTCTAGTTTCCTGGCTTCTACAGGCTCTTTGAGATAAACACACAAACTTAGTTATTCAATGCTAGAAGGACAAATGCCAAATATTCTCTTATATGTGGATCCAACCATTAGATCATTGGACTTGTGTGTTTACTGATCAGATTTTTATAACATCATATGGCTGAGTCCTGGAAAGGCACCTGAAATTCCTTAGCTGCTGTTCTAAGTCTTTGCTGATCTTATATTTCAGCCTCACCAACACGTATGATTGAAACCTACCCCACATATTATGCAAGAACCATTATCCTATATTGGAAACAGAGACTGCCTTCAAACAAGTATGATCATCTCTTGAGAAGGAAATTGCTCACTCAAGAAATGCAAATGATGACCACACTGAATCTACCCAGGGAGGCAGGGCTGAGACACTGCCTTACAGTGCTGCACATAGCTAGTAAAATTGCACTGAAATTTTTTAATAGTCTATAAAGTCAAGCTCTCAAAATCTTTATATTTTTATTTTATAAATGTTATTAATAAAAACTTGAAGATAAAGATAAACATTATATACCAAAATTAACCAAACCAACTTCTGTACATTTAGAATAGTCTTTCTGAAGCTGTAGATTTTACACTGGATTTTACACTTTCACTATTGAATGTACTTTTATGTACTTATCCACCATCAAACCTGTGCAATTTGTGCCAGAATAAGAACTAGGAAAAAAAACAATTAGTTTTAGATTTTCTTTCATAACTTGTGTTTATTACCTATATTCAATCTTTCCTCATTTCCTAATATTTAGCCTTTCTTGTTCTCCTTTCTACACATTATACTGTATCCATGTATATATTTGTTTATATATATTCATATATTAGTGGCTAGGTTCTTCTTATAAGGGAGAATATGTGGGGGTTTTTGGAGATTATTCAACCTCAGATAGTATTATACATCCTAAGTTTATCCATTTACCTGCAAATTTTGTAATTTCATTTTACTTTATAGCTTAATATTTCTCACATTTTCATTATTAACTCATGTGTTAATTGGCAACTATGCTGACTCAAATTCTTTGCTATAGTAAATAAAACAACAATAAATATGGGGTACAAATATCTCTATAATGGGGTATGGAGTTTTGTGGGTATATACCCAACATCGAAATAGCTGGATCATATGGTACTTCTATTTTCAATTTTTGAAAAATCTCAAAAATGATTTCTATAATGGCTGTATTAATTTGGACCTCTTACTGGAGTGAGCCATGTTGCATCTCCTGGGAAAGGAATATGAGTGTTCTGTGAGTGACCTCCTTGAAGCAAGGCCCTTGGAGCTTTTCTTCCACTTGGCAAGGACCAGTGAGAATGATATCCAGAACGACCGTGGGTCAATCCCTAGGAGATGGGGCTATGATTCCTGCTTGCTTAAAGGTTGAGTAAAGACATGATTGACCAAGACCTTTTGATAATGGCTCTTTAGTAGATGGTCTCAAAAATTGAGAGGAATACAAGAGGAAGAAGGAAAGGGCTTGGAAATGTCAGCTACTTCTTCTGAGGACCTGAGCATGCCAATACTTTGAAGAGTAAAGGACAATTCTGAACTTTCCCAAAGAAGATAGGGCCTAAAGAGATAGGACCTAAAGGTCAATACATTGAGAAGAAAGACACAGTTCAGAACTTGCCTAAAAGAGAATAGAGCCTAAAAGTCAACAGTGAGGAGTTCAATCTCAGGGCAAGTTAGTAAGTTAAATCTGCTATACTCCTAAGAGATATAAAAAAAGTTGGAAAGATTTGTCTTTTCCCTATACAAGGCTCTATATAGAAGTGAGAAAAACAAGGTATCTTGATGGAGAAATGTTAATTGGTAGTTTCTGATCATTATGAAAAAATCTGTATGGAGCAGAACCTTACTGTAAAACTTAGATAAAATTGGCATAAAGAACTTAAAACATAGTAAGAACATATTAAATTAGACTATAATAAAATGCAAAAGTTATATTACTGTTAAAGGGTTAAGCTTAGATTTTAATTGTCTTTATTCTGAAACTGCATGTTTGCTGCCAGTCTGTGCACAAGTCAAACTGGATGTGCCGGACTAGATATAATCATTTGGTTTGCAATACAGTCCTTAGGTATGCTTAGCTATGGCATAATCATTTGGATTATAATACTATATTGTTCAGATATTGGTAAGGGTTGATCACTGACTACAAGGGAACAAGGGAAACTTAAAAAGAATTTTAAATACTTATTAAGATTCCTAGATAATGATTGGAAGAAACTAAAACTGTATGCAATTGAATGCTTTGCAATTCTGTATAAATAAAATCGACTCGAGCTATTTGGGGCCACTTGCGTGAACTTCGACTAGTGGTCAGAGTCTTCCTTTCACCGACTCTGCACCTCCATCCTGGGTTACCGAACTCTGCTGAAGCTGGAGTCCAGCACCCTACCAACAGTGAATAAGCTCTCACTTCTCTCCATATCCTCTCTAATATCTGTTGCCACATTTGTTGGTGATAGCCATCTGGCTAGACGGTATCTCAAAGTAGTTTGAATTTGTATTTCTATGATGACTAGGAGTATTAAACATAAAAAAAATAGTTGTTAGACATTTGAGATTCTGTTTTAGAAAACTGTGGACTCATTACCTTTGCCCATTTTTTGGTCTCTTAGGGATCCTCACTCTAGTAAAGCCAGATTCTTTGCAATGCTGCAGAAAAGAATTTCAAGATGATTCAGTATGAGACAGTTTATGAAAAGAGATTTTAATGTAGATTTTAATCATAATGGTTCAGAGAAGAACTAGGGAAGAAGTAAGACCTGAAGGCATGAATGTGAACTTCTCAAAGCAGGAGTCACACTTCATCGACTATACAATCATCACACAGAACAAGGATCTTCTAAAGAAGGCTGTATCTAATGGACTTAAATAAGATGACATCATTCTCACTCATTGGGAAACATACTACGAGAATGCCTGGGATGCACTCTCTGTGATTATTTAGAATTTGAATCAGAAAGTAAAACATCTCAGATTTGCTTTAAGGCTTCTGCCGAGTAGAGTGATGGGCATTAAAACTCTGTCATTATTCCCTATAGTTCTCACATTCTTTCTTCATCATAGAAGTTCAGCTATCCTAAGAGCATGCAAAGGAAGTGATCCCAAATCACTGTAAAGACTAGGGCACAAGCTGCTGTTGAGCCAGGTGTTCTGAATTCACTTGTTCCATAGCTCATTAATCCACTCAACTACTACAGGTCTGACACCTACTGTGTGCCAAATGCTATTCACTGTTCTAGTCAGTGGGGATTCAGCATTCATACAAAACCTGGTAGAATGTGGTCTCAGCTTTGAATTCCATCCTAGACAAACAAAAATTTCATGAAAGATTTTAGGAATAAATAATATAACATTTTTACAAATAAACATTAGCTCAAAGAACAGATCACAGAAAAGGTAAATAAGACCAGTTAAAAGGCAGTTGGGTTACTCTCAACTACAGACTGAATAAAATGACTTTGCATGAATATTGTCTTTGAGAATGAAGAACAGATTAAGAATGTATTTGGAATACAAACACTATAGGACTTACTGAAGATGTTGATGCACCAAATGGGTGAGGAGACAAAGAGAATAATCAAGAATGCCTTTAGGTTTGAGCCAAAGTCATATGATTGAATAACAGAGAAATGCATTGAGAGTAGAAGAGAGGCAACAAAGATTAAATCTTGATGATGTTTCATTATCTGGTGTGGAGGTGCAGAGAAGGTAATTGTCAGGATACAAGGCAGAAGACACAGAGAAATTAATTTGGAGTTCTTCAGCATGTCAGTGGTGTTTAAAACCGTGGATGAGCATAACTGTGCTGAGTGTGGATGAATAAAAAGTCTTGATCACATAAAAATAATACAAAAAGAGTGACCTGTCAAATTAGTAGGAAATAACAGCAATATGAAACAAAGAAAGACATACTACAGAACACCAGATTTTAAAAAGAGTGAGTAGTCAGTGAGCCCTAATGCTACTGAGAAGTTTAACAATGGGATAGAGGAAGGGCTGGTAGACATTTTTACAGAGGAGTCACTAGTGACAGTCAAGAACAATTTCAAATACTGATCAAACTAAGAAGCTACCATGGGATGAACTGAAGAATGAATGGGAAAGAAAGAATGGAGTAAAGAGAACTATATAAGAGGAGAGAATTAGGGCTATGTACATGGAGTGAAATGAAGTCAATGGGGGAATCATATGTGGTTTCAATGCATGTTTGAGCCTCTCATACTTGCTTTTGTAGCCTAACATTAATCTCTTGAGCAAACAATCAATATAAAAAATAGAATCTTTCATTCCATATTGGACATTGCCAACATTCTAAATTAGTATCTCCTTAGCTGTTCACTCCTGAGATCAACCAAAAAAGCTTCATGTAATACATATTTAACTAACCTCAGACTGTTTCACAGAGTTAGAAGAGCAGCAGAACAACATGAAAGCATGGCTAAAGGAATGAAGATGGAAAATTCATCCATACATAGTACAAGGGTCAGGCACAGCTGAAAAATTTTTTGCTAAGTCACAGAATATATACAATAAAGTGAGTGAGAAAAATCTTCCAACAGCTTGTGCTTATGAAACTTTAAACAACAATTAGAGTTTGAATGATGACACTCTGCATTAGTGGCAAATATACTCTTAGAAGTAATATCATGAAATTATTAAAGAAAAATCCGTGGCCAGGAGTAGGATTATTGGCTATAGAGGACCTTTAGTCCTCCCAAACAATAAAGATCATTGCCATTGCTGTTATTTCCCCTTCAGAACTAGAGGGTAAGTTCCTACTGCTAAAAAATACTGCACAGAGAATGGAAAAATTAACAAGACTGAACTGGAGTTTTCTCACTGATTCCCAGATTTCATAGTATCAAAAGTTGCTTTGAAGGATTCTGTGGGTGTGAGGAGTCACCAATAGTTTACTCAATTATAGGCCTTTTATGCTACACTGTCATTATGCCAAGCAAGATGTGCCCGCTGGTGAAATGATGGCATGACTATTATGGGTACACCCAGTTCCTTTTGGATTGAATGTAAAGCCCATTGCATCAGAAAAAGTTTACAACTGGTACTATAAGGTGCATAGACTTCAGTGAACACTCCTAGCACACTGATATGCTTTCCTTAAAGATACATCAATTCATGTGGAATCTTTTATGTAGACCTAAAGGAAGGAAGCAAATCCTGTCTAAGCACTTTTTAGCTTTGTAGGTATATTGTAACTAAGATACAAGTGTATTAATTCATCATTACAGCCGCATTTAAAGCATTTTTCTTTTGGCATTTAGTGAGGAAAGAGGAACCTATAACTTCTAATAACTTCCAGTAGCTTATTGGCTTGAACTCCTCTTCTGGAGCATTAGCTCAAGCTATCCACATGCTATTTCATGATCAACAGATATAATGCTTTTGTTATCTCATCAGAGGCTTGAAAAGAACATTATTGGAGACTTTGTTAGAAGGAAAAAATGTATATTGACACTTTTCAAGATGGTATAGACTATAAGTATATTATGTCCTATGAGATTACTCAGCCAAGAACACCCACTGCGGAAGATGTTTTGACTATAATATATATATATATATATATATATATATATATATATATATATATATATATATAAAATGATATGTTGTTTAGATTTCAGAAATCTCTTTTCCCAGGCACTCTATGTACTATCTGCTGGAATAAAGTAAAAAAACACCCACAACAAGTAAAGTTGAAAGTTATCAACTGGTTCAAAAACCATGAAGTTTAGCAGACCTGACATGGCTCCGAACACATGCACTTCTCACACACAATGGCAAACATTGATGTAGACTCCTTGTGACAGCATCATTCCTGATGGGCCATATGGCTGTCCAGTGTTAGGCTGACTTTGCCTTGACCTCTACCATAATGAAAGGGCAGAGGTATGTGAGAGACAACACTCTTGGGAAGTGATGTTAACATTCCTATATGAGGTATCTTCCTGTGGTGCATTAGGAACACCTAGTTCAATGTTATAATGTTCACCTTAACACGGTTGCTATGTTAGTTTCCTACTGTTGCTACTGAAAGTACTACATACTTAGAAGTCTTACAGCAGCTTAAAATGAATTCATTTACAGTTCTAGAGATGAGGAGACTAAATTGATTTCTGTAGGGTGAGAAGTCTGAGTTCACTGGAAAATTTGAGTTCACTTCTTGGTTTTGAAAAACCCATCACTTAGCAGTCACTAAGCTAGAAAGCCACCAATCCCTGAGTTCAAAATCCCACCAGTTACTGAGCTTGAAATCTACCAGTCCCATGCCACCTTAGACAGCCCCCGACAACCTGATATTAAGAGCTGCATTCTGCTCAGCTTATTACTGCTTCTCCTCAGTGCTGAGCCAGTAGCACTCTCTTGGATTCTTCCCTTCAAATGTATTTTGTGGGATTTGCTGGATGGCAGCTCAGCCAGGATATTCTCCAGCAGAACTGCAAATCTTCTACTGGGGAAATGTCTCCTCTCAGAGCTGTGTGGTTCCTTGGCTCCCAAGTGTCAGGATATCTTTCTATTGGGTCACTTCCCCACTTCACAGCTGTGTGGTTCCTTGGTTTCTGACTGCCAAAGCACCTTGCCTCTCAGAGCTCCATTGGGGTCACCTTCCCCACTTCAGAACTGTGTGTTTCCTAGATTCCTAACTACCAGGGTACCTTTCTCTCAGAGCTATTAGGCTCCTGACTACCAGGGTACTTTTCTTTCAGAGCTGTATGGTTCCTGGGCTCCTGACTGCCAGGGGGCTGTTCCTTCTCTGACATAGCTGTGAACATTAACACCACCTCTTTTCCTTTATAGATTGATCATCCTTCTTCTTCCTCTTTTAAGAACACTTGTGATTACATAACAGAAATACCGAGTATCCAGGACTCCCTCTCCAGCCCAGGAACTTTAACTACTTGAGCCTATATAAATCCCTTTCTTCACACAATGTATTTCTAGGCTTGGAGATTAAGAGTAGGCACATTAGGACATTATTGCTGTGGCTGTTGCAACTACTGATCAATAATACATTCCACAGAAACTAAAGTTTATCAGTGACCACACACCTATGAGATTCACTTATATTCCCACAACATAGAATTTCTCATACCTATGAATAAAGTAATATGAATGAACTGCTGAAAACCAGAATCTCTTTCTAACTGAGAGCATTTTCCAAAGATACGATGCTATCCTAATCAGTGTAGCATGTTCCGAACCAGCCATTAGAATGTTATGCTGTTTCTGTCATCGCCGGGATCCACACATAGGGATCAAGAGACTGAAGAATACCCAAAGACTATCCTGAACTACATCTTTTTGCCCTTCAGAATTTAAGTCCTTTTTCTGTCAAGATATGATTTCAAAGAGGAAGTGTTTCTACCACATGGCACAGTAGTTCTATTTATCTTGGAGCCAGTACTGTTTCTTGACCATTATGGAATCTTTCTGTCACCAAGGCAACAAACATGCACAGCGGAGAGATTGATTACTGTTATTAGGGGAAAATAGAATGCTGGTATGCAATGGGACAGGTGGATTATGCTTAAAACTCACGTATCCCCTGAGAAGATCATGACTATTTCTATACTGAATAATAATTGTTGGTGGAAAACCAAAGACACTGAACAAAAAAGACTACTAAGAGCTAAGACTCTTTACAAGTTTAGTTTTGAATTATCTTAAAAGTTAAAAAATATTAACCAGATCAGATTCTACTCGAGATCAAAGGGAACATGGAATGAGTAGCAGAAGAAGGAATTATGAATATCACTATAGTCTCATGATCTATTAACAGTCATCATAGAAATGATGAGAGTGGCTACTGCACATGATTTATATTGCCTTTTCTGTTACATTTGCATGTGTTAATCAATTGTTTCTTATTTATCCTCTCCGCTTTCCTACTTCATATTATACCAAAAATGGGAGAGTAAATGATTTTACAATTTAGTATTTAAATTACAAAATATTTACAGTGAGACATTTTGGATTATACACAAATTTGTTCATTGTATTACATAAAACATGACATCATTGTTATTGAATGAAGTTTAAATAAGGATAGAAGGGGGATGGATGACTGAGCACTGTGCCACCAAAGAGTGAACTTGTTGACTATCTGTCTGATAGTCTTAGTTCTAGACTCTTTCTTTAGTGTGGTTATGGTTTCTGTTTGGTTGTTTGGTTGTTTGGTTAGTTAGTTTTGTTGTTTGTTCTTTTTTTCTGTGAAATTAGCAGGAATGGAAACCTACAAACTATATTTCCCAGGTTCTCTTGACAGTGAAGATTATGATGACGTAGAATGAAAGGAGAAAGAAGAAAGCCATTTCATTTTATGTTGTCTGTGGTACACCAAGAAACAGCAGCAATAACCAGTAGGGGTGTAACTTAGGATGTGTGGCTCAGTTGCAGTATTGTCCACCCAATTGCAGAAAAATCAGCAGCAGCAGCAGCAGCAGCATCACAAACTGCTCATACACATGGATGCAGTGTCAGCACCTTCATTAGAAAGCTGCCCAGAGCAGCTAGGCTTCAGTCCAGAGTCGGTAGGAGCTTCTAGTTTTGAGCAGCCTTTTCTCTTTTGTTCTCCAGTTTCTGAGCTCATAACCAGTTCTCTACACTAAATCCCTTTTGTTTGAAGTATTGAGAATGCCTTCTGATTTCTGGGGTTGACACCAACTGATAGAGATATGAGCATCAATTTTACCAAATACATTAAAAACAAAAACAAAATTCCCAAACTGGGAGTTCTTTCTGGTAAATATTTTCTAAGTGAGATTTGAGTTGTTTGGGAAATTAGGCTGCCTACCTTATCCAGGGAGAGTGGGACATAGTGGAGAAGAAAATGTGAGATCTTAAGCACATTAAATTGCCTTTTAGAGCAGCTCTTCCTAAAGAATAATGTTGATCAAAGAATAGAAGCAACTATATAAACTGTACTACACAAGTATTTGTTTCTGTGAAATAGTTAATGATTCAAGAAAATTTGAAAACCAACAGGCCATGTGAAGTTGTCTGACTACTATAAATGTTTAGAAGTTTTTGTCTGTCCAATACCTTATTCTCTAGCCACCGTTATCTCCTGCCATTTCCATCTCTGTCTTTACCTCTTTATATTATTTCTCATCATTTTAAAATTTATAGTGGAATTACAGGTTTTATTATGACCTCTTCATATCAAATGCTTTGATCATATTCACCATCCAATACCCAATAATGTCTTGTGTTCTTTCTTCTTTTATAATATCCTTTCTCCTGCCAAATAGTACTCTTCTGATTTTAACTAACACACACACACACACATACACACACACACACACACACACACATACAAACACATTGTTTCAACCACTTCAGAACTGGAATTCAAATGCCACTTCATTAAATTACACCAGAATAGATACTTGACAACTTGCCAGATCTTGGAACTTCTGAACAACACAACTAAGCAAAATCTTGCTTGAGCTAAATGTGAAGAGTAAAGGTCCCAACTGAAGATGAAGCTCCTGTGATGATGGATGCCAAGAAAGGCAAGAGCCATTGTTCATTCTGTTGAATCAGAATCCTTTCAAGTGAAGATGAAAAGGACAAAAATGAAAGAATATGGTGAATCTGTGAGACAGTACAGGAAGGGAGATGCAAAGCCTAGGAAAGCAGAAAAATGCAGATTATACCCCTCTACCATGCAGAACTTCCCCATGCCTGCCCACAGCTAATCGGGACTCCTGAGAGTCCTGTGGTTCGGGACTGTCCTAGAGCTAAGATTGAGTCAAAGCTGGCTTGTTTATTTCTGCATTGGTCTAATTTAAACTTTTCTAAGGTCATGTGCTCACAGGGGGACACAATAAGCATGCACGAACACAGATTTCCCCACCCCTAAACCCCTAATGGGTTTCAATGAAGAGGAAGCAGTCCACAGTAAGGATGGAGAAAGCTTCATGGTGGGCAGGAAAGCCCACCCTCTCTAAAACCCTGATTGGTCAATCACAGGCCACTTCTAATCCCTACTATAGGCAGGGAAATACCCAACCTGCTCAAGCACTGATTGGTCAAATATGCCTTCTTGCACTGATAACCTCATAGGCTCTGGGCATCTTGAATCTGGCCACACGGCTTAAAAAAAACAAAACAAAAAACCCAGTGACTTAAAATTTTATCAAGATTTGCCCTGCCGCTAAGGTCATGTTTTGCCTTACTGAGATTATGATCTTATCATAATAACAACAGCACAGGTGACAGATTTTAAATTTTAAGGATGAATAAAGCAGTACTTTTGATATCACAAAAGCCCTCTCAGGCACAAGCCTGCAGTGTGCGCTGCGCCCGCCCCTGCCACAAGGAGCCTTTCCGCAAAAGTTTGTAAAAAAGAAAAATAATTTTAAATTTAAGAGCAAATTTCAGACCTGATTTTCCTTAAAGCAAAAACTGTGGGATAGAACATTTTAAATTGTTTTACAATGCCTTTCTTGATCTATTCCCATCTTAAAAGCCACACGTACAGGCTCCACCCCCACAGAGGCTGCTGGTTTTGATGTTTGTCCACACACCACCCTAATAATCAATAATCCTCCTTGCCCTGGGTCTCATCCCTTTAACACCTCTCTATAAAAAGCCCTATAGGTGCAAGGGCCTCCACTGTGACTACTACATGAAAACATACTGGACACGTAATACATGAAAGGTACCTTATATACGCCTTACAATGGAAAAGGGCTTTTGCTTGTGTCTCTCCACAGGACAAGCCCTAACTCTATTTGGGTCCCAGCCCAAATGTTCACTGACAGATCAACCAAAGAAATGGGGAAGATGCCCCCTAGAGGAGCCACAAGAAAATCACTTGGAATGACATCCAAGAATTGGTAGCCAATTTCCAGGGAATGTATCCTACACATGTATCCTACATGTCATCCTTGATTCTTGTTCAGCTACCTCTCACTAAAGTTTCCCAGACACCTGGGACAAACAGTGAAGGACGGGAATGAATGGAAAATTATTATAATCTGACACTTCACTCTCTCATTCCCTAACAGAGAAATAAAAAACAAAAGGAGATTTCAGACCTGGTACACAGTGAAATCTCTTCCTATTACTAACAAACTTAATCTCTCTTGCAGGAAGCCACAAGAAGATGGTCCCCTGAGACCTCCATTCAGAGAATCTGTCTCTCTGAGTCCCATTCGAATTCCAAATCCTAGTGCCTATGTAACGTCTCTGTTTCATCACTATACCTTGCCTCCCAGTCCACTGCTTACAGCTATATCTATTAAGGCTCTATAAGGCAACCCTTCAGTGCCTTTTCATAGATGCTACAGGAACCAACATGTGTCCATCTTCCAATGCTTCTCTAGTGCCAAAACATTTTCCCTCCAAGCTTTTAGATTATTCAACAGCTTTATCTGAGCCCAGCAGCTGAGAGAAGAAGGAGAAAAAATAAAGATCATCCCATCTGCGCACCCATTGATTCCTGCTGAAGCCGTGCCTGTCCAGAAACACACCATTTGGTGGCCGGTGATCTCCAGGACAAACCAGACCAAGCGACTTCAGCTTCACAGCTCCATACCTCCTAAATGGACAGACAAGCCCCTTTTATTTGGACTGTGCTGGACTTGCTAACTTGTGGGAGGGATTTTAGCTAATGACTTTGGACTGGCAAAATGGGATATACATCTAACCCCAAAATCTTCCAATGGGGTCTACAAGCCCTTTACACCCCTAATGCCTATATACCTTGATATTCAAACCTCCTAATTGTTTCACCTCTTCCCTTCCTTGGTCCTATCTTGGCAACTGGGACCTTCCTTGCCCCTTGTATCATCCAGTCCCTACAGCAGCAGATAAACAACTTAACCAAAAGTGCCACCAATCGGGTTCTAATCCAATACCAAACCATCCTCAATTAGTGGTTATACCTCCCTCTTTTAAATAAAAGCAAAGGAGGAGTTGTGGGACTGTCCTAGAGCTAAGAGTGAGTCAAAGCTGGCTTGGAACCCTGTGTCATTCTGACAGATGAGAGCAGTAGGTGTTTGGCTGCTCTGCCCTTAGCCTGGCCAGAAAGAGGAGCAAAGAAATGTGGCTTGGTTAATGCTTTGTCTGCCCTGTATCTGGAAGCACAGTCAGTACATACAGAAGAGGCTGTGGCAGTACCCCTGTCTCAACCAATGGGTCCCATTCTCGGGCCAATGACTCCTCCTCTGACTATACCCTATAAAATGCACCCTACAACCAGCAGTAAATGAAACTTCCCCAAGATGTGTTTGTCTCTTGAGTTCCTGTACTCGCAACTCACCAGGCTCCACCAAGACAGGATTGGGATGCAGTAAGAGCCACAATCCATCCACGCTGCAATGCATGGCTTTCCTGCCTGGGGATGGCCAGCTGCGGGCAGCTGTGTTGACTCTTCCGGGCTAGGAAAGCTGTGGCTGGGAACATGTGAGTGGGTGAGATTTCTTTTACAACACTATGGCATATGTGATACATACGATACAGATTCTACATATGACAGCAAACATGCAAACTTTGTCTTTCTGAGTCTGATCCAGATATTCAGCCTCTCCAGTTCCCTAGAACAATTACTGATTAACTGCATTCAAGCAACATGTCCCAAGTACACCTGGTTGAGACTGCTTCTTCATTATAAAGGGTAGAATTCTGAGTTAGAAGAAAGGACCCTTGCCTAGATCAGGGGTTTGGAGGTATAGCTATCAAATGAGAAAAGTATGAAGGATTGGGGACTGGTGTCTTTTGGCACCTTCAACTTCTAATGTAAGATGGCAATGTAATAGAACTTCTTGAGTCCATTTAAAACTCCAGACATGAAGAACCTAGCTAAGAATCAGGGTAAGGAAAGTTTAATATTTTATTATTGTAATTTATGAACCACATTGCACATACTCACTATTCTCTGACCTTGCCTCTACTTCTCTACCCTTACCACATTTGGTTAGGGTTCTACTGAAAAGCATATCTGTTGGGAGCAATGCAAGGAAACAGCAGCCAGCATTGGAGCTTCAGAAGCACAGCTCACCGGTTAGCACTGCTACAATGAGCCTACCCCAGTTTGGCAAAGTCATGGGGGAGTGTCTCCTGAATGCCCTTTGCCACTGCGGGGCCTTATCATACTTGCTGCTACAATGGTCACCCTGCCTCTCTGGTGGTATGAAAGTTCTATGGCAGTCTCTAACCAGAACACTGGGCAGTGTTACTGACACACATAATAATGGTGATGATTTTTCCTCAAGCAATGCCACGTAGGTAAGGCAATGATACTCAGTTAAACTAGTGATTCAGTTGAAATTCCAGAAAGAATAATGAAAAAAAAATATGTATAGTTAGGAACAGTAAGTGTTTTTCACATATAGTTAAAATAGAATGTTTTGCTTGCTGCCTTGGACTCAAGAACATTAGTGATGTAAGGAATAATGTAGAAGTAAGAAAACATATTTTTGCTAGGGATTTGTTTGCTCACAGTTAGTAAAGCTAGAACAAAGAAAGCTTAATTGCTAGAGCCCACAAATTATACCTATAAAAAATAAACCTGTGATTCAAGAAATAACAAATGAGTTTCAGTGCCTATTGTTAAGCTTGAATTTTCTTGACCACAAATAAAACTGATTCCTTCCTGGTTTCTTTGATTAAAGTTTGCTGATGAGTTTGGAGTACACCTTGAGGATATAGAGCTGTGCAGCAGATTCTCCTTTTACCTAAGAAAAGGGGGAAAAACCCTACTTGAAGTTTTCTGGTCATAACAAACTTCTTTCATTGTGTTAACTAAATAAAATTGTGTTAGATTAGGATGCTATGATGTGTATTTGTTTCCTAGCAACCACAAGACTGTTACCTGCCAACTACAATAGTAGCTGGTTGGCTGTGAAAATATTTGGCTTGCTTAAACTCTGTTAATCTATAATAATAAAATTACTGTTTCTGGGATATAGATGTATTATGGGGGGAAAGTACATGAAAAATTGGATGTCTGTGCTTAATCTTGTGTGGGTATTGAAAACAATTTGTTTTTTAAATATATAACTTATAATCATGCACTGGGAATAATAGGACTCGTGATGTGAATATGATGCGATGTCTTCTTACATAGAGGGTATTGTTTAAAAGGTATATAGGTATATGGGAAATAATAAGAGAGAGAAGAGAAGAAGGAAGCTTGCAAGATGTGTGAGTAAGATCTATGTGTGTTGGAGCTTTGCTTCATCCATAATGAAGAAGCTTACAAAAGGAAGCTAATAAGATGTATGAGTGAGATACATGGATGTTGGAGCTTTACTTCTTCCACAGGAACAAAAGGAACCTTACAATATGGGTATGGGTAAGGTGTGTGTGTGTGTGTGTGTGTGTGTGTGTGTGTGTGTGTGTGTGGTTAAAACTTACAAGATGTACGTGTGTGTGTGGTGAGTGTGTGTTGAAGCTTTGCTTCATCCACAAGATGTGTGTAAATGTGTGTATGTGTGTGCGTGTGTGTGTGTATGTGTGTGTGTGTGTGTGATTTTATGTAGAGGATATAGAGAAAAGAGAGTTGAAGGAGAATAGAGGAAAGAGAAAAGGTCTGAATAAAGAGAGAAGTCTGGTCCCATCTATAACAGGTGTGGTTTTATTCATATTATTCATAGATCTGCATCTCCCTCCTGGGCCGCTGAGGCAAAGCCTCAATACATAGCCTCCCTACATCTCTACAACTGCTCTATTACTAGGAAAGATATAGACATTTCCTCTCAGGCATCAAATAAAAGAAGTTACTCACCTTTTATAAAATATTCTTTTTCTTAGTTTTGTGAGTAAGTGGCTTAATGGAATGAAATTGTTTAACATAGAAATCAGTATCCACATTCGTTTTGTAGCTTTGCTCATTGTCAGTATAGATAATATCTAGCCAATATAAAATTAAGATACAGTTTAATCAATAAAGATTAGTAAAAATGCTGAGACACAATTGCATTTGTATGATTTCTTCTCACAAATCACACCTAAGCAAATATTGTTATTATTGTTATTATTATTTTGTCTTTTGAGGCAGGGTTTCTCTGGCTGTCCTGGAACTCTGTAGATTACACTGGCTTCGAACTCACAAAGATCTGCCTGCCTTTGCCTGCTGGGATTAAAGGCATGCACCAACACTGCACAGTGCAAATATTGTTTTAAAGCTTCATATTTGTTTCTGAAAAAGAAAGTAAGAAATTATTTAATCTCATGATTTCTTTTATCTTGTATATATCACCAAAACTAAATTCTAAGTTGCACTGAAGTTAGAATTGCCTTTAACAGTTGATCTGACAAGATAGTCCACTGGTACAACAGTATCACAATAATATGGATGTAATCAATCACTTTCTGAATGGATCTAAGGGCCATTTCATGAGATGGAACC
This sequence comes from Cricetomys ansorgei, assembly GCA_026225945.1. Lineage (NCBI taxonomy): Eukaryota > Metazoa > Chordata > Mammalia > Rodentia > Nesomyidae > Cricetomys > Cricetomys ansorgei. The sequence continues at coordinate 16,485,029 of JAMJFZ010000242.1, forward strand.
ATAACTGGCTCTACTAGTGGGCTAAGAAAGTTATGGTTAGATAGGTGATAGGCCATAGGAGAGAACCCAATATTATTCTGCTAAATGGACACAAGATCAGTACAACTCCTAAAGACTTATCGCTATACCCACAAACCAATACATCTCTCAGCCCAATCAGGGAAGCTTCTCATCGATGTGGATGGCAATTAACAGAGACCCCAACTGGTCAATGTGCTGAGAATAAGAGACTGTAGGGTGCTTATCCCTAAATGGGATGTACATATCACACCCCTCCCTGACAAGTCTCAGGGATCTTCATAGAAGAGGAAATAGATGGATTGTTTGAGTCAGAGGTGATGGATGACTTAAGAAAATACTGTTTATCATACACAACAGAACTGTTGCATCTAAGAATCCACAGAGATTATGACAGTGAAAATGAGACCTGTAAAAGCTCAATTCAGAAAAACAAAAATCTAGCATGGAGGGGTGTAAGCAAAATGTATTTTTAGTGATATTGTTGAGAGATTTGTACCAATGATGCTAAATTCTAATAAAAAGATGGATATTTTCATCTAGTCTAAGTAGCCTTTATAAAGTGCTCCATTTAAACATCTCTAAGGCAGGCAGAGACAGAGACTGGGACACAATGAGGCTGCTCTAGTATCTAGTCCATACTTGATTTTTTGAGAGACTGGGAATCAATCTCAGGTGATAAACAAGGATAAGAGGACATTTTCACCATGGCAGGTTCCATTTATTGGTGAGTAGGTGCGTGAATCAGTTCTGAGAGTGAGTTAGTCTCTTTTCATCACTGTGACAAAATGTCTGAGAAAAACAACTGGCAGGGAGATGATTTATTTGGACTTGAGTTTTCAGAGATTTGAGTCTGTAGCTGGATAGCTCCATTTCAGAGTTGAGGTGGGACACCAAGCAGCAGGGACCTGTGATAAAAGAGCCTGCTCATCACCTTGTGACCAGGAAGTAGACAAACAGAGAAAGGAAGAGATCTGGAGAAAATTATACTCTTCAGAAATATCCTCCCAGCAATCTACCTTCTTCAATCAGGCCGGACCCTGTATGGTACCTACCACCTCCTGGTAATCACTCAACGATGAACTCATTAATGGATTTTTTTTTCATTGATTGTGCCAGTATCCTCACATTCCAATCACTTTCTGAGTCTTTATTTACAATCAAATCTTCAATATACAAGCCTTTTACATGGCATTTCAAATGTAAAGGATGATGGTGATTTTGAATTGACCTACAAGGGATGAATTGGCAGAGCAAAACAAAGAATGTGTGCAATCTTGAAAGCCTTTTATTACCCTAAATGAATTTTCCCTTGGAATCCAGAAACCCTCAGGGAAACCCTGGTGTTCTTTGTGAGGGTCCAAAAGACCTTGACATGAGCCAGTCAAGGTGCCATGTAATTATCTACTCTTTCTTTCAAATGAAGGGTGTTGATGATGGATCATTTGCTTTTTTTGTCCTATAAATTGAGGACAGCGGGTGAGAAAGTAGAGAGAAACGTCTGATCTCTCAACTTTTCAATTCTACTGTTTGGAAGTCACCAAGCCCTAGTGAATTCTTTGAGAAGTATATGTACTTAAATTCATCCCCATTATGCCTTCATAGAGCAGAAGACAGTTAGGTATACTCCAAGATGACTACTTTTAGGTAGGCAAAGTTCATAAGGATCAATTGCTCCCCCTGAAGTGGGAAAGACTACTTTACAAGTGAGAAATCAAAAGGGACACATGTAAGGGCACTGTGACGAATCTAGCCAAAATATATACATATAAAGAAAGTTACAGAGCAAACACAAATCAAGTACTATGATTCCTTGGGCTTAGATCACATGCAAAGTTCCAGGTTAACTTGGATACTCACCTGATTCAGTTTCTAAATCCCATCCTAACCTATTTGTTCTTCTGGTTTTTTGTTTTGTTCGGTTGGGGTTTTTTTTTTCCTTTTTTTTTTTTTTTGGTGTTGTTTTTTTATGTCTCTGGATGGAAATACTTCTTGCTCAAGTAGAGTATAGGAGTTATAAATATTAACAGCTGCCTCACCAGATAACTAAATTTTAGTAGGTATGTCCTTCCTGATGCACATAGATAATTGTTTTTTTGTGCTTTAAGGAAATTGTACTGGCCAACTCTAACCACCCATGCCCCCCATGCTCCTCTGTCTTCCCTTAGAAGAGAGCGGTCCACCTAGGGTCACCTCTCAAACAGGCCACAACAAATGGAACAAGGTCAATGCCCACATCGAGAGTGGACCAGGCAACCCATCTGAAGGAAATTGGTCCCAAGGGCAGGCAAAAGCATCAGAGAAACCCCACATACATTCTAGTCTGCATCCTCTCCGCAAGAAGCCCAAGCCAGACAACCACACAACGTATCTAAGAGACCCTTCAGATTCCTATCTTCTGCTTCAGGCTCCAAAGGACCCCAAGAGCACTGGTCCGCTGACTCCATGGGGTCTGCTCTTCTGATGTCCTCAAGCCCTCTGGTCCCCGAAATGTCTCCTCCCTCTCTTCTGCCAGTTTTCTGGAGCTCTGCATGATGTTTGGCTCTGGGCCTCTGCGTCCATTCCCATCAACTGCCGGCAGAAACCTCTCTGATGGAGCCTGGACTAGGTACCAATGCATGTTTAAAAAAAGGATATCATCAGAAATTGTCTCCTGGCTATCCAGTCTCTAGTTCCTGGCCTACCCTGCAGAGTCAGGCATGAGTTCTCTTCTTGGCATGGGCTCCTGTCCTTCCACTGTCCTGGTGGGTCCTGTAGAAAGGATGGGTTAGGTCAAAGGTTTTGGTGGCTAGTGTGGTGTCGAAGTCTCGCCACTATGAACCTTGCCGGGTACACAAGATGGCCTGTTCAGGTTCACCATCCTCAATTGCTAGAGGTCCTCACCAAGTTCTCCATCGCGAGCTCCAGACCAAGGGCAGTGGAAACTCATCAGAGTTTTCTTTTAATCAAATTTCAGCCCAAAGAGTTTTGCATTTCATGCTGCTACATCTCTGTGTGTAGAAAATGAAGAAGACAGTTGATTAGAACAAAAGAGACTTGTTTACGTTGCCTTGTTTATTTTCCTGCTAATAATAACTCACAAATGATGCAGTCTCCTAGTTTTGAAAATGGTGACATTTGTGCAATTATTAAGTAAATATTGTTACCTTTCAATACTTAAACTAGGGTTATCTATGTACAGTGAAGGATATGAAGATTTACTTTTCAATAGTAATATTAATTCCCAGGCCTGTGAGACAACTACTTACATAAATTGGGGGTTCCGATGAAATTTTCTTAGAAAAAATTTGCATAAATTTTAAGTTTTTGTTTATTCATTGATAATTTCATATACAAATACAATATATGTAGATTACATCCACTACCATCATCTATTTTCTCCCTCCAACTCTTCCCAGTACCCTCTTACTGACTTCCTGATTTCATGTCTTTTCCTCTTTTTTTCTCTCTCTCTATGCCCACCCTCTCTTGCTTAGTAACTCACTCAGTACAATTAGTAATGCCTATAGGCATACAGGTATAGGGTACCATCCACTGGAGCATAGGAAACCTACCATGGGCCACATTTCTGAAGAAAACTGACTCTCCAACCTCCAAAGACACCATCAACTACCAATAGCTCCTCAGTTAGAAATGGGTCCTGGTTAGTATCTTCCCTGTCTATGCTGGAGTATGAACTGGCTTGATCTTGCATAGGTCTTGTGTCAACAAACACAGCTACTGTGAGTTCAGGATTGTAATGGCTTTGTCATACCAAACAAACTGACAAGCAAAACCCGTTTTACTGCCATCTTCCTCAACCATTTGTAGAAGGATAACTGCTGAGTACAATATTACCAAAATTGAGGCAGTTGTGAGGTACAAAGGGATGCCAGAAAGGCCAGAAACATCATATAAAAGGAAAGCTCCATGGACATAAGATCCCATATGGTATTGTCAGCAGGGGTATGGGGCTCCTTTAGCAGGTTCTTAGATTTGTAGATTAAGATAATTTGAAAACTGCCTCAAAAGAAATACAAGGATAACTTTATTGAAAACTTTATGGGTAACGTATGGATCTTAGCAGCTGCCAAATGGAGGGAAAATGGTAAAAGGAGAGAGGGATCATCTAGAAGTCAGGCAGGGTAGGCACTAGAAAACTTTCAGCAGCTGTGTGGTCAAGGAAGTCGGTTATTCGAGAGAAAAGAAAACCTGGAGAGGCGGGGCGAGCAGGCTGAGGTATTTGGTCAGTATTTGGGGCAATGAGACAAAAGAAGAGAAAGAAAAGAGCTTACATTTTTACAGAATACAAGTGAAAAGACATCTGCCTGAACAAGGTAGGAACACGGGAAAACTGGGAGCCCGAACCATTTTTATGTTTTGTTTTTATTGAAAGGGCGAAAAAATTGAACTCTGCCCTGGATGATGTTGGCCTTGGGTATGAAAAGGGCAAAGCTGCAGGGCAGAAAGTGATAGGGCACCTGAGGTTCTCCTGAAGTTCCTTGAATGATAAACACTAAGAAAGTTGTTAAAATGCAGCTGAGTCGGTTAGGGCATGATGCCACATACTGATAATCCCTGCACTCAAGAGGTGGACGCAGGAGGGTAAGAAGCTCAAGACCAGCCTTAACTATATAACAAGCATCTAAATAACAAGCATCAAAAAGACTCCGCTATGCCAAGGCCATTGTCAAATGTCAGACCAAACACCTTAGGCTTGATGTCTCTCTTTTCTGTACAAGGTAAACGTTGGTACAAGATGTGAAAAAGAACAGGTGCCTTCCTGACATCCACACTCATTCCAACAAGTTTCATCAGCATCCATTGAAATAGTTCTTCTCCTGGTTGTCATCACTCTTTGTACATCATGTACATCATTAGTCCTTGCATCAGTGTGGAGCACATCATGTGCTTGCTGGAGTTCCCAATGTACACAGAAAGGTAAGGAAGGAGTCAAGACTTCCAGAAGGCTAGTCAATGTTAGCATTCTAATCATCGCCAAAAGTTGAGTCAGAAATATCAGGGTTGTTCCAGGAAAAGCCTCTTTCATTCTCCAAGACAAACAACTGTTATTCTGTCCACACACTGAGCATAGAAAGCCTAAATACATCATCAAACCTATGGGAGGAGGGTGATATTATTACCACCAGGCAATTGTAATTACAGAGCAAATATTTTCTGCAATATTTACGTACACATTCTAAGTTTATTGTTCTATGAAACAAATGCATTTTGATGTGTACTTTTGTCCCCAAAGAAATAGTGTGACCTCACAGATAAAATAGTAGATTTAGTCTTGAAGCACTGTCTTCTGCATCAGTTTTCTTCACTGTTTTCAACATGGTACCAGTAACTGGCCATTCCCATCCTAGTGCTATGGCCAATTTCTAACTGGAACTATGTCAAACATTGTACCATTCAGAATCACAAGATTATTTGGAATTCACATTGAAGTAAAATGTTTCCCAGGGCTGGTGAGTAAGTAGACAAATACAATCAAAAGTACAAATTCTTTACCATAATGAAATTGATTTTTCTTTCTCATGATCTTAATTATCTCATTATTATAATATGATTTTTTTTTCAGATTCAGAGTCAGGGTGTCAAAATAACTGTCCAGACTATAGAATCAACAAGCCTAAATCAGAATGCTGTTAGTGCTGCTAGTATTACTAAAAGGACTCCCAAGACAAGATCCCAGAGAATTCCCTCCACCACACTGTGAGAACTTCCCTTTGTTAGAACAAGGAAATAACCCTTTTCTCAAGTATGAACTCTCCTTAACAATGTCTGTTGACACTTTGTTGCCAGCAATATGGCCACTGTGCAACTGATGATGCAAGATGAAAACAAGAATTTTACTGATTCAACCAATATTCATGGTGGCAGAAAACGTATCCATGTCTGAAACAGATAGAAAAATCAATGGATATTTTTATTATATCAAGACTTGAATTAGGGGTGGAGACATGGCTCGGCGGTGAAGAGCACTGACTCCTCGTCCAGAGGCCCTGAGTTCAATTCCCAGCAACCACATCTTGGCTCACAACCATCTATAATGGGATCTGATGCCCTCTTCTGGCATGCAGGTATACGTCTTCAAGACAGAAGGCTCAGACATAAATAAATAAATCTTAAAAAAAAAAAAAAAAAAACTTGAATGAATAAACCATTAATAAACCAATAATGGAAGAATGGAATACCACATAGAAAAGACTGAAAACACATGAATGAACAAGACATAAACTTTGATCTTTGAGAAAATCAGGATATTTACATTTTACTGAGTGTGTATTTTTTTCAAATATGTATTTAATACCAACATTTTGCAGATACTTTGCTAGGTACAAAAAAAACATATTCATATTTGTTCGATAAAAGTAAAGAGATCTTGTCTAGCAGTTATATATGAAGATATAGATTTAAGATTTTTTGACAATGGTTATGAATATGATTTTTTGCTTGCATGCATGCCTGAGGCAGCAGGGGCCAGAAGAAGGCTTCATGCTCCCTAGAACTGGACTTATAGATGGTTATGAGGAGCCATTTGGGTTCTGGGAATTGAACTTGGGTCCTCTGGAAGAGCAGCAAGTACTCTTGTACTCTGTGCCATATCTCAAGCACATAGAATTAAAATTACTTTAAGTGACATGAAAAATACCATGAAATATATAATCAGAGAGTTGAATGTAAATGAAAGGGCAAACTTAAGGAAGAGTAAGGGAGGAAAAAAGAAAGGAGAACGCTTCATGAGAAAATGTTTATTAACATGTCTTAAAGGTTGAAGGCTTTCATGTTTTACTTCTCATGCAGAGAAAACAAAGAAATGACCTACATGGCTGGGAGATTAAGAAGGATGCTAAAGGAAGAGAAGTAGAAAGAAAGTCTAAATCCTTCCTTAGGATCTTGAAGAAGGGAAAACTGGAGAGAAATGTGATCACAGTTGCTCCATAGAGACTGTCCCACGGACAGAGCTCTGAAGAAGCAAGACACTGTGCAAACACCCAAAGGGGCTGGTGACAAGCCAAAGCAGAAGTGGCAGTGTCATCTGAGATGCAATAATGAACACAGTTGGATGTGTGCTTAAGTTTTGGACATAAAGTCCAAAAGAGAGAGAGAAACAGAGAGAGAACATGTGAGAAATAAGTACCGATGTTGGCAATTGGTAAGGGAAGCATCAAGGTGAATAACTAAGGTTTTGATCTGAGCAGTAACCTTGAAATAAAGAAACAGTAAGAAAAGTGATGAAAAATTACTTAATGGTGCTGAGTGATTAAAATAATAACACAGGGCATGCTATATTTGAGATGTCTGAGGAAGATACCAGACTTCATATTTCCTAAGTTTTCCCATTCATAAAAACCAGTACCCTCACAATGCCCTGCATGCCCCCTCACGATCTGGGCCTTTAGTGATTCCTTCACATCGCGCCCCAATTTTTCTCTCTCACTTCCCTCCAGGTGGACTGTCGTGCTCAATACATGTTGAACACATCAGCTGCTTTTTCCCCAGAGCCTGGCCTGGACTTTCTGCCTGAGATGAACATTCATAGCTATGCCCATAGTGTAATTCCTCACTTCCTTCTGTTTGGATACTTTTTCTTACCACTTGGCCATAATTGTCTTCAACCTTCCATTATTTTCTCATCTCCTTTCCATGAATATGTCATAATCTGATCATGTAGGTGGTTCCATTCCTGGGCTTGTGGTCCTGGGTACTATATAAAAGCACCCTGAGCAAGCCAAGGGAAGCAGCCAGTAAGCATCACTTCTCCATGGCCTCTGCATCAGCTCCTGCTCCCAGGTTCTTACTTTCTTTGAGTTCCTGTCTGGACCTCCTTTGAAGAACAGAGATATAGAAGTATAAGCCTTTATACTTATAGAAGTATAAGTATACTCTTTCCTCCCCAACTTGATTTTTTGGTCATGGTGTTTCATTGCAGCAATACAAACCCTAAGACTCCACTAATCTATCCCAAGAAATGAGTAGTGCTTAAAAATTCTGAAGACTTGGAGATGGGCTAAGAATTTCCTCTACTGGTTAGCTGAAACATTAACCTGGGGATGTTGACCAAAGCCAGACGCCAAGGTCAGGCAAAAGACTTAACTATTTTCTAACAATGACGAAAGTGTCAATAGTTGTATCAAACTCTACTTTCCCAAAGATGATGTAAGGAGGACTATATGACATCTACACAGAAAGTGCCCTGTGTGAGAAAAACAAAAACAAACAACCACAACAAACAAATAAAAACAAACACCAAACTTTTTGTTTTAATTTCCAAATCATTTTAAGATGTCGGTAACCCCACCTGGGTGTTGCTCTGAAATATGTTAACTTTATTGTTTATAAAGTAAAAACCTTCTCTTTGTGACAAGGGGGCACATGACTTCATTTGTCAAGAGTGTTTGTTATACAAACAACCTGGAAAAGGAAGTGTGAAACAGTGATAAATATCTAGCTCTAAGCCCAAGACAGGGAGAAACATGAAAGAAAATAGAGAATTGGCACCATGCATGATAGATACTGGTAACATATCAGTAAATGAAGGATCGATTCCTTGAGTTAGTTATTACCATTATGTTTATTTCCAAATGCATAAATTGAGGCAATTGTAATGTGAACCAGTTTTCTAGAGGCGTGCAGCTACTCTGGTAAGCAGGCACAGCCCCAGGACACAGGAGATGGGAAACTGAGCCTTCCTTTTCTTTTATCCCACTCTGGTGCCATCAGCCTATCAGGGCTTAATAAATGCACAGCAGATAAAGAGAGACATGCAGGGAAACAAAAACAGAAAGGGAAGATTAAAAGGAAAGGAAAGAATGGAAAACATGTTTGAGCTGTTCATATTTGCTCATCCATTTAGAACTACAGAGCAGACAAGACCTTTGATTTCACCTGCAGATAAGAAAACAAGGACTCAGGAAGGGAGGAGGCTTATCTGAAACCCAAGAGTACATCAAGACTCAAGTTAACTAGCTTTTCCTGGCAGAATTTAGGTCCAACCTTTCTTGCTCTGTTTTCTACTCAGATATCATTTTCCCCAGTCTGGAGGCCATACAGAGTCAATCAATAACAGCACAGCAGGTGGAGCCTGTATTACCATCTGCCTATATAACCACTCCTCAGTTTCCGAAGAGAAGCACAGCGAAGAATTCTCCTGACCTTTGCATCTAGATCTGCAACCATGAAGGTGGCAATTATCTTCCTTCTCAGTGCTTTGGCCCTGTTCAATTTAGCAGGTAGGTGTGTTTGCATATAATTCAAAAATTAGTTAAAATTGTTGACCTGTCGTTTTACTGAACATATCTCCTGCAGATTCAGACAGTCTAGCATTAGCTAACTAGTGCCAATAAGTCGAAATGAAGTCAATGGGCATGAATCACAGAAAGAAGTATTTCTAACATAAATGAGGAAAACAGGTCTGGTAAGACATGCCCAGAGATAGATAGTCATGGCCTGCACTAAGGACAAGGCTGTTACTTCCCCAGGGATGTGGTAGAGAAGAAAGAGTTACAGTCTAGAATTCCCTTCTAACTTTATAAATGGCTACTAGAACTATGTAAATTAAGACCAACTCACAAAATTTAAATTATTATGAACTTGCATAAAATAGGTAATTATAAAGCTGCTATTTATTTTACATAAGACTCATATGTCGAGTGATTAAAAGTTTCAAACATCCTGTTTGGACAGTTGAAGGAATCCCCAAACTTACCATGAGAATGTTGGCAGATGATTCTGAATCTGAGATCAGTTTGGGTTTTGTAATTGGAAGTAATTTAAGCTTTCACCTCTGTCAGTGATCGAGCAGAGATTCTGATTGGAGTCAATCCTGTGGTTTGCTAAGAAGTTTGCGACCACTGTTTATTGCTTTAGATAAATATTTATAGAAACAAGGGGCTCTTTATCCCACCTGATGCCTAATAATTAATACAACTAGGCACTTGTAATGAGCCCCTGCTCATCAATTTTTAGACCCATTTACATTCTGTATCCAAAGAGACCACAGCAGCTGCATTTTCTCCAATGAGTCCCAGAGAGCGTTCTCATTCCCTCAGAGATCATTGACTGAAAATTAAGTTTCTGGAACATTTCCTCCTTTGGGGGCTATCAGATTAGATTCCTTCCCCTAATACACTCATCCATATTCACAGTTACCATCTGCTTTTTTAAAAATAAGTTTTTGAGATTATAATATAATTACATCATTTTCCCCTTCCTTTTTCTTCATCCAAACCTTCCCATACACCTCCTTGTTCTCATTCCTATTTATTTTCCTTTAATTGTTGTTATATATATGTATATGTATCATATGTTTTGATGTCAGCAAGACTTGTTTTCTGAAGATTGAAGAGGGTCTTTTATGAACTCTGTAAACACATGAAAAACAAGTTGAACCTATAGTCAGTCAGTGTAATGCACCTGTGGGAAAAAAGCTCTTTGAGAACTGATGGTGAGTTGGCAGAAAAGCCCTATTTTTAACATTATTTACAAAAGGAACTTAATATATCAGAGACCTGATGACTATTTCTCATACTGTCATCCATGTAGTGAGGTGCAGATCTTTACAATGCATTGACTATGAAAGTCTATTGGGTGCAGAGAGAGCACTGACATACACTCAAAAGGTATCTGAATAGTTTGCATCTATACATTTCAAACTCTGAGAACATGCTTTCTACTCTCAAGGAAGCAGATCAAATTTTCTGAAATGCCAAATTGAAATAGGCAGTAGCAGGGAAAATTTTGCTCAATTCTTTTCAAGATCTTAGCAGGCAGAAAGTGAAGGAAAATTCACCTGCTGTTCTTGAAAGTCCGTGGAAATAAGAGAGATGGGGAGTGGGGAATAGAAGCAGACAAGTGACTATGGAAACTGAATTCTTTAGGAAATCAGAATAGGTGTGGCTTCTCCATTTGGATCTAAGTTGATATGTTTGGTTTTTGTTTTCTAGGTAACGCAACAGCTCGTTCGGTAGGAAAAGGGGTAAAGAGAATTTTTATCATTTCTTATTTTTCAAGCTGAAATTGTCTGACCCTGTAAGAGTATAGCCAAAATCTGAACATGTATGGTGGTGCACATTTGTTATCCAAAGCACCTCGGGAGGCTGAGGCCATGAACCAGGTCTGAGGCTACGCAGCTTGGGCTACACAGGAAGACGCTGACAGAAGAAAGGAAAAGCTGTACACTCTAGCAGTTACCATCTTAATTTAAACTCAAGTCAGGATTAAGATTCAAATGGTAGGGAACATTAACTACTAAACACAAGAAACAATCGTACCTCCCCATCCTGCATGGTGCTGCATTGAAAGACAAGTCCACTGATGCCTGGCATTTGTCTACTGCATTCTGTGAAGGAGCTTTTGATACATATGCTAGGACTGCCTGGTAGGAAAAGTAGTTTACGTAGAAGCTCCCATGTTCATTCCAAATAACCTTTGTTCTTGATTTGACTCTGTTGGCTTTCATTGCTTCTAGTTCTCAAAGTAGACCAGAGCAGAAAATATCTCTCATCTCATTCCCTAGGAGGAAGCTGCTGATTAAACTAAAATTTAAACTGAACAAATCATTACATTTTTAATAAGTATCATAAAAAAAAAGTCTGTCACCATTAGAAGCAAAACATAGCTAGAAAAATGGAGGAAGGTTCTCCAAGTATTGATCCATGAATAGTAAATAAGTGTCAGGAAAGCAGAGCTGATAAGACAATGTCCTAGATTGAAGAGGTGATGAGATGATGTCTGGAAACTGCAACTCAGGGTCCTATAATCACTAGATAAGTGACTTTAACTATCTTCGTCACTTTGTAACTGTTCTCTTGAGGAAGAATGGAATGACAACTTTACAAGATAGTTCCGGTGTAGATCAATGAATGGGTATTTGACAGTTTTGATTAAGTAATGAGATTTTCCCAGTAGAATAGTACATAAAAATAAGACAGTGTCTGACCTGTAACTGGTGTTTAATGATAATCAGCTTTGATTAGAAAACATAGCTCAAAAACTCCAAGCTCAGATGCCATCTAGTGCAAGGAAGACTGTAGCCTGTTAGCAGCTGGCCTTAAGGAAGCTGCCATGCTAGTAACTGTGAGCTTGAGTGTCATCTTCCTCCTTTTATTGAACTTCACCGCAGCATCATGTCATAAGTGGGGAAATGACTGCTTTTCCAGTTTGCAGATGAAGTGACTGAGATCTAAGGGGGAACTAGTAGACTCATGATGTCATACAGCTGGAAATCACCATAACTTGGATTTAAATCAGGTTTTGTAATTCTAGGGCAAATTTCCTTTTGTTATTGTTGTTTTCTTATAAAATATCCAATGTCATTATCCTAATTGCAAAAACAATTCAAACAATCTTAAGATTTTATTATAAAGTCAAACATTGAGAAATTATGGAAAATGATTGTGCTTAATTCTGTGTTTAGGTTGTTTGCAATGATGAGCTTCTTGGATGCCCCAGAATTTATGACCCTGTGTGTGGGTCTGATGGAACTACTTACTCCAGTGCATGTGACTTGTGCCTTGAAACCAGGTGAGGATAAAATTTAATTTTAAGTATTTATTTTAAGTTACTTATCATTAGAATTTTACATATTAACCTCTTAAAGCCTCAGTCAGTAAACTAATCGCATGAATATTCTTTCTTTTATAAATTTGATATGATAATATAATTTAAAAATTACTTGGACGATAAAAAACCCAATCTACAATTGATAGTCTAGATTTTCAAAAAGCTTACACACACAAATACCTTTGGCCTGAAAAAATAACTCTTGGCAATAGTAGGGATTGTATTTTCTAATGCTCCCCCAAATCAGCAGATGTGAATTTTATAGGTTTTAGTAAACATAAATATACTTTATAACATTTGTATTCATGGGTATGAGAGCCAGCCTCAAAGAAGTTTAATTTTCTGAAGTGTTCAATATTGGGGAACAGGAATCAGACTCAGGGCGCTGGGACAAACAGACATGCCGCAAGTGTTTCCTGTACTATGATAAAGTACCTACCATGTGCCAGTCATCATGCTAGGCACTTCCTGTTTCTTGTGTCATTGTGACAAACAAATATTCATGAGCACATGTAAGGGAGCTTCTCGTAGGCTGTGGCAATTTCCAGCAAACAAAGTGTAAAACATTACATGACCAAAGCAAAGTTGGAGAGTTCTTCTAACTGAAAGGGCCAAGATAGGCTTAATGAAAAGAATGACATTTAAATGGGTCTCTGAACTTCAATCAAACGAAAGAGATCCCACAAGTGACCACTTAGTTTTTTTCTAGAACTGACTCAATGTTAAAGACTTAAGACTCAAGTGACTATAAATTGTCATTTTTCCTCTGCATGAATCTCCTCTTTATCATGCAAACTCTCTTCTGGGATTGTCTTAAATGGTTGCAGAGAAGTCTCAGAGTTTATCCAGGATTGTAGGCATTTTATACCCCAAACACTAAGCACTCAGCTTTATGGTGAGTGTGTTTCCAATGTGTAAACGGTGCCAGGCATAATAGCGTCTGCTATACTCACACTGCAGGCTAGGACAGAAGAAACCTGAGTTCTAAGGCAATCTGTTTATTCCCCTGTCAGCCTGAGCTACATGTTGAGGTCCTGACTTGAGAGGTTGGGAGGAACAGGGGAACCTTTGGAAAGAATACATTTGAAACCACTTGTTAATTTTCTCATGACCCTTGAGATATGGAAAATCTCCAACTGTAAGGTCTAAAGTCCCAAGACCTCTATTTAGAGTGAAACATTCGGAAAATATGAGCAAAATGCTGAACATGTTCTCCTTTAACCTTTAGACCTACTGGTTGCAATTTGCTCTTTGGAAATGTAAGCAGCACAATCAGCTGCCTGGAAGTGCGACATTTCACTGTGGTCTGAAATAACACTTGTGTCTAGAGTTTGGCTTTCTCAAACATAGATATTCTAAGGTTTCAATAGTGCCTTTGTTTCTATTGCCCATTAAAACTCACACGTACAAGCAGCAAAAATGAACTCAGCTGATTGTATTTATATACTTGTGCACCATTTTTGTGCACAAAAAATATTACACAATTAGAAGACCCAGCTGTAGCCAGGGGACCAGCTAAGGTGGTCACTAAATCTGCAGTATCAACAGCAAAAGAACCAGAAGTGGATTTGAGATTAATTTCAAGAGTTCCAAGTAATGCACCATTTTGTGCACAAATATATAAATGCAACCTGCTGGGGGGGGTTGTAAAGAAATTAAAGGGGGGAGTAATGTAATTATATTTTAATTTAAAATGTAAAAAAATATTAAGTTGCACAAAAATGATCTGTGTAGTAACTCTTACTAAACCCAGGCTCTGACCGTAACTGTTAGGGTGAAATGCTCAGATGGCAAACAGGGCTTTCCTGTGATGGGCCCTGTGATTATCAGGTGCCTACCAGATGTGTTCAACTGGGTTATTAAATGTGTCTTAACCTTTCTTAGAGAAACTTAACAATTCCTTTCTATAGAATAGTTCTGACTGACAGAACTTTCTGTGATATTAAAAATGCTTTCTGTCTGTGCTGGCCAATACACCACCACTGGCCACAGTGTGCTAGCCATGGGCTCTTAAATGCAGATAATACAACTAAGATACTGAAAGTCTAATGTTGTTAAACTTTTAAGTTTAAATAACCAAATGTGACTAATGAGCAGAATGAACCAAAGCGAATAGCACAGCTGTGGATAACAGGCTTATAAAAGTGACTTTGAAATCAGCACTATTGTAAGTTAACGCTACTGCTAAATTGAAAACAAAAAGCAAACAAACAAACAATAAAAAAAAACAATGGGTTCAGAAAATGCACATGTGAAATAGATTGAGTGTCACATCTTCTCTAACCATAAAGACATAAAAAATCTGTCACAGGCGAATGTGTTCAAGGAAATGATGACTAGAAAGATAAGTCTGGAAACAGTCTTGTAACTAAGGAACAGTCACAGAATGGAAGGACATTTAGATTTTGTACGAGAATCTGGCTTGATGAAGGTAACATGGGAAAGGCAGAGAAGATTTACATCTAAAGAGGAAGGCCTAGGCCTCCATGCTGGTGGCTATCATGAGAATCAAGATGGCCTGACAGATTGAAGCCTCCATCTTCTTAGATGAAATGTTACACAATTAGAAGATCCATCTATAGCTGGAGCACCAGCTAAGGTGGTCACTAATTTTGCAGCATCAGCAGCAAAAGAAGCAGAAGTAGATTAATTTGAGATTAATTTCAAGGGTTCCGAGTAATGCTCCATTTGGTCTGTGAACAGTAAAGACAGACATTTTTTTTTCCCAATTCAATTGTATCTCTTATGAATATAATAGAAAGCAACAAATATCCAGTGAATAAGTGAATGAATAAATTGATTAGAGAAAGAGAAAACTGTAAATAAAACATTGCCTTCTTCCTTAAAGAGAGATGGAATTATTTTTTAAGTTTCGTTGCTATTCCTCCATAGTCACTTACTTGTACCAATAAAGTCCAAGCTGACGGTCATTTTCTTCTCTCTCTTCTACAGGGAACGAGGGGATCCTGTCCTCATTAGAAACTATGGGCCTTGTAAAAGGTCGAGGTTTTGAACTCTGTTAAGACCACCACAATGTTTGGGTAGCCTGTTTGTTGAATAAATGCATCTGAATGTATCTATTTCTTCCAAAGCTTTCTGTTCAAAGGCATGGGTGAATATATTGAGGGCAGGGAACTTGGGAATGACCCAGGATAGACTAAGCTTCATCGTTACTTTATCGTGCCTGCAATATCACACACTATACATAATGACAACTCACAGCTAAGCACGAACATGTGCAATAAATAGAGTTCAGGTTAGGATTCAGAAGGCATCCCACGTCATGACAAGCAAGTAGTCCGTCAATGAAAAGGAGGCCTGCACATCCAAGAAACTGAGTGTAAGGGTGTGTGTATTTCACATTGCTTTTTATGTGAGCCACTAAAATTCTGCAGGGTTGTGGGTTTTTGTGGATGCACAGTTCTCAAGGGAGTGAGTGGCACAGAGTCATGAACCCAAGAAACAGACTCCTGGGAATGTCACCATGATGCAATTTCATGGTGTGAATCCATTTATTGTGTAGGGAAGCCAGTTTTTATGGAGAAAGTAGGGCAGTGCAGAAGGGGAGGTCCAATAGCATCGGTCTATGCTTGCTAGACACTTCAATCAGGCTATCTAAAGCTTGTTAATCGGAGAGGGATGGGTTGAGGTCTATAAGGGCCCAGTAGCCAATATGGGTGAACAAAGTTTCCATAAAGACAGAAGTGGATAATGTTCTGGCAGGCTTTTCAACTAGTGTACCGAGGACCTGCCCCTCAAACAGCCTGTCTCCTGAGTTCCTGTACTTATGGCTCCAAGCTCTAATCAAAGATAGGTACATGCTCAAGAACCACACCACCACTCCTCCCAAGCTGCCTTCCCATGCGACTTTCTGCCTGGGGCAGAAGTCTGCCTGGGGACTGACAGCTGTGGACGGCTTTGGGGGCTCCCAGCAAGGAAAGCCTGTGGCTGGAGACATGCGCGGGGGTGAGATTTATTACTACACAGGATTACTCTTGTTCTGTGAGTGAACTTAGAAAAATTAAAGTCACTTGACTAACACAAAAAACAAAGAAGCTTCAGGGCGCTCTTTTAGATCGGGCTAAGGTCAGTGCTCCTTCCTTTAACCACAGTAACCCCATGTGGGTTATGAATTCTAGATAATATCCCCCTATTATAAGATCTTCCATGTCTATATTCAATAATAGTTTATAAAATAGAAACAAACAAGTGATCCTAAGAGGAAAATATCTACAACTACTTAAAACAACACTAAAAGGAGAATCAGCTTGCGATTCCGAGTTTCTAAAAAAAATCAGTATACGATGGAGAGGTAGTAGAAAGTTAACACAGGTGGGGCTGTGTCAAGTTCTGTAGGAGACCACCCCCCTAATAATTCAGGCAGGCTGACAAGAAGGAGCTCGATGCCCCGTAAGTTGGCCCCTCTGCAATTTCCTTGTTCCTTCTGCTTGCTTCAGTGCTTAAGAAATTAATGATCTTCTGCTTGATTCAGTGCTTGAGAAATTAGTAACTGTTCATAGTATTATGAACTAGACAATTAAAGGACATTCTGAGAAAAACCACACAATGTATCAAGAGCATTTCACTCCGTGCCCTCAGGTTCACTCCACTGCAACTGCTTCTTTGTCCCTACCCTTTAAAACCCCCTGTAAAACGTTCAATAAACGAAGCCTAGACAATTTGCTTGGCCTCCGTCTTTCTCTCCCCGTCCCATCTCTTTCAGGTTTGGATGGTCCTCCTTGAGACCCACTAATTACTGGCCCCGCGGGTCGGGGCAAAGTTCTGTAGTACAGCGGGGAGTGGGTCAGTCACTGAGTCAGAAATAACTAAGGCGAACTCTTCTACTTTAGAAAAGCAGAGTTGTGTAGTTGCCCACTTCTGGTGATACTCCAGTATTTCTGCATTGAAACTGAACTCTGACCACTAGAGGATGCAGACATGGTTTCTCTCTAAGGGCTTCAACTAAGTCCTAAACACGTCATCCCTGAGTAAGAATCTTATGCAGCCTATATGTATTTTCTCAGAACTACTACTGTGATGGACAGTTGATCCACATAGACAGTCTCATGGTGTGTGTGTGTGTGTGTGTGTGTGTGTGTGTGTGTGTGTGTGTGTGTGAAGAAAACAGTTACACATCTTGTCAGAGGACCATGGTGCTGAGAAGCACAGACTCTTCATCTATAAATGTAGGCAAGTTACATTGCTTCTTCTTATTCCAATTTCCTATAAATTTTAGAGTTGCTACATCAGGATTAACTAAATTAAAAATAAATAGAGTAATATGTTTACATTGTTTATGGAAATTTCTACTATACTAAGGTCTCGTTCATTAGTAAATGTTATGATTCTTTTGTTCCATTTGATAGCCCATGCATAATCTGATGTGTCTCAGTTTTACTCTGTTTTGTTTCTTGAGGCAAAGTCTCTCATTGAACTCAGAGTTCATCATTCTTTTGAAGTTTTCTGGCCAATGGACACCAAAAATTCTCCTGTCTCCACCTCCTCCCTAATGTTGGGATTACAGTTGCTTAGGTTGCCATGTACAATTTTTATACAGTACTGGATTTATGAACACAGGTACTTATGATTAGGAAGGAAGTAATTTATGTACTATGCCATCTCTCTGGCTTCAGATATCATTTATTTATGTTAAGAACATCTATTTTTGAAATATTAATCAAACTGATATCAATTATAGTCAGTCTATTTGCTATAAAATATTAGAAATTATTCTTTGTATGTAACTGTACATTTGCTTCCACTAATTGTCCTCTCTCCATCCCCTTTTCTAACACCCTACCCAGATTCTAGTAACCACTATGGTAGTCTCTGCCTCCTTGAGATCAACTTATGCTTCCTTATACAAGTGGCAAAGGCATATGTCTTTTTGACTTAATATGGTTCTCTTTACCTATTGTCTTCTGGTTCTATCCATGTTCATATTTTTAGGAAATTTCATACTGTTTTCCATAATGGCTGTACTAATTTATATTTTCACCAATGGTGTATGAGAATTTTGCCCTTCCTTTGTCTTCTGTACAAACAACACTAGTTGAGGTTTTACTTATTTTTTTAGTAAATATTTCTTTATCTGTGTGATTAATAAGCATTCTAAGTGAGGACAAATGATATGTTGCTATGATCTTAGTTTTCATTTTTTTTTATTAACTATGTTGGGTGATATATCAGATATTTCTTGGAAATTTCCATACTATTGATATTATTGTTCAAGAATGTTTATTCTAGCATTCAACTTCAGTAGATTTTTTTGGTTTGTTTTGTTTTTCAAGACAGGGCTTCCCTGTTGTAACTCTAACTGTCCTGGAACTCACTCTGTAGACCAGGGTGGCCTTGAACTCACAGAGATCCACCTGCCTCTATCTCCTGAGTTCTAGGATAAAGGCATGTGCCACCATCGCCCAACTTCAGTAAATATTTTAAATGAAACAATCCCAATCTAATAATTTGTTCTTTATGGCTAAGAAAATTTAAAAAAGTTTAATTGTGGTATTTTCCATAAAACAAAATAATATCTTAGGTGTACCACTAAAATTACTCATAAAATAACAATGATACAGCTATTTAGCTGGAGCCCCTCACCTTTCCAGTCCCAACCTCCATCACGTTAGCATACCCTAGAAAGCACCTGCAAATGAAGTTCAATTTTCAGGCCAGTATCTTAGAATTCCTCTCTGATCTCTAATGTTCACTGTTCCAATAAATCTTATAAATTCTTTCTCTGCAACATCCTGTGAGTCTCTCCAGTGCTCCCCAACCCACTGAAGAAGCTCCTTTCTGCTCTGCCTACTCATACTGCTCTAGCCTTGTCCTCAGTTTTCATGATTCCATTTGGATACTGCTATCAGGCTACTTCCCACATAATAGCATGTGGTGACTATTTGGGAAAAAATACATTAGAACAATTATGCCATATTTTTGCAGCCTTTTAATTATTTTCCATTAAACCTCACATGTGGAATTAGATAAAAACCCCAGCTGTGTCTCACAAGGTGTTCATGAGTCCTTCCAATATCGAATTGTATTGTTGTTTCAAAGCCTCACTTATTATATTCTAGTCCTATTAGCATCGTTTCAGCTTTTCCAACATGTAGAGCCCCTCTCTACTTCAGTGTCACATGCCAGGTGCTCCGTCTTCCCAGAAAACATGTGAATGCCTGGTTCCATTCCATTATACATAGTTCAGTATAATTGTTAGCTTTTCATAGACTTCTATTTACAACATATCTAAATCAGACTCTCTTTTCCTTACTTCCAAGTTCAGTCACTTTCTAGTGCATTGTTTATCTTCTTACTTCTGTAGAAATATCACCAAATGAGTCCCTTTTTTCATATGTGTACTTTTTTAGTGTTTGTTTTTCTGCAGAGAACACAAACTCCATAGCACAAGGCCTCTACCTTATAAAGAACTGTTTGTTCTCTTATTTTATAGGTATAATCACTACCATTTTAATAATCTTTTTTACTGTCTGCTTTGAGAATTTCCACTTGATTATTTTCCCTGCTGCAGAGAAAAAATTAAGATCATTCTTTTCTATCATGGATTTTGTATTTCAATATCTCCCATACACCTTTTCTTATTCTATCATTGAAAAACAACAGCCATATTAATACTGGAGAATTTGAATTTTCCTTACATCTCCTTATTATATCTTATCCAAGCTATGGTTTCATAAGCCACAATGTTTAGCAATAGCACTTGAGTTACCTTGAGGATCTGTCCCAGCCACTTAGGCTATCTTGTCTCATCAGAATATACCAACAACCTGAAGAGATAAATACTATTGTGTCTATTCTACAAACAATGCCTGACATTTGTCAATGGGTTATTCTGGATCATACATTATTTAAAATGTTGTTAATCAACTCAGAAATCCACTTTAAAATCAAGAAGTCAAAGGGCAGAAAAATCAAATAAACTCCCTGAGATCTCCTGCATATTATTAATAGCAACATTGAGGCTGAAACATCATTCCTTCTTTTAGCTTCTATAGTATACTGCCCTGTCTAAGAGGAAATTTCCTTTGGAGGAGTTTGAGATGATTGAGATTCAGAGGTAAAATATTGTTTGAATGAAAAAAAAAACTACATTCTAAACCATTAAGCGATTTTGCTTTTCCCAATGAAATTTAATGGCACATTCAAAAACATGAAGTGTCTCATCATTAGAGAAATCATAAGGATCCCAGGCTCCCATTCTCAAACTATTGTTCATACTGTTCATTCTAATTGCTTTACCCTATTCTCTCTAGAATGTTCACTTTCCATAGTGTTGGTTTAAAACCATTTGGCTGTCCACTACTCAGAGCTTACACCAAACTTTTCCCACCTGCGAACAAGCAGGACTAGCAAAGAGATAAACATTCTTTGAGAAATTAGAATTTCAGGAGCATAAGATGGTTGACTTTGCAAAAGAACAAAAGCAGTCATGACCAGCTTGAACTATGCATGATCACTGTTCCAGGAACTCTGATCACTTTATATGTATTGTCTCATCAATCCCCCATAATAACCTGGGAGGCAGCTCTCCTTATCTCATTTCCAGATGAAGAAATGCAGACTCGATTTTGCCAGTTTGCCCCTGGCCTTACAGGTAGGAATTAAGAACCAGAATTTGAATACCAGTCTGCCTGACCCTGCAAGTTATTCCTAAATATTTCAAATATATATTGCCAAACAAAAACAGGCAGGATTTCTAATAGAGTTTTATTTTAATCCTGTTTATCAATGTTTTATATTTTAAAATTGCAATGTGTGTAATCCAACCTAGCCAGTCACCCGGGAAGAATGCTGGATGTTGGGGAACTCAGATGTCAGTGAGGGCACCCTAAGCTGGAGCACTGGTTCTAATCTTACATAACGCAGGTGCATAATATGTTCCCTGACCAGACATGCAATGCCAATGCTCTCACTGGATTACACATCAAAACTGTCATTCACAGTATTGTTATGGTGTTACGGCAACTGATTCAGGTCAGAATTCCTGCAATTTTATCATTGCAAAACAGTGGAAAGAGCTTTTCACTAACTTCCAGAACTCAAAAAGGCCTTCCAGTTCTACTAGCCAGATCATTTCTATTTCATTCTTCAGAAATGGAGGTCTTTTGGGAATTGACACTCTTTACAGCAACTTGAATCAATTTCAGCAACATATTATGGGTGACACAAAAGATGACGGTGAATTATATTCCCTTTATTAAGTTATAACAGATGAAATGTATCTGTAGTCAGAGAAGTCCAAACTATTGTAAAGAATCCTATTTCCCAATAACCCTATTCCTAATTGTATTCTCATCCCAAACACAAACATGAGATCATCTAAACAACATTATTTAAAATGTGTACAGTACATTGTTCATGACATCAAAAAGTTAGGAACTATCCAAAAGTTGACTAACTACAGAAGAGATGTGATCTATCCTACTATGGAATACAATGATAGGAGTGAATGGCCTTCAAATATAAACAGCAGCCTGACTGTGGCAAAAAATAAATAAATAAAAGAGGTGAGATGCAAAAATGGAATGTCATGTGATTGAATCTATAGAAAATATGCCACAGGAAAACCTATTGTATAATATGTCTAGAACATGTTAAGTGGTCACCCTGGAGAATGGCAATAGCCAGAAGAAGCATTTGGGAAGTACTGACCAAACAAGGTTTAGAAACATAATTTAAATTCCTTCCTATAAGAATTTACATATATGTGTGTGTATGGCAAACTAATTAAAATTTTATAAAAGTCACAGTTATGTGAATTGTAAACTAGACTGGTAGAGAAACGATTGAAGTAGGGGACACTTGGACGGGCAATGGCTACAATGGCTACAGCACCTACTGAGGGGAAAGCTTCACTTCTCTTTTAGATCATAGTAACTTTACTTTTAACCCCAATTGTAGGTTAAAAATAAAATAACTTTAGGTAAATGTAAGGCACAGTTAAATTGTACTTGTAACCAAGTTAATATTTAAATACATTAGTTAATAATGTGAAGCATTGGGAATTACTAAGTTTTATGTGAATGAGGCAAAACTTTCCAATTCATAGGTCCAAGATGTCACATTTTCAGCTAAAGAATTACTTACACAAAGAGGTTGATGAGTCTTTGTTGGGAAAATGAGTATAGAGACACAATCACTGTAGAGTGATTATGAAAAAAATTCATATTTCTAATTCATTCTAATGTCAACATGAATCATAATGGGTTACCCCAAAACATCAACATGGACTCCAGACTTACAGTAACATATTACTGTAATAAAGGAAGGATGAACTTGCATTGTACTATAATCTGTCAAAGGAACACGTTAAGATTTTATGATCAATTGTTAATCCCAAGTTTTAGGGATATAAACAATAATCATGTTATTTCCAGGAGGAGGAGATTTCCCTAAAGGAAACTGGATGCTGTACCCTGTAGAATCATAGAAGTTATAATGATATTGTTCCCAGACAAAAGGGGCTGGAATGACTAACAGGTGGCCTCGGGAAGAGGGGTTCCGGATGCTTTAATCTGTGTGGTTGCAGATGATGGGTAGTGCAGGGGCAGGGGATACATGAAGAATAATTTAATTTCATTATAGAGAAAGTCTAACAAACATAGATGAATGGACGTAAGGAATATGTTAATAATTATATAAGAAAGAGGGAGAGCTGGTGGGAGAGCTCAGTAGTTAAGGATGCTTGTTATACACTTTAAGAGGAAGTTTGGCTACCAGCACCACACCCATTCAGAGGCTCACAATTGCCTGAAACTCCAGGTCCAGGGGAGCATCTGCTATATTCTGTATTCCATGAAATAAAATCCAGATAAATCTTAAAAGAAAGTAAGAAAGAGAAAAAGAGAAGAAGTAGGAAGAAGATAAGGAGCTGGAGGAGGAAGAGGAAGAAGAGGGGGAGGAACAAAATGTACTGCTTACTACTGAAAACATTGGGGGTAAATGATCTTATGAGAATATGGAAAGTTGACATTGATATAATCTAAAATTGTTTCTTTTCACCTCTGAGATTACTCTATAAACTAGATGATACTCTTGAAATCTGGACTTGGCTTTGCAAAATCTAGTTTCTTATAATAGCCCCCGTAACTGACTAGGAGAAAAGCCTGGGCAGGATATTGATGTCTCTCATTAGTTAGAGAATTGGAAATGATGCGGCTTTCCCACATCAGCACCGTGAGGACCAAGTTCTGTGAAAGCTCTTGCCTATGAAGACTCATCAGTGTTTTTCTTTCCTCAGGATTATTCATTGTTTCAATAAGAAGATTGGAAGGCTGGATGAAAGGAGATGTTTATAGGACTCAGAAAGTATTTGAGTAGGAAGGAAGAAGCTCTGACTCTCAAGTGGAATGAGTGTGTCAACTTCCTGAAATATCTTCTCTGACACAGTGATGGAAAGTTACGTTGATCCATGTCTGAAGAACGATGTAAGATCATGGATATTTGCAGACTTTGGCGCCTACTGACACAGCACCTCAAAGACCCATAGGTGGCATGGCCACATGCAACAGAAAGTTTAGTTACAAAATCGGGCTATCTCATACAGTGAACATAAGGTAATGAAATAATTTTTAACTGTGGTGTCCATGAACCAGTCTTTTTGAAAATGTTATTGGATATAGTCAAGTTTTTGAAATAATTGGGAATTAACTTCTACCTGCCCATATGGCATAAAATCCAAGGTGAACTACGCTGAGGAAACTGCTCTAAAAGTCATCTGTCAATATGCAGTTTGCTCTCCTGAATAAAAACGGTACATAAAATTTAGTCTGGATTAAACAACACATAAAGTATTTATTAGGCCCTCTGTATTTTAATGAGGCATATGAGGTTCTTTGATTTCTCCCTGAATTAATATGTTCTTTGTGTTCTCCAATAACTTTTTATTTCTGGATTTTCTGCTTTATCAACCTGTACACAATGACACATCCTATCTCTCATCATTATGAAGAACTGCTCCACCTTCAAGATGCAAAACCTGAAGTCCCCTTTCTGACTCTCCGTCTCACTCTGTCTTTCCTGGTCTGTAACTCCCACTCAGTTTGCTCCTTGCAGTCACAGAGGAAATCTCTTCTACCACTCCTATGATCTCTGGATACATATTCTTTTTTAGCTTTGCTATTTATTTATTTCAATAAAGACAATGTGCAGTCATTCTAAATATTCTATTGCTTTCTGTACTACTTTAATTTGAACTAACTTCAGTCACTTAGAAAATTTTGACTCTAATAAAGTCAAGCTATTTTTGCATGATAGCACAGCTTACACTTAAGAAAACAGGGTTTGGATTTAGATATACTTAACCTAGACTTCCACTTCTTCCTTTACTGTATCGAGGCTGAGCCATTTATTCAGTCTCTGTGTACCTTGTTTCTGTGTGTCTCCAGATAGAGCCTGTTGCATGACAACAAACAGATATACATGGCGTACTTGTTGAGTGAAATCAACATCTAAATTTCATGAAAAGGGCTCATAATTTGACTGCCAATTCTGGTACTTCTGAAAATTTAATACCTGCTCCATCATGTCTGCTACATGCAGATAATCTATACTGACCTGCAAGTGACCAGCTCAGAGGAATTGGAGTAGAATCCAAGATTCAACAGAGCCAGGAGACTTTAGATTATACTGCTCAAGAGCCCTTTACTGGACTTTCTCTGAAGCTTTTATTCCAGGATATCTCAGTGTCAAAGCAGGGACAGAGAAGCAAGGATAAGCATAAGAGTAGTTCTCATCACTTACACTAAGATGCATTCAGGGGGCAGAAAGGTCTCAGTAACAAATGGGGGCTGTCTTCATAATGTGCTTGGGTGGCTATGCTGTGTGGCTGGGGTTGGGGAGGCAGCTTGTTGGAAGCATTCCTTGGATAGGTGAAGACATTTCTCCTAGGGAAGTAAACAAATTCCAATGGGAACAGAGTTCACTTAGGATATTGTAGGAAAATCTGTAATATTCAGGATACATAACCCCAAATCTTTATTTCCCATTTTAACTTCTTCTTGACCCAAACTTATTTATGAAACACTATTAAAGATGTATTCAAAGTTCACTATCTTTAACTCATCAAAAGATGACTCTTCCTCTTCCTCCTCCTCTCCCTTTTCTCCTCCTCCTCCTCCTCTTTAGTTATTTGTATTCAGAGTTTCCACACTCCTAGCTTGAAACTTTGAAAAAAAAATCATTATCTGCCTTGCTCAAGAACATCTAACTGGTAAGGACGTTTTTAAAAAATCAATTCATTCCTTCATTCCGTGCCATCTATACCCAAATCTATACCCTGATTATCTTTATTACCAAGTCTCTCATGCTCATCTGCTCATCTTCATTTCTTCAAAATATAGCTCTTGACTTTTCTCATTCCCAGCTGACCTTCAACTCCAGTTTTCCAGATTACAGTTATATATAAGACAATCTCAAAAATCATCATATCAAAATCATAAGAGTGGCCCTTGTTTTCTACTTCTTTCAGTTACCACAGCAACACATCATCTGCTGTTCAAGATCGCCTTCTGACTGTCATGAGCCCAGATGGCCTTCTCCCAGTTTCCTCCTGCACCTGTACTTCAAGCAGCCAAATTCTTTCACCCAGATTTTGACATTCTAAATGGTTGTTTCATCTTTATTTGTGACACCCACCTTTTTTATGATTGATTCTTAATTCATAGCTAGATGATCTTAAATAAAAGACATTTCTAAAACATTTTATGTGTATGTATGTATTTCTATGCAAGTGTATGCCACATCTGTGTGGATATCGAGAGGGGCCAGGAGTTATTGTCTGGTACTCTGGAACTGGACAGTTGCGAGCTGTCTGATATGTATTCTGGGAACTGAACTTGAGTCTTCTAAAAGAGCAGCAAGTGCTCTTAACTGCTGAACTATCTCTCCAGCCCCTAAAAGGTATTCTTTAATATTACTATCATTTTTAAAACACCACTTTTACTAGTATCGTCATGATCATTTTTGTTACAGATAAAAACTATACGCCATATGTTAGGTTCTTCTGCTGCTTACTTGTCTTCAATTTTATATCTCAGAGGAAATGCTATCATTCTTTTCTATCAAAGCGCCATGAGTATTTCCTTGGTGCCATTTATCACATCTAGAATTATTTAGTCACTTATTGTTTTACCTGCCTATTATTTCTTGCCCAGTGTATCGCAGTATAAATTCTACAATATTGAGTACCATGGCTTCCTACCCATCAAGATAAGTTCAGCTCTTGATACTGTCAATGGATAGACTAAAATAATTCACATTTTTTGGGACCCACATAATTTTCTACTATAATCTAGTCAGAGTGGATACAAAAATAATCATTGCTTTCAAGAACATACAAACTTATAGTTAAGGCAACAATTAATCATTTTAAAAGACCATGGAAAAAATTGTAGCAAAGCTTTCTTTGGAGCAAGTGATTTAATTTGTGAAAAGGAAAAGGAAGTCTTAATGGATCAGTTGACTCTACAATTACATTTGAGATTCTCAAAACATTGTTGTTTTACTTTTGCACAAATTGTAAATATATTTTGATTGCCTCATGGTGGGGTAGGGAAAGAAGTCACTATTGACATCAAGTGGGTAGAGATCCAGGAAAATGCTAAATGACCTACAATGGTCAGGACAGCACTCCTTAAAAAACAGCTAGCAAGCTCAAAATTTTGATAGAGAAACCCCAAATTTAATCTTAAAAAGTGAGTTCGACCAAGTGGAGGGTCACAGTAGCTTCTTATCTTTCTGCAAACAGTCACTATATACCCAGCTACCAGTAACTTCCTAAAATATAAACCCATTTATGAAACACCTAGAAAAAATGTCCAAATATCTAAATATCTAAAATATCTAAAATTATATTGAAGAGTTGCTAAATTTGAGGACTTTCAATACAATCTTGTGAAGACGGTTGCATTTTGCTATTGCACAGTACTCATTATTTTCATTGCTGTGATGAAATACCTGGCCAGAGGAATGTAAAGAAGGGTTTACTTGGTTCATTTTGGGAGTGCAGGTACAAGTGGTAGCTTGTTTTACTATGCATCTTTTTTATTCCTTCCTAATTTTGGCATTGGTGATAGTGGAATCTTTTATAAATTCAGAATTATAGATTGTAGCTTGGCAAAAGCAACAAAAATGAAAAAATTACTTCCAGAACTAAAAATATTAATAATAATATCTTAATAAATTAGCCTGTGTCAGGCAGTAGAGGCGCATGCCTGTAATCCCAGCACTCAGGAGGCAGAGGCAGGCAGATCTCTGTGAGTTTGAGGTCAGCGTGGTCTACAGAGTAAGTTCCAGAACAGCCAGAGTTACAACAGAGAAATGCTGTATCAAAAAACCAAAAAAAGAAAGAAAGGAAGGAAGGAAGGAAGAAAAAGGAAGGAAGGAAGGAAGGAAGGAAGGAAGGAAGGAAGGAAGGAAGGAAGGAAATTAGCCTGTAATATTCTTTAAGCTACTGTGCTAGAAACAAAAGTAGTCTCATAATAAATTTCCTTATCGCTGGTCAACCAAATAGCAACATGGATTCAGTTATTTTACTAAAAATCCTTTCTCTGCTAAAAAACATAAATGCAGTTTCCCAGGTGCATTATGTAGTTAAACAAATTTCTAGACGTGATCACTTGTTTCTATAACAAACCTTAGAATTAGAATGTCATGGGCATTCAATGCTTGATAGGATTCTAGTGTTTACTTAGTTTCGTACCTTCATTTTACTGATGAATGTCGGAGGGGAAGGGATACTTATCTAAGGTCATGGTACAATTTATTGCATATTATTGATTAACAACAGTATTTTAGTGAACCTCTGAATTATTTTAAGAACTGTGTAGATATCTGAGAACAAAAATAAGTTTGCTATAATGTGTAGAGGCAAGCAATTCAAAAGGAATAACAATCAGCTCATATTTCCTTAACATTTTTCCGTTGTTCACGCTCATTGAAATCATGAACACTACCCTATACATACTAAATCAGAAGTTTGGGGGAAATGCTGCAAAAGCTTCATTTTAATACATTCTTCAAATAATCCTTATGAAATATGAAAAACATGATGTAGGTGAATGGACAGGAAAACCTAAAAATTTATATTCTGAATTGGACTTAGGAAAGTAAGCAACTAATACCAGCCAACAAATGCTAAGAAATAGGACAGAAACCGACCCTCTTGAGAACCAAGATAGAGTACATCTCCTGACTCTACCATTTACAAATATTTGATCTCATTTGATTAGAACTTCTTAAATGTATTGATATAATACCTTCCTCTTTTCCTTATTTAAATTCTTCTCTCCATAGGTATTTCTCTGGATATACCTGGACATTGCAAGTTAAAATTACTCTGGTAATTTACACTCATTTTCCTGAGATGAAACTGAGTCTTCTTTCTTCTACAAATACAAATAGTATCTCATGTTAAGTTTACACTTCGTAATTTTCAAAGGGTACTCAAGAACTTCTTATCAAATCCCATTTTGCTCATAAACTATGAATCTTTTGAGGCTTCAAGACACTTGATTTACTTCCATTTCAGCTAAGTGCTCAGGATTCCCAAGAGTGTTCCACTATTCCTTTATTCTTTGTTATCCACTGGTTCAATGTAAAACGTGATTTCTACTTTTTTAATTATTTTACTTACTATAGTAATATCCAGAACCTTTAAGTCTGTGACTAAATTGTTTTCTCTCTTTATCCCCACTGCTTAGAACCAAGCCCAAGAACACTAGGCCAAGCCTACTTCTTCACTGATAGAATTCTTCAATACTGTAAACTTGACTAGATGCCCAAAGAAGGCTCCCTCAATTTTCCACCATAATGTTCTTCCTCCTCCATGAGTAATCATTGCCCAGACTTAATACTAAGCAACACCAATGCTCCTAGTCTAATGACAGAAGCAACATAATTTCTTATTCCCATGAGATTTCTAAGTTTGTTACAAGTGTTTTCTTACTGAAATTTGGTATAAAAAATTATTGCTTTTACTTTCCAGATATGTGACCTGGAGCTTAGAAAGACTAAGTTTCCATACCTAACAAGTAGTATGTTTGTCTTTGGAACTGTTAAACTAAAATATGGACATTCCTAACTTGTCAACTACATAAGATAACTATCAGTTGTCTTTAGCCGTATCTTTCCTATACATATTAAGCTGTGTTGGCTGATTGGAACTCCTAACTGCATAATCTGTAATACAGTTCCTGCTCTCACTGTCCATTGCAGTAGGTAGATAGAATTTCACATTCTAGAATTTCCCAGCCAGCCAGTTAAGTCCCAGGATGTGACTCATCACCTATAGGATCCTCCTCAAAGTTCCATGGAATTGATAGCACATTTATCCACAGTCCCACTTTGTAGATAATGATTGTTAAGACATAGATAACTTTGTCTGGGTTTAATATAATTAGACAGTGGCAAAAACCATAAACAGACCCAGTTTATTTTTCTTAAAATATGATAGAAGCGTACCTTTACTTCCCCACAAATTTACCTAAGCTACGTAAGGAGTTGGGAAACAGTACAGAGTTCCATCCACCTCTGTGTTAAAGTCCTGTGCAGTTGCTTGGGGCTAAATCATCACCTGCCTCCTCACTCATACTCACTACCTCATTGTCCACATTAACCCATATGCTAGAACAAGTGTCTAGCCAGTATAGGAGGCAGCCACAATCAATTCACAGTCTATGACCCAGTAGACTTAAATAACATTATGTAATGCATGGAATGGTGTAACAGGTAAGATCCCTGGGTAGTTCTGGACAGAAATCAAGGACGATTCTATTAATAGGCATTTCTTGCTAAAATATAATTTTCTTTAAAGCTGGCCTGGATTTCAAGTTTACTTTTGCCTACGCCAACCCAGTATATAATATGTTCTAGAATAACACAAACAACACCACTTAGCAGAATTCTGCCCAATTCTTATAATATTTCATTTAAAAATCATCAGGGGACAAGAAATCTCTGGAGACTACACACATTATCCCTTTGTTTGACCACATTACCACCTCCATTCAGCTCCTTAGAATGGTATAAAATCTTTAAGTATAAAGGCCCTGAAGCATCATCTCGTCTAACCCCTTCATTTAATGCGGTCTACAGAAATGTGGTCTTTCATGCACAGAAAGAATAAGTGATCTGCCTAAGGCCATATAGTTAATCACTGACAAAACTGAGGTGTAACCACCTGTGATAGTTTTCTTTCTACTCAGAAGTTATATGGAGCTTTTCTTGTATATGTTGTGTATTTTATCTAATTAACCAATATGAGACTTGATTATTTAGGAATGGAAACAAATCAAAGCAAGATTTCAGGATGATACTTGTGTATATTAGCTTTATTTCTTTTTGATGAAAGGTGTTGGTAAAATTTTGAAGGTCACTCTGGGTGCAATTTTTGGGTTTTAATTTATGTTCTACAGGGTGTGATGAACTTATTAAGTAAATAATAAAGTGTAGTATTGGTTCTTGAATCAAATATGGGTTAAACTGGACCATTTTTAGATGCCTGGAAAAAATGAGACTTTGTGTTCTTGAATAGAGAATTTAATAGACAGGAACCTGAGTCCAAATTTTTCAGTTAGAAAACCAATTCAGGAGGATTGTGGAATGGCTCAGTGGGTTAATAGTGCTTGTTGCACAAGCATGAGGATCTGAGTTCAAATAACAGTCTCTACATAAAAGTCCTGGCATAGCTCATGTACTTGTAACCCCAGCACTAGGAAGGACAGAGACGGGCTTGCTGGAGTTTGATGGCCATCACCCTGGATCCAGGTTCAGTAAAGACTCTCTCAATAGAATAAGATCAGCAGTGACAGGTAAGGATACTCAAGATCCTCCTCTGGTTTCCACATATGTGAATTTATACAATGCTATGAATGTACATATGCCATACTCACATATACAGTGCAAAAAGAAAAGAAAAGAAAACAATATCAATTCACTCCTGATGGTTTTGTAGCCTCATTAAAATCAATAATCTTTCTCAGATTTTATTTCTTTACTCATGTTGGAGAGCTTCACCACCCCATCTTAGTCCCAATTTTATAAGGATCATGAGATATTTTATTTAGTATTACTGATATTAGTATATAATTGCAAAAAGTCTAGGTATTATACATGTTTAAGTATGTGAGTTGTAAGTGCCTATATATGTATATGTAGGTATGAGTACACATGTGCAAGTCTATTTACACACACACACACACACATTTGTCTTGGCTTTCATAACCAAGCTTACTTTAGCTGTATCCTCATAGGAGAATGCATTCCTATTATGTGGATCAGACCTGCCCTAATTTTACTTCTTGTGAACTGTAATCTTTTTCCTTCTTCCTGCATGCATTTTCCAACGTGCAGTTAGGATGGCTCACCTCTCCTGGCCTGTGCCTACTACAGCTTAGTGCCTTGATTTATATTATGTTGTTTTGCAATTTCAATTCCTAGTGATTACTTTATATTTTTGTTGTTTATCTTTCCTAGACTTCCCAGAAATTTCTATGGAACATACATATGAATCTTTTTTTTATGCAATTCAAATAACAATTCCAGATATAAAACCTGTAAATGAAGAATGTGTTCATTTAGCTGAGGCTTTAATTTATAGTGAGGCAGAGATAATGAGCTACAATCCCTTTTATATATGCAATATGTAACAAAAATTAGGTGTTCAAGAACTTGGGAGGTGACATTTTCATGCTAATGTAATAGTAGCCGGAGAGCAGGTGGTAAGTTGACAAGCAGAAGAAGGGGCATCTTCAAGTTACTGTCTCGAAATCTGTTGTGAAGAACCAATGTTGCAGAAGAAAGGCACAGCAAGTGAATACATCACTCAATAGCATCTTCTCTGTGGACTACCCCTCTTTATTTACAAAGCCCTTTTTATTTGTCATATCTCACCACTCACTCACAATGACAAAACCAATGAAGGATTTTCTCATTATATTACTGTGCCTGTAGGACTGTGAGCTTCAGTATTTTTGCCTACCTCCATTGCATATGAACTGGAGAAGACCATACTATGAGTTAAGAGCTCCTTTAGAATCATTAACTTCATTCCTCAGGACTAAATACCAATATTTTCATTAATGTTTTCATGTTTTTAGAATATGCTGTTTTTACATTATCAAATGAGACAAAGCATTGTGGTACAATCCGAGGTCTCAGCAGGCTGAGGGAGAAAACCCACAAGCTCTAGGCCAACTTGATCTTCGTAGTGCACTGCATTCCAGCTTGGGTTACAAAAGGAAGATTCTGTCTCAAAAAAATAAAAATAAAACAAACAGAAGAACAGTGAATTAATTGGTTAACTGAATGAAATTATTTTTTAAGAAAGAAAGAACATGTAGTTGCATGGGTAAGGGAGAGGAGAAAATCTGGGAGAAGTTGGGAGAGGAGAGGGGATGTGATCAAAATATATTGTATGATATTCTCGAGTAATAATTTAAAAACCTTTAAAACCTACAAAAAAAGAAAAGAAAAGTGACAAGTTTCTAGGGCTATGATGACACTTAATGCTTATCCAGACCTTTTAGCACCTTGAATAACCTTTTGTCATAGGAATTTGAGGATCTTTACTGAGAACCATTAATGTAATATAGTTTTCAAAATGGTCTATTTGGAAGAACTCTGCCCAATTAGAAGACCTTAATACACAGGGGATTTATTTTCTCACATAGCAGGAAGTGCAGAGGCAGAGCAAGCCTCAAGACTGACTCAGTAGTAGAGTTTGCATCACTCTCGGGTAAAGTTCACCTGACTACAGTAATTCTAGGTACAAAGCCATGAAGAGAAAAGACCAGCTCTTTTTCAGTCATTATTTAAGAGGGATAACCTTGAGTTACTGATCTTGAGTTCAGATCATCCCTGAGCTCATAACTCTCCAGGGAAACAGGGTTCCCTTCACATTGATAAGGCTCAGCCTTCAGCTGTAGGTAAGGTCAGTTTCCCTGGAGGGACAGGGCTATGAAAAAGATGACCAGAGAAAAAGTCCACCTTCTGTAGGGAAGAGTGAAGGATACATGCCGAGATGGTAAACAACAGCACTCCCTGGAAGTTGAAATTAGAGTACATTGGTGGAAAAGTACACTGCAGTAGTTCACTGTTGTGGTTCAGCCAAGAGGACAAGGAGCTGTTTTCATAGACTCAAACCCTGCCAGACCTCATAAGAGGGAACCACCATCATGGCAAGCACCACCCTCAAAAGTGGAACCCCGAGCATCTGAGCTCAGGTGTATTTATTTTTTCTGAACTCCTCAGATATTCACTGATAGCACATGCAGATCATTAGCAATTAAACAACCCCCACAGAAACCCAACACCTGCAGACAATACAAAACATAAAGAACCTAGGCAGCCTCTCACCCAACAGTGCATAAAAACATTTTAAACATAATGAAAAATAAACTTCCCCAACATTTCCCTTTTTCTGTATAAGCCAATCAAAAATGCCTTTTATCTCTACAACATAATTTAACACTATACCAGCAATACTATTTACAAGAGGAACAATCATGAGTGTTGCTAATGCACAGGACCAAATGAAACCAGATATCCATCAAGCTTTTTCAATGTTTTTGGACAGCAGAAAAAACATTATCAGTGTCCCATTGTCTGGAATTCACTCAGTCTTGTGGGCTCCTCCAAAGGGCTTGAATCCCTTCTCTGGCTCTGCCCTCTGCAGGACGCAGTTTGTCCTCCAGGCTCTGGCTGCCTTCACTCCACTGCTGCTCCTGTTCTTGATTGTTGTCCCATGGTACTGGCATCTTCAGAACACTGGAGCCCCTTGCTGCAACTAGGCTGCACTTTCACCAATAGCCTCTGCTGGGCTCTTTTCACAGTGCCCAGCCTCAACTTGTTTTCATGACCCCTTCAATCTGGGCTTTCAACTGCTACTGAGGCTGAATCTTCTCTAATAACCTCTCCTGGGCTCTCTCTGTGGCTCTAAGCCTCAACTTTTTTTTTTTTTTTAATATGACCCCTTCATCCTGGGTTTTCAACTACTACTGAGGCTGTGAGAAGACCTAAAAATAACTCATTTAGGTATTTGACTCAACCATGAAACTTCCCCAGCTTCTCTGTTTTTAAAAGAGAACAAAGGGTAAAATGTCGGCTAGAAAGCAAAACTTAATTGCAACTCCTCGCAGTCTCTCCCCTTCCCCTAGGGAATATCGGGTCCAGCAGGGCAGAGACCACCTGTGCCAATGCCAAGATAAAAGTAACCTGGAGACAGGAGTCCCACGAGAAGAGAAAGATAGAAAGGCTTAGTGTTTATTCACCCCTGGTCTTGTAAAGATAGCCCCAAGGTTACTTAACTTCTTACGTGCAGAGAAGCAGAGACCTGTGCCCCCTGCCTTATGCGCCCTGTTTTTATAGTAAGATTTACTTAATGTTGGCTTGCTTAACTTTACAGCATTAAGTTTGTGGTTTCTGCCTCATGTATTCTTTCCTCATGCATTTTTGCTTCATATACTCTTGCAGACCCTTTTTAATAATCATGTTTAGAGACTTCCCCCCGGTTTCTGAGAACCGGCTTATCAGAAAGTTCCCAACCTCTCTGTGCAAACATCAGAAGTGCTTCTTAAGACATGCTTAGATTTCCTGCCTCCTCACTCCCTCCCTTGTGGTTCTGGTCACCAGACCGGGTCAGCACCTACCAGTCATTTTAGAAGTCAACCCCCTGGGGCCAATCCTGAAACGCCAAGGCATATAACTACCTGCTTGCATTTTGTTTCTTCCTATATAAACTCCACTCACCCTGTGAGTGGGTCTCCTTCCACTCCTGCTGTGTCAGGCAGATATATAGCCTGGGACCCAGTCTAAATAAACAGACCCCTGTGTGTTTTGCATCAGATCGGATGCCTTGATGGTTTTGGGGGATCTGAACAGGGGCATAACAGCTGGACCTTTACTAATGGTCTCTCCTAGCCTCTCACAGTGCCAAACCTCAGCTACTCTCCAAAGACCCTTTCATGCCTTCAAAACCAGCACAAGCTGGGTGACTCTTAACAGTACCAAATCAGCTGCTAGCAGAAGATACAAAACTCACCAGTTCTAGAAGACAGCTTCTGTGTGCTGACTCTGAGAAAACACTTTCCAGATTTTAAGATAGAGTCTGGTTTGTAGGAAAAACAATTGGTCACCTTGTCTGCAGGAAGATATCCCTCATGGTGTGGAGTTACTGCTTGTAGACAGGTTTGCAGAAAAATAATTTTAAAACTGTTCAGTTTAAATAAGTGACTTTCTGGCTTCAAGCCATGGCTTCCACAACAGCAGAGGGTCCTGGACCAGTGGGAAAAATCTCAGGTTGAAACATTCTGGACATTTTGGCATTCTTTTTCACCACTGCTACGAGTAAAAATGCACGCTTCTTCAGAGACCTCAAACACAAGATCTTGAGCTTCACACACATACAATATAGCATTCAGAAAACTCAGTTTATGAACCAGCATGCTACCACCAGGAGCAGAAGGGAGTGTTGGCTCCATGATCAGGAAAAGCAGTAAGAACCTTTCTTTCCCTGCTCCCAGCTGAATTCTTTATCTCTAAGGGCCTCTGCTCTGTGGCTCTCACCTCGGAGGTTTTTTGTTTTTTTCTCCTCACAATTTTCTTTTATAGAGCTTTCTTTCCTCACTCTCCTCTTAATTCAGAAGACTTCTAATCATTATTTTGCAAATATATAATTTCTATCCTCTAGGAGCTACCCTGAGTATGCTTTATGCTCTGAGAGGTCTGAAGCATCTTTTTCTTCTTCCTTGTCTCCACACTAGATTAGCTTGCATGATGTCCTGCCTCACATTGGTGCACTGTTTGTAGTAGTAAGACTGCTGTAGGGGCTTAGCAAGGGTGACCTGGAGGCATTTTCATAGGTGCAAGCTCTGCCAGACCTCAGCAGAGGGAACCATCGTCCTGGCTGCACCACCCTCAATCTTAACAGTGGAACCCTGAGCTCAGGTGTTTTCATTGATTCAGAAATCTTTAGGTGTTCTACTGATACTACGTGCAGATCGTAAGAAATTAAACATCCTCTCACAGAAATCCAACACCTGTAGACAATATAAAGTGCCAAGGCCTATGCATCCCTTTTTCCAACAGTGCACAAAAACAATTATTTTAAACACCATTAAAACTAAACTTCCCCAACAGTACACGACCAGATGAGACAATGCTTGATTAGAAATGTTAATGGTGTGTGACAGAATTGCTTGTACTGCAGCACAATCACAAAAAATCAAGAAATGACAACAACCTAAGTTCTTATCACCTGAAGAGTAGGTTAAAAAATGGAGTGCTATTTGCCATAACCACTGTCACTTGCAACAAAGACAAAACTTAAGAATGAAACAGGATGGACAGAAGTATACATAATGCATGATCTTGCTCCTAAAACAGTTGATCTCACAGAAACGAAGATTAGAATGATAGTTTGAAAAGTCTGGAGAAGAGTGGGAAGAGGGGAGAGAGTTGAAAAAGGTGGATTGATGGGTGCTTAGTATAACATTAGCTAGGAGAAATAAATATATTCCTTTAAAATAGAAACAACATCGACAGTTTAGGTGGTGACATGATATAGTTTGTGGTTTGTTAATTTAGATGACAGAAAATGGTTATTGGTTGCAAGGAGTGCAGTGGTAGTACAGTAACTCATTCACACAGCTCATTAGCCAGTTTAACAAGAGTCCTACAGGCAAGTGCTGCATGCTGAGTAGTGTTGTAGACTGGGGCTTCTTAGACAGTTTCCACTCATGATCTCATTTTGCCTGGGAAAGTTTTATGCAATGTTTGCTATGTAGATATACAAAATAGGCATGCAATCATTTACCCATACATTCTGAGAAACAACACGAAGAAATGACTAAAGTCTTTCTCTTCTGTAATTAAACAATTATGTTTCTATAAGAACAGAAAACTTTGTAAGTACAGGGGGAACACTATAATTCATAACATGTAATATTCTCTCTTCTTTTTTGATACGGAATGCTTCACGAATTTGCGCGTCGCCGTTACTCTTGAGTCAGAACTAAGGAGTTCTATTTATCATTTTTCTCGTTGCCATGGCAAAAGGCCTCACAAAAGCAACTTAAGGAAGAAAGGGTTCATTTTAGCTAACAATTTGGAGGTACAATTTTTTTTTGATGGGAAAAATTATTGGAGCAGTGCATGAGCAGTTGGCCGGTGACACCGTGTCTGTTGTCAGCCAGCAGAGGAAGGCGGATGCTCATGCTTTACCTACTTTCCTTAGTTTTCAGTCTTGACCTGGGCCATAGAAGGTTCCATCTATATTTAGGCTGGGTCTTCTCACTTCAGTTAAGGTAATTTGGGAATTCCTTAATGGGCTTGCCCAATATTGTGGTTTGTTTGTTTCTTTGTTTGTTTTGTTTTGTTTTTTGAGACAAGGTTTCTCTGTTGTAACTCTGGCTATGCTGGAACTCACTTTGTAGAACAGACTTGTCTTGAACTCTTTGAGATCTGCCTGTCTCTGCCTCCTGAGTGCTTGGATTAAAGGTGTGCACCACCACCACCTGGCCTAGTATTGTGTTTTGCAGGTGATTCTAGGTGCTGTCAACTTGGCAATCAGTATTAACCATTACAGGTGCATGTGGCTCATTAGTGCTCACTGATGACATGTGGGGTGATAGTGCATGCAGCATAAATTGTATATTCTGTATGTTCAGAGCCAATGCTGTTACAAAGCCACTCAGTACAAAACAGGCTAGTGTTGCTAGGAACACCTCAGATTCATTACATAATTGACTTTAAATTAATTAATTAATTTTTGGTCATCACATGTTAAGAAACCTATCACTATTGCCAAGTTTTTGTGACCCCTCACATTCCATTACATGATGACCCCATATGGAATTCCAGCCCACAGTTTGAGAAGCTAATTTCAGGGAATTCCATATTCAATAGAAATTTACCATCTTTGCCAAGATCAGTGGAGCTGACACCTAACTCTCTACAATGCTGTATTAACTGAAGTCAGAATGAGTATCTTCAAAATAATTCTCTAGCATGGACTTGGAGAGATGGCTCACCAGTTAAGGGCCATGGCCATTCTTCTAGAGGACTCATGTTTGACTCCCAGCACTCACATGGCATCTCTGATGCTCAATTCTGGCCTCCACATGCACTGGACACATATGGTGCAGACATATGTGTGCCAGCAAGACACTCATACACATAAAATAATAATAAGATATTTTAAAAGAATTATCTCCTAATTTAAAGTCTAGTTAAAATTAATATTTATAATATAATCCTTTGAATAAAGAACTTAGACCTCTGACAAATTAAATCTTATTTATCAGGAAGCCATAGAGACATAGTTGTTGTTATCATTGCTACTTCTACAGATAAGGAAACTGAAACTCAGAGGAGGTTAAGCAATTTTCCCAGGTGTGTAAGTAATGCAGATGGAAGAGCTGAAATCACATTCTTGTCAATGAACCTGTGCTTTTAATCATTCAAGTAGCATTTGCTAAAATGCATCCCATGTACCACCTATATCAAAATGACCTGTGATGCGCCATTAAAAGTGTAAACTCCTCAGCCCCATCCAGGTCCACTGAAATAGTATTTCTGAGATGGAACTAAGACCTGCACATTCCTTGGAAAAATATCTGAGTGAGGGACCAGACATTTAACAATGCAAAAATCGCCAGGTATGGTAGCATATGATTACAAATCTAGCACTGAAGAGATGGAGGTATAAACTACATTGGGAGTTTAAGGACAGCTGAAGACTTGCCTCAAAGCATCCTTGAAAAAGAAAAAAGATTTACAAAAACAGTAGAATTTCCAAGATTTAAATTATCTAATGTAAAATGTCTCCATATTTTCCTTATTTTTGGTACAATTAGTCCACAGACCACTTTGTTATTTAAGTCAGTAGATATGCATTATGAGTGTATTGTTCTTGATAATTACTTGCCTTTCCAAAATATGATAGCTAGGTAGATAGATAGATAGACAGATAGATAGATAGAGGTGACAAAGAGAAATAAAGCACACACTTTCAATCATTCTGTCTACCTCATCCTATCTATACATTACACATAGTTAATTCAACAAACTGGATTTTTATTTATTTCAACTTATTTTGCGTATATGCATGAGATGCCCTTAAAAAGGTTGATATATGCAGTGTTACATACATTAAAAGGAAACGTTTGATTCTCCTCAAAATTAAGACACAGTTTCCAAAGCCATGATATAATGGAAGACTGGGAAGGGTAAATGAATGCATGGTCCAACAATGTGTTCATTCTCTAATCTAATGTTCTCTCTAGTACAGAAGACTGGAGAAAGAAGACATTTTTAAGAATGGGAGATAGAGTAAGGCAGGTACTGGATTCATGGCTTAGTGGTTAAGAGGACTTTCTGCTCTTCCAGAGGTACAGGACCTACATGGTGTCTCATGACCATCTATAACTCCAGTTCCAGAGAATCTGATGCCCTTGTGTTGTCTTTGCTGGCACTGTATCTTGGACTAGAAAGATGGTCAGTGGTAAAGAGTACTTACTCTTCTTTCAGAGCAGCATCTATATCTGGCATCTCATAAGCACCTACAATACCAGTTCCAAGAGATCTGACCCATTCTTGTGCTCCTTTTGGACTTTTTGGCACTCCCACATATTTGCAATACACACACACACACACACACACACACACACACACACACACACACACACACAAATAAATCTTGAAAAACATAGTTTCTGCAAAAAAAATTGAGTTATGTGAAAAAAGTGTTAGTTGGTTTGTAAGAGGTAAGATGAATATGGTAGATGAGATGGATGACAGAAAATTCCAGAGCTCAGTTCATTCAGTATGGGAAGACTTGGTTATGATATGTGCAGTCTGGCACCACAGAGAATTGTGAGCATTGCAGTTTTCCGTGCTTCTCGTCAATTTTCTGAGCATACTACTCCCATGTAGATGGTCAAACTAGTGGCAGACCACTAGTGACCAGGAATTTTTATGACGCAAGTTTGGCTTTGAGAAGCGCTTTAGAAATTTTGGGTCCACTCATTGAGTAGCTCTCTGCCATTGCCATTTACAATCTAATCTTTTTCACATATCACAATCCAACCAATAAATGAGTCTTTGTGTAGTTAGAGGGAACAACCATTTAAAATGAAGACATTTTATTTTTGGTCAGAATGTGAAATTGTGGATTAACTGACCCTGCTCACTTTTCCAATTTTCTTCAAATGCTGGATGTTTGTTGAATCCTTTGTTGTAAAATCTGATGTGTGCATGGGGAAGGGACTTAGAAAAACAGTTTCCTAATCTAATCTCATATCCATCTCTGCCCCATCCTTTCTAAATTGCACCTTCTTCAGCCTTACTGACTCACTGATATTGATCGATCATCATCCCATCTCACTTTTAGCTTTGATTAACTCAACTTTTCATTCCACAATTAGCTTCTCATATTTCTGCTTCTCTTTTTCTGACTCTTTCACCTGACTTTGTGTGCTGTGATCTCAATTCCTTCTTTCTTACATTCCCTGCTTCTTGTAATAGAACTGATGTTCTGTCTCATTTCCATCTCTTTCTCAGCTCAGTTCTAAATCGATTTCTTTTGTCTTGAACACAATTTCCTCCCCTACTTCAGGAATTGTACTTTAACTTGTCTCTCATATTTTAGTTTCTATATCACCCTCTTCCTGATTCCTTCCTTCCTTCTTCTTCTACACTCAATTTCCAAGACAGCAAGAAAAAAAATTATGTTAGGACATTTCTTTTGTTTGTAACAGAACTTTTACTTAAATATCAAATGAATTTATTTAATTCAGGATGATAGATTTTAACAGCTGCATTACATTGAAAATTATTTTCTAGATGCTTTAGAAATCTTACATTCCTTCTAAACTGAAAATATCAACATTCATTGTCATTCATTTAAATCAAATCAAAAATTAAGGCTAGTGATGAGGTTGGTTATCTAGTAGGAATGAGGCCTTAGACTCATTCCCAAATATCAAACACACATATCAATAAAAAGCAATTTTTACATCTCCTAATCTATTCCTTACTATGTATACATTCTTCAATATATTACTCAAGCTCTTTTTTTAAACTTTTAATGTTTTAATAAAACATAGAGAGGTATGTTTTTACATAAATCAATAGAAAAAATTTAGCAACATTTAGGAGGCTGTTTCAATAACTGTATAAAACGTGGTGGTGATCCAGATTACAAGAATAAAGTGATTAATATATACAAAAATTTAATTGTTTATATTTGAGAATTTCATGCTGTATATAATAGATCATCTCTATTTTCCTTTCTCCTCCTCTGATTCTTCCCATGCCCTCCTCAGCACTCTCTCCCAACGTCCTGACTTTATTTTGTTTTTTTATTTTAATGAAAACCGACTAAGTTCACTTAATGCTGCCCATATGTGCATAGGTATGGGGCCATCCACTGGACCATGGGAAGTCTACTAGTAGGAATATCCTTAAAAAATGGTTCTACCTCTCCCAGAGTCTACCATCAATAGCTTCTAAATAAGGTGAAAGCCTGGAGATCATCTATCTCATACAGACCAGAACCATGGGCTGACTTGGTTTGTGAAGCTTTTGTGTAGGTAACCACTGCTACCATGTGTTCATGTTTGCAATAGCCATGTCATCTCTAGAAGACAGTATTTCACAGCATTTCTCCCATCATCTAACTTTTACATTCTTTCTGCTTCCTGTCTCTCTTATTCCCTGATTTTGGGTGGTAGTAGGGCTAATATAAATCCAAGGCAAAAGAGGTTGGCAGTTACATTGTTCTTTCAAAGGCAGCAAACAGACTAAATACACGTAAGATATCAGTCTTAAGTCTTCAGTGACCTCAAAGTATATTATTAACTCTGGCTTTGAGGACCAGCAAAACATCAAATCTCTTAGAATATGAATGATATTTTCATGATAATGTATCACTAAAGAGAAACAGCATTCAGTCATAGATAAGACACTGCAGATGATAGAAAAATTTGGACAACTTTTATTTAACAAAGCAATATCAACATTTCTTTAATATCTGTCATCCCAGTTTTTGACCAAATATAA
Source organism: Cricetomys ansorgei (assembly GCA_026225945.1). Taxonomy (NCBI): domain Eukaryota; kingdom Metazoa; phylum Chordata; class Mammalia; order Rodentia; family Nesomyidae; genus Cricetomys; species Cricetomys ansorgei. The sequence goes on from JAMJFZ010000242.1 coordinate 16,527,674, forward strand.
AAACAAGTTCCAAATTCCCAGAGCAAAAGAAACTCAGTCAATCTAAAGAGAAACCTCAAAGTCTATACCAGGAAATTATGGGGCCTGCCATGTCCCAGTGAAACTTATTGTAAAAAACAGAAGGGTAATGAGAAATATTATATTAAAATCTTTACAAGAACAGTTTGATTGTAAATGAAGATATGAGCTTCAAAGGTAAATAGACTTTGGTTTATATTATCACTCTTAAACTCACTAGCTATGCTTTAAGTTAATAATGACATTTGCATTTTTGTCTACTATGAACATTGAATATACAAGGTTTATACAGTCATAATAATGCAAGAATGTTCAAGTGCTATAAAAATGAGTTCAATAGAAGGGAAGGGCATTTGATGAGTTGTACACTTGGCCAGAGACAAGATTAAAATGGGACAATCCTCAACTTGACTTTTATGGCAACTTGATTTTTTAATGCTTTTTCTTGACTCAAATAGTTAAACTATGGACTACAAATCAAGTCTGGTCTTCTTTCTGCTTCTATAAATACAGATGTAAACATAGCTGAACTCATTCAGAAACCTATTGCCTATGATGCTTTTGTGCTATGGAGGTACAGTCAATTAGTTGTGATCTACAAAAACAAACAAATCTGCTTAATGGTGCTTTGCAAAATGACTTTGATGGCCTCTGTGATTGATACATTTGACTCCTAAAGATTAGAATTCATCACACCTAATTTTCTTAGAAGAACCAGGTAAAAGATTACTTAAATTCTTCCTTTACCCATGATAAGCTTTACCCCAAAATGATAAATATTGTTTCATGAAAGAAGATCTTGGATCAACTACTTTGGAAAATAACTGAGAGCTTATTTACATAGCTACACATATACCATGTAGTTAATTTAGCCTTTCCACTCATGGATATTGAGCAAAAATAAGCAGCATGTTCATGTAAATAATTGTACTGAAATGTTTCAAAGAGTTTTATTTTAGTAGGAAGATATTGAAATGAATCTAAGAATTCATCAACAGAACAGTTAAGTACAAGGTGATATGTCCATACAAATTAGAGAATAGTATTACTGTTTACAGAAATAGAATACCCTTTAGAAATAAAAATATTAATAATATAAAATTTAGGCTATCTCTAAATAATTTTACAATAAGAAATCATAAAATATTATATGATTAGATATATTAGATTTGTATATTATCATAATCAATTTGTACTAAAACTGATACTATACCTAAGGAAACCTTGAGGAGACAAACACTAATTCTTATAAGTGATCTTAAATTTCCTTGACTGTTAAAGCTAAATAAAACTTAACATGATCTAAGACTTATAAGTAATTATGCCTTAATCTCAGAAAAATTGAAATTAAGCTTAACTGATCAGATCAACCAGAAACTTGACAGGTTTATAGCAAAGGGATTCCTGATGGGATTTTTTTTTAGCAAAATTCGGCATCTATTCAGGAAAGGTTGACTCAGTGAGTCAGACATAGAAGAAATGCATCTCAACAGTAAGTAAAATTATGTGTGACAAGTCCACAGCTAGCATCACAACATACTGAAAGAAGTTAAAGTTTTGCCTGGAGTAAGATGAGTGTGTGCATTCTTGTATTTCAGGATGGCCCGAAACTCACTATGCAGCTGAGACTGCCCTTGGACACCTGGACCTCCTGCCTCCACCTCCAAATGATGGGGTTACAGGCTTGTGCCACCACACCTGCCTCGAAGATTGCATATTTTCCTCCAGCACTGGAGATTGAGCATAGGACTACTTGGTTGCTGGGCAAATATTCTCCCATAAGCTAAACCCCCAGACATTTTAACCTATAGTTTGTGATACTGGATATTTTTAGGGTTTTTTTAAATGCTCCCATACATCTCAAACTAAGTTAGAATATACTTCGATGATGATATAGGCAGTATTTGAGAAGAGAAATAAAAGGTATTCACACCAAAAGGAAGAAGCAAATTTATTTTTATTATTATTTAAAATTATTTTTACCTTTTATTAAATTTTCCTGCAAACATAAAACACTAAGAAATAAAATCTGTTAATTAATAAAATTGTTAGTGTGAAAACACCACTTTGATAGAGTAGACAAAACTAATTAGTATTTTATTAAAATATACTATGTTATGGAAGTCCAACACATATATTAGATGATAGATAACAGATGATAGGTGACAGTAGGTAGGCAAGTAGGTAGGTAAATGATATATACACAGACATAAAGATATTCATATACACATGAGCAGATAGACACACACACACATACACATAGATACACACAAGCACATACATTGGTAAATGATATGAACAGATAGATGATAGAAAAATGATACAGTAAAAGGCAAATAGAAAATCACACGTTGGAATAATCGGATTCTTCTCCCAGGAATTTCTCTGTGGTCATCAAGGGATAATTTCAATGCAATTACCATGACTAAGTAGACTTCACAAGACTATTCAGAAGGAGTAAAGAGCTATGTGTCTGAGGACTGTGAAGAAGGTGCAGTATTCATATGTGAGAGTAAAAATATTAATAATGAATTGATTATTTTAACACATTACTGTTATTTTTCTAAGTATTGGCATGCACTATTTTTTAACTGACTTTATCACACACCAGGCCTCTAGAAACGAGAAAAAATAGAATAGAGTCCAAAGAGTCTGTGATTGTCATTGCTGTCAACATATTTTATGAGCTGAAGAAACCCCATTTCTCTCTTCTTTGCTTTCCCATGTTTTCTGTGAGAGAAAAAAATGTTATAGCTAAAGTAATAATTATAAAGATTAGCCATCAGTCTCACACTGAACAATATATGTCTTCTCCTAGGACTAAATGGTAGGGTCTCGAGGGATTTGCCTCCTCCTAAGTAAAAATATTTGACTTTCTAAAATATTCAGGGAAAAGTCAGTGTAGATAGAAATCAATGTATGTGTGTTACAGGTTATAATAATCCTCCAAATTTATAATTTAATTAAATTTTTTAAAAGAGTTCTAACTGGGTCCCTTTCTACATTTTTGTCTTTCTTCTTTGGCAAAGATACTGCCTTACTTCCTATCATATTCTTAGCTACAGCAGAGGTGGCACTGTTCAATAAATAGTACTGTGAGATGGAGCAAAGGAATTTGTATCCAAGTAAAATGAGGTTGACAATTGGAGGAACTAAAACACGTATGGCCAAATGTAAGAATTGAAGGGATGTCCGACACAAGGCGTGTTAAAGTGAAATTGGAGTTTTAAAAAGTGATGTATTTGAACAAAGTATTGTGGGATCTGACTTTAATGCTTGGCTATTTCCCATGAATTGGCACACAGCAGTCTTATGCTTCAATTTGTTATTGTCTTCACGATCTTACAAGTTTCCAATTTGGTATTATGATGAGAGTCTAGAGATGCAGCACCACAGCCTCTTGTAGTTATGAATGAGTACAGCTGTAAGGCATCTTTCTGTTTCTGTTTATTTGCCATTTTGTTTCTCAAAACTTAATTCATTAGCCTGAGTATCTCAGGACTCTTGTACACTGGTAAGGACTCATGCTTCTCTTTATTTTTTGCTCACCAAGTTCATTCTATTCACTTTAAATGTCTACTTAAATCAACCAAGTCATTATTAACTGAAACTTTACGGCTTTCACAATTCAGCCTATGTTTTTCAATGCCATCAACACTCCCTTAGTCCTCACAGTCTTAGTTCTCCAAGCCAAGTCCTATCCTCATCTCTTCATACTTATCTCTGGGCTTGCAGTCTCCCCTTTATCACTGCACACAGATCATTGGGTTATCTATTCCAGGTGCAATTTCATTTTAGTAGCCTCTGAGTAATAGGACACCAATGAGGTTCCTAAGTAAGAAAGCATTAGTGTTACACAAAGGTTCCCTCAAACCTGACCCATCAGACTTTGATCAATCTCCTCTCTGGGATTTGCTCCTCACTACTGCTTCCTACACTATCATCCAACAGCTGCCTTCATTTTTCTATGCAGAGTTACTAAGTTCTTACAGGCCTCCTTCCCTTTGTGCTACTGTCTGTAATTGGGATGCTTTCTTCCACTCAGTTCATTGACAAACTTCCTGAATTTCTCAAATATCCTCAATTCTTTATGTCTGTTCTGATATTCTAAAGCAGGAAGCCTCATCATTCATGTCTGTCAAATTATGTGTCTAAAGAACATTTGTTTAAATAAACTTTTCTACTAAAACTAGCTTCTCAATGTCTTTGCTATATCATTTTATCATATATATGTATATATATTTATATTTATTATTTTTATATAATATATTTATTATTTTTATTTTTTTGACTTAGCAACAATCTGCTATTTATTCACTTAGAGCCAGAAACTCATTGTGTAGCACTGGGTGGCCTAGAACTTGCTATGTAGACCAGGCTAAACTTGAACTCAGAGATCCCTCTGGCTTTTGCTCCAAAGTGCCACTGGAGTGTGGTCAGCCTACCAGGAGGCATGCCCTTAAAGAAAGCTGACTCTCCCTCTCCCAGAAGCCATCCACTGTCAATAGCTCGAGAGATATGTGCCCCTCCTCTCCATCATGCGAGAATGTTGACTGGCTTGATCTTGTGCAGGCAATCATGGCTGCGATGAGTGCATGAGTACACTAGTCCTGTCATGTCCAGAAGACACTGTTTCACTTCTCTGTTCCTTAACGATCTTTCTGCTCTGCTTCTGTGATGGCTCTTGAGCCTTGGTGGGGATTTGGATGTCTCATCTATGGCCAAACACTCGACTAACATTTGTTCTTTGTGGTTTGATCACTTGTTAAGTTTCTGGTTATTCATAATGTAAATGTACGGATATGACGATGCATTGAATGTAAAAAATGGATTCACAGTCTCAGGAAGTTACCTGTTGAACATTGCTTGATCATAAAATGGGACAAAAGACAAATATTTAAATTTCATTTTTCAATGCTTATGATAAATTTATATTAAATATTATTTCTCCAATAGAAAGTTTATCATATAAATTGAACATTCAGTCAATGTCTCTTCCTTATCTGAGAGCAACCAAGTTGCAATTCTTAAAGAAAGCTTTTATTAACTAGGGAGAGTTTTGTGCATTTTATAGTAAAATAAGATATGATTGATTATTCACAAAGAAATCTGCTTAAGGAAGGAAATCAAACAAGAGTTCCACTGGAGAAAAAGCATCTTACCATTCATCTCAGGACATCTATTAGATAGGCCAGTACAAAGGACAAACTAATGGGTTCCTCAATGTGTAGCTCTGCAGTCTAAGCCCACAGAACACAAAAATTTAAGGCTTATATTGCCAAGACTCTGGAGTTATTCTACTATTTATCTAGAGTCATACAAAGCTCAGTGTTTGCTTTAAGCATCTTATTTCTTCAACTTTGGACTCCTCCCAAATTGAGCATACCACAAAGGTTGGTGGTGCCTCCCACTCCAGCATTAAGCATGGGTGATCCAATAGGACACCAACTAATTGCAATTAATTCCACTTTGAATTTTCATTAACTGTTCTCAATAATCAGAACTGGACTACAAGGCCTCTCAGTCTCCACTACTTTTGAGCTCCAGTGATTCTAGTAGTTAAGAGCAGAAGTGCTGCAATGAATGCAAGCTATATTTCTGCAGCTTACTGTGTATGTGATAATGGGCAAATGGTTCCAAATCCCTGCATTTCCTTTTTTTAAATCATAAAAGGATGATAACAATATTATTTGCTTCACTGAGTTGCTAAGTTAATTGACAAATGACCTACATATCTAACACATGACTGATATATAATGACTCAATAGGTATCAAACATTTATATGATAGCTCCTTGTCCTTCAGTGTCTTGTTCCCAGACTCTAAGCTGCATTGATGAATCCCTTTCAAAATCACCTACTAACTTGACTATGGTTCTATATATTACTATCTCTAGGCATAGATGTATGCATTGTTTTATTTATTCTTATTATCATGGGTTCATGGAAGAGGACAGCTTATTCTTTGCTAATTGAAATTTAAGGTCTGGTGGACACAGGAGCTGTTGTAATTATAGTCTCACAAAAATCTTGGAATCCAAATTGGCCCCTTCAGGAGTATCCACAGTTTGTAGGGATTGGAACATTATACCAAGTAAAACAAAGCATAAGATGGGTTAAATGTGTGTGATCAGAAGGTCAAATAGGAAGACTAAAGCCATATGTGGCAGATATACTCATAAATTTATGGGGGAAGAGAATTATTATAACAATAAGGAGCGTAGATTAACATTTCTTCAATCTCAGAGACAGTAGATACCTTTACAAACTAAAACTGACACTGCATATTAACATCTTATGGAATATGGCTTGTTTCCATCATTTCTCTTGTATATGGATAGAATTGTGGCTGCACTATGCATTGATTACAGTGCCCGGGTACTTTTTCTTCACATTTTCAAACTGTGGTACACAGACACTCAATATAAACCTATTTACTTATAAACATTCCTTGGAGCTATAACATATGCCCTGCCCTATGTCTAGTTTTAAAAGTGAGAAATGTTGGCTGCAAAATCCAATTATTGATATGTATGGGTTCCTAAAAATCTAACCATACCTTAAGGGAAATTCTTAAAAAACAGAAAGGGTGAATAAGAATAAGAACTCCCAGAGGCAGATTGCATAATGCTTTGTTAAATTTAATTTTTTAGTGCTACTGAGGCAGGAACAAAAGCTGCTGAAAGACACTGGATTGTAGAAAAATGCTGAATTAAATCAGCCAGTATACTAAATGATGTGTTAACATCAGAATGGAAGTCAGGAAATGTGTTACATTGGAGAAGAGGTTTTGCTTATACTTCCACCAAAGGACAGCTCAGTAGAGAGAAACAAAGAGAAAAGGCAGTGAGTGAGCACTCAGAGGTCTAGGCTTAAAATTAGATTTAAGGAGGCTAAACCTTCTAGGACTGGGGATTGAATTAGCAAAGAATAAACTATCATCTTCCTTGAACCCACAAGAATAAATAATATATCAACATTTACATCTATGCCTACAACCATCTACACAGTTCATAGTCTTAACCTATCTTGGACACTTCCTACAATGGCTGTCCTACCCCTCACAGATGAGTGAAGTGCACAAATTTCAGATCTCTCTGCTTTGTCCTGTTACTTGGAACATTAACCTTCATTCTGATACCAGTGTGTGATGGATTAATCCACTAGGCTCCTTGTAAAGACTTCTACAACAAATTTACATCATAGATTCTGGGTGCCAAAACAAAATGGGTACTTTAGACTGAAAGAAATTTCTTTCATGTCCTCTGAGCCATGCAGTCCCATCAAGTCTTTTGCATTCCAAATTCAAACTTACTATCTATCCAATACTCTCCAATACTGTGCCATTTATAGACTTCAGTGGAAAATACTCTATCTGTGCCAATGGAACCTTCTACTTGGCTCCAAGACACAATTCTTAGAAGCCTGCCATCATTATCTACCAAATCACCAAATTTGGGTTGCAAAACCCTTCCCAAGACCATTTAATATTAAGGGCTAAGTTGAGAGCATATATTCTTTCTGCATTAATGCAATAATAAATAACTTTAAATATTGACACTTGCTCTGCTGATCTGAACTACAAGGATCTCCCAACTTCAACCAAGTAAGTAAGAAGCAAGTTGGTCTGAACTTCCTATTCCAAATATAATCAGCAGAATGATAATGACCATTTTTAAGCATATTAGTAAATAACAGTTATTGGGCCTTTATTTTTTTTACTGTCTCCAAAACCCTGAACAAAATCCTCAACAATGCTAGGGAGTGTTACTAAACATAATTTATGAAGAGAAAAGGGAAACCAAAGTCATACAGGCAGGAATCAAGAAGATAATAGAATGAACACTTTTTATACTACACTCAAACTTACTTAGAGAAAAATAATAGGAAATCAATTTGAAGAGAAAATTAACACAACAATGTGAAATATCTTTAATACTAGGCTATGGCCATGTGCCTAGGTAAGACTATAAGCAGGAAACATATGCATAACATGGCTATATTTTAGAAAAGACTTCTAATAGAGAATGTAAGTTTAAATGTTATTTATTTATTACAATTTTATTTTTGAAAATTATAATTACAACATTTTCTCCTTCCCTTTCCTTCCTCTAACACCTCCCTCACTTGCTCTGTCTCACATTCATGTCCTCTTTTTCAATTATTGTGTTATATATAACTGTATATAATATATAAGTATATTTATAAGTAAATATATGTATATAACCTTCTCAGTCCAAATAATGCTGTTGGAATGCATGTTGGATTTATGGGGAAGTTTTTTAGTAGAGGAAGCTGAATTATTGTTGTTTTAAATGTAATTTCCCATTTTCCATGCTAGGCCCAGAATGACTATCCCCTGGCCTCATCCTTCTGAGTAATTGTTATTATAGGAATATGCAACACGCCCAATCATTTTTGGATGTTTGATAAAATGTTTGGTCATTACAGCTGTAAGGTGAATCCAACTGACAGTTAATGGGTAGATGCCAGAAATACTGGTGAATGGCTTTCAATGTTCAGGACTGCTGTACTCCACCCTAAGCCCAGACACAGAGAACCTAAACAAAATGTGAATAATATCATGACTGGTAAATTTCCTAAGAACTAGTCATACTTAATTGACACTAAAATTTTTGATAGAAAGGTGGTGGTGCATGCATTTAACCCCAACACTCGGGAGGCAGAGGCAGGGGGATCTCTGTAAGTTTGAGGCCAGCCTGCTCTACAGAGTGAGTTCCAGGACTGTCAGAGTTACAACAGAAAAACTCTGCTGTTAAAATTAAAACAAAAAGTTTATTTTTAATCTCTGATCTTGTTTCTTCTTTTGTATTGATATTAATGGAAATCGTTCATGACAGGATTAAGGTATAGGTTAATCATCATGTAGTGTGTACTCAATTACCATGAACATCATTAGCTATTTTCAATAATGGGAAATTGGAGGTCTAGTGGTGGACTACAAAATGATGGGTTGGAAAGATGTCTCAGTTGTTAAAATCATTTGGTGTTCCAAAAGAAGACCTGAGTTTGATTCCCAGCACCTACGTGGTTGCTCACCAAACATCTATATTTCCAGTTCTAGGGGAATACATTGCTCTCTTCTGGCCTCTGAGGGATATGCATGCATGTGGCACACAGCCATTCATACAGGCAGAACCCTTGTGTATATAAAATAAAAACAAATAAGTACATAAATAAAAATTTTTTAGTACCTAAAGTCACTGTCTACTGACCTAGGGATTGAAAGTACATAAATCTGATCTCTCACCCAGACTCCCAGTACACATTAAACTGCCTGACACTTACACTTTAATATCTCATCAGTCATTCCAAACTCTACCCTCTAGCTCACTTATGGTGATTCTGCCAAAGAAAATGTCAGTTACGATGAATCAGGAAGACTGTCCTCATGATCTCTACCTACCCTTAACATACTATATGATGCACAGCATCTGAAGCTTCACTTTTCTTCTTAACCACAACTGCCCTGATGGTAAAGAATATTGTTCTGTATGACCGAAGAAACCCTGTGCCATAAATACCCAAAGTACTGCCATCATTGTTGTCATTCATATTCTTTTTGTGTGTATCCTTCACTTCCCTCCCAATATGAAAAAAAACGAGCAATATAAAACCTTTTCCCAGAAAATAATACTCATATTTGCTCACTACTAAGGTTTGAATATGAAGCATTCCTTATAGATTCATGGCTTGAAAGCTTTGTTGCTTCTACGTTGGGCATAGGAGCATGGGATTTCCTTGAAAGAAGTAGGGCAATTGGGCTGGGTTCTTGGAGTATCTTGTCCAGGAGGATTTTCCTGTCTCTGTTTCTTTGTTTCCTGTCTAACATGAGGTGAGAACCTTCTTCTTCCATCATGTGGGTTCTGGAGACCAAACTCATGTTATTAGTCTTGGGGACAGAATCTTTACTCACTGAGCCATCCTACTGGCCTATGGTGAGGCAATTTTTGATTGAAGGACTTAATGGACTCGAAAGGCTTCAAAGGAAAAGTCACCCTTGAGCTCTTCACTGAGAAGAGGTGAATGGACTTTGTAAACTGCAGGACTAGTGGTTGGACATGGTGAAAGTCAAGGTCTTGTTCCTTGTAGAGGTGAGTTAGCATCTTTGACCTCTAATATATTCATTTCCAAATAGACTCTTATCAATGATTGTAGCAAAGTACTAAGATTGGATGATTTTGTGTGTGTGTGTGCGTGTGTGTGTACTTTTTACTTTTAACATTACTGAAATGTAGAGAGAGGTAGACAGGGAAGATACCACCTTTTTATTGCTGTTGTTGTTTTCTGTTGAGCTTGTTCACAGCAGATTCCTAATATTTCTTGGTCTAGATTGCTCATTTCTCACAAGATTAATTTCCTTGCTGAAGTTCTTGACATTAATTAGGCTAAACCCCACATTATCCTCTTATGGCACTTTTTGCACACAACATCATTATTTCACTTTTCTTTATGAGATTACTTGATAAGTGCTAGCCTCTCCTTTAGATAGTATACTCTAAAAGTAGCAATCACTTGATATTTTTGCTTAACTTAATGCTCTATATACCAACTGTGTCTGAGTAGATACTCAATTTATATTATTTAAATGACTGGTAGGATGGCTGCATGTAAAAGTGCTTTAGAAGGCAAAACAATGTAAAGAAAAGAAGTGGCAACGATTGGATGCTAGGATGCTGCTGCAGAGACTAGCACATCTGGAATAAAGATGGGGGAGATCCATGAGAAATGCAGCTGGAAAGAGGGACTTGAGTTTAATCTGAGAGAGCCTTGGATACCAGGTAGAAGCTTCCTACTGAATGAGGCCCATAGTGAGCAGTCATTAAAGTATTCTCAGAAAACATGGATTATGGAAAAGTGTGTTAATAACATGAATATACCATATATAAAATATACTTGAAGAGAAAGACTATAGCCAAGGAGTCCAGGTTGGGAGGGGGGTCTTTTGTAATATTCTTTTGAGAAGCATTGATTATTTTCTAACCAGTGACTAGGAGTCCTTTTCAGAAAATGGTTGCCTTGATGGTGGAGGAGGGATTAAATGAATTGCTGTGATCCAGAAACAACTCCTTGTAAGAACCCATTGAGAAGTCCTGTGGGTTCTCTATATAGGATAAGCCTCATTAAACACCATGAAGCAATACTCACATTTCAAGCAATCAAAACCTTACCCTGTATAGCAGCATGTAGAGAAGGGATTGGATATGGGTGGAGAAAGCAATTTCCAAAATGTCCTCCCAGTCCACCTCCCTCTTTCCTAGTTCTCATCTCCTCATCTACTTGTCAGAATAAGGTGAGAAATTAGACAAGGACTAATCCACTGTTCCCAGACTGGAATTCTCAGATACTAGAGTTCCTTCTCTACTTCCCAGAAGGTGAGCAATGCCATACTTTACTGTCCCTACTGACCTAATCTATCATGTTGTTTGTACTATGGGAACATATTTATGTTGTGATTGTCTTCCCACACCATTCTGCCTTGGATTCTTTTAGAGAATAGGGAAGGAAGTTGAAAGGATCTAGGAAGATTTGGGGGAGGGGAAAAGATATGGTCAAAATATATTGTATAAAAATAATAAACATAAAAAATAAAAAAAATATGGCCCATCACTTCACATTCTTATTCTCTTAAGACTCTCCTGGACAGCTTGTTAAACATTCAATTTCCTGAGCTTCAAACTCAGGTATTCTAATTAGCAGTGTTTGCTTATGTAGAGCCCAGACAGTTCTTGTCTCTCTTCTTTTGCCTTTTATGGCCCTCTTTCTCTCCCTCTTTCCCTTTCTCCCTTCCTCCCTCGATTCCTTCCTTCCTCTCTCCCTCTCTCCCTTCCTGCCTCCCTCTCTCCCTTCCTTTCCTTCCTTGTTTCATTCCTTCCCTTCTTTCCGTCCTTCCCTTTCTCCCTCCCTCCCTCCCTCCTCTCTCCCCTCCTTCTTCTATTCATTCATTCTTCCTTCCCTCTCTCCCTCCCTTCTTTTCTTTATTTTTCTAATAGTCAGTTAAGGTTGAAATTCACAAATTATCACACTTCTACTAATCTCCAGTTTAAGACAAAGCATTTCCATAATGTTATATATATTTATATTTTCAGCAAATGAACATCAAATCATATTAGAAAATTTGATGTTTAGACAAAATAATATTTTTAGACAGTTACATAATTAACCTTAATCTTTTGTTTTAGTTATAATCCCCCTGTTCTCTTGAAAAATAAGTGTAAACCTTCTTTCAAATCCTAAGTTCCTTCACTTGGCATTACTCTTTGAATGTATGAAGATTAAAGGATTATTTCTAATTCAGCCTTTTCCAAATCATGTTTCAGAAGACAATGTTCTGAATATGTATTCCCAGGAAAGGATGTTCAGTTGTCAAGGAAGGTACTACTGTCAAAAACAAAAGTGGTATTCAATGGTAACTGGTGTGCTTTGTAAAAGCAAAGGCAAGGGGCATCATTCAACACATTCATGGGAAGGGATATTTGCGTGTTGTATAAAAGAACCATGCCATCCTCTGTGGTTCTTTCAGATCTGATGATTTTATTCAAACAGTGTTCCTTGGATAAATGTACAATGCTGCTTCTTCTAAAAGTACATGTAAATCCTTTTTATTTTCCTATGGCATAATCTCATCTGAAACCTCAGAGAAGTGAAGAGAAAGGTAAGCATTCTGTGTTTTACCCATTCCTAATCTACAAGGGTCAGCTCTGATCACACCCAATCAGGAAGGTATGCCAATTAGTCATCCTCTGGAGGGAAGGGCCGGGTCTGTCTACTCCCAATATAATTCATTTAGTTCACATCGGTGGCAGTGGATTTCATCCTTCACTTAATAAAAGCTCAGCAGATTTCAGATGACAAAGAGCCAGAAGTCTAGGAGTGCCACGCCTAACTTCCCAGTCACTGGGCATTCCAACTTGGTTTTCTTATATACATTTTATAAACATTTTACCATCTGTAAATAAACTGTTTTCACATATTCAGTGCTATCTTAGTATAGCAAATTGCTTCTATTTCCCTTTAAATTTTTTAGTACAATGGCTACTGCTTACATGTTTTACATAGTTGTAATCATAGTGTGCACATGGTTTTGAGTTCTAATGTCACTAATGTTGTATGTTATCTGTTACAATAGTCATTTTCATAACTCATTCGATCTCTAGAGAGTTCAATAAGATTTCCTTACATCTACAGCTTGAGGTTATTTCTAACATGTACTACAGTGTGAATTTTTTTAATCTAATATAAATTGAGAGTAGAATAGATACCAGTTACTGGCTGGAAAGCATAGGGGAAAGGTTGGGGGAGAGGTTGGCTAATAGTATATATAATATTATGTACTATATTATATTATATATTAATATACATCATGTATATATTAATATAATATATTATTACATTATAATAATAATATAATGCTGCGGGTAAGAGAGAGGAGTAAGTCCTAGTGTCTTGTGGCACAGTAGGGTGGATGCAGTTAACAGTGATGTAGTGCATGGCTCAGGATAGAAAAGAAAGATTTTTCTGCATTCATTATGTGGAAAAGATAAAGTCTGAGGTAATAGGCATACCTTATTTTATCATTACCTAGCAATGAATCAAAACATTACATTGTCATCATAAGAATGTACATGCTAAAGAGCTAAAGGCTTAAGAAGGGATGGGAACAGGGGGAGAAGGGGAGAGGCCAGGTCAAACAAAAGTAAGGGTATATGAAGAAGCCTTATGAAAACCCAATAGGTTGTAAGCTAATTAAAAATACAATAAAAATAAAAGTAATAATGATACAAATGAAAATGAATGTTTTAAATAGGAATATTTTATTGAATAATCATGTTATTAGTCTGTACTTTGCTGAAAAGAACTTTTTAATCCAAAAAGCATATTTTTGCACAAATTAGGAAAAATCAATCTCTTATGATATATGTTAGTATGTAATACCAGATGGTTTTGGAGTCAAAACCAGATAAGGTATTGGATTACTCTTTCGGTTACACTTACCAATATTTTATAGAACATTTATTTTCTTTGTTATATAATAAATGTTTTATATAATAAGCATTGTTTTAGCAGAAATTTTAGAAAATGAATTTAATATGAGGCTGATACACTGCCTGCTATGCTAAGGAGGCAGATTAGGAAAAGAACACATTAAAAATTATGTTAGCATCATGAAGGTAACTAAGACAGAAAGAAAGTCTCAATTAAATGTTAAAAAATATTTCTTCAAAGAACATACCGAATTCATTTGTTAAAAAGAGACCTGATGGTAGGCATAAGTTTAAGAATGTTCCCAAGATCCTTTCCACTTGTCCGTGTGCCCTATATGATGTTCTCCTTCGAAGTATGGCAGGCAGTATAGATTGTGACAGTATACCACCGTGTCATATGGCAAAGGTAGAGAAAATGTCCAGGTATAATAAGATACTTGGTCTGTTGACTACGTTAATACAATATGATAATACCCTGGGTGGCTATCTTTTCATTTGATGTCAGTCTAGAGGTCAATGAAGTCAGAAATACCAAAAACAGCATCAGCCATTCTCATGTGTATAGAGGAATACGTGGAAGGAATTTTTGTTATTTTGGTTTCCGTAAAAATGCAAAATGGTGTTTGGATTAGGTTTCTGTTCCCACCCCAGTTGTGATATAGTTGTTTACAAGTTGGATTTGAAATGCTTGAAGCAGGTGACTATAATTTCGTTAGGCGCAGTCTTTTTGGCACCTGCAGCTTGTTTTGGATGGATTTATGGGGACTTTTGGCTTAGGGTATCAAAAGTCTGAAGTCCCAAGAGTCGTGAGTGTTGGTTGGTGGGTCGTTGGTTGACTTGCTATTGTTAATATGATAATTCCTAAAAGAACAGAAATTGGAGAGATTGAGTTTTCTGACTGTGAGCTGAGATGTTTGTCTGATTCACTATCAGCTAGTTCTCTTCGAGCTTAAGACAGTCTAAAAGGAGGTTGTGAAGATTTACCTTTCTCTCATTCTGTATCAAGGCTGCTTGCAGAAGCAGTGAAGATTTCTTTCTATCTTCCGTAAATTGAAGGTTAAAATATTGTAGTGTGCTGCTACACATGCGGATCTGGAAGATGTATCTTGCCCTTTCTGAAGGAGTCTGTTCTCATGGTGGTCCGTGCTTGCACGTGACTCCTTTGCAGAGAACTAAGGCTTGGTTCCCAGTCTTGGCTCCCTTGGTGGCTAACAATAATCTGTAACTCCAGCTCCGGGGGGGTCTGATACCTCTTCTGACCTCCAAGAGCCCCTGCATACAAACGATCCTCACGCATACACTCAAGCACACACGTATACACATGGTACACAAGCACACATGTAGGACACACTCATACACTTAATGTACATGCAAACACATGGTGCACATACATACACATGCACTCAGACACACACTCATAACACATAAATTTAAATAAATAAGTATTTAAAAATACATAAAATAAAATAGAACATTAACTGTAAATTTGAAGTGTTTGACATCAAACCCAAAGTAATCAGAAATTTTCATAATGTCTAAGAATTGATTCCTAAAAATTGAACTGTCAAAGACAAGATTCAATTCCTAGGTTAAAATAAAACAAAAATGAACAGGAAGAATGTTCTTGAAGAACGGCCTCTTTCTTTTTTATAAGTGATGTCAAAATATATTTTAGATGAGTTTATATAGAAAATTTTAGGATTAAAATGAGTCATATAGAAAACAGAGGTGTAGAAAAATAATTGTTTTCATTTATAAATAATTTTAAATAAAAAGAATAGAATGTATACACTAATAAAAAGAAATAATAAATATAAATAGGTCAAGGAAGCCCATTAAAGAGATGATAGAACTCTAATTATAAATATAATACTTAATCCGTGTAAATAGTTTCTATTGTGCCAGTCACAGACAAAGACTTTCCTACTTAAAGAGCATGAGAAGCTGGGGAGTCACCTCAGAGGGTAAACATGAACAAACATGAAGACCTGAGTTCTGTTTTCAAGTTCCCAAGTAACAGCCCACTGTGTCTTCTGTCAATCCAGGACACACTGGCCAAGCAGCTAGTCGTCAGTAAGTTCCAAGTACAATGAGAATTCCTATCTCAAAATAACAAGAATGTAGATATTAAGGAACACACCTGACTTCAATCACTGGCTTCAAAGTACTCCCCCAAAGATAAGCACATTTGCACATACTTGCATATTGCACACACACACACACACACACCACCACCACCACCACCACCACCATCACCGTCACCACCAAATATAGTGAGCAGCCAAACAGAAAAGATAGCAAGAATGTGATCAAGAAACATTGGTGAGGAAACCAACATAGCGTAAAAGAAAACAAAAAAACAAACATGGCAGTTCTTTATAGCATTTTTCTTGAACAGGATTTTTTTTTACCACACAAATGAAACAAAGAACCTAGGCAAGTACGAAAGATAAGCAATTTATTGTATGAAAATGATATTTTATTTTATGACAAGATGATCCTTTAAAATCAGAACAAGATTGGTCAGGCCTATGGGAACCTTCAGAGAAGTGTGATATTTAAGACAAGGCCTGCACAGGTCTAAGTCACAGAGGGTCCAAGCCCTGAGAGGGGAAGTAGACATAAGTCCCCATCCCTAATCCAGAAGCTATCTCCAGATGACAACTGTTCACAAAGCAAAAATTAGTTTTCTCCAATGGAGTCTCATTGGGTGTACGAACCCCACTTAAGGACTGACTCCATGTCCAACATTGGATGTCCAACACAAACTAAACCAAACAGCATTTATGGAGAGTGGGGGAGGGGGAGTTCATAATGCTTTGTATTGCTATTTTTTTACCTTCAATTTTTCTACTTATATTATTATGGCTTCTCATTTTGTGTTTTTAATAAGATTTCTGTGTGCACTAATATGTGTCTCTGCATCTGTATGTGTTTCTTGTGCTTTGTCTTCGACTCTTTTTCTTCTGTTTGTTTCTTTTTTTATTTTGGTTTGTTTTTCTTCTATTATTTTTTAGATGACTATTTTCTGATGAGAGAAAGAATGTGGATTTTAAGTGGATGGGGAAGTAAAGATAATCAGATGAAAGAATATGAGGGGTGTGATCAGAATATACTGTATGTAAATAATCTATTTTTAATTTTTAATAAAAAATCCAAACAAAGAGAAACCAAAAATTTGAGAGAATACTAAAAATACTAAATACTGAATACTAAAAATAATTAACAATAATTCATATTTGCTCATATAATCCTATATAGAGAAAAATAATTACTCTCACATAATAGGTAATACTCTGGTAGCTAAAGTTTAGTAGTGTAGAGGGCCTTTGGGTCCAGAACATTGTATAAATGTGCAAAAAAAATATACTGAGCTGCCCATCTACAGGGCCAAGGTTGGAGCAAGTTGCTAAGTAACAGATAGAGCTTCAGTCTGCGAAGTCTGATTCTGAGCATCCATGTTTTTAAATATGGGATGAGCTTTAATAGTATATTTAGTACATGAAAAGTGTTATTAATTTTATATAGAGAAAAATTCAATGACATTGCTCTCAAGAGATATTTCAAAACAAAATTAAAAATTAATTACTTAATTTTACTTTGTTTGAAAGACTGGGGAAGTGTCAGTGGATACATCTACAGAACACCCCTACACCTGAGACTCAGGGAATGTTGCAGAACAGGAGGGAGAAAGACTGTAAAAGCCAGAGGATCAGGGAGTTTGCTGTGAGATTGTACCTCCTAGTCCTGTCTGTTGGAAACTATACCCATAGAGTCTCAACAACCTGACTTCCTAAACATGAGCTGAAAAAGGATCACAATAGATATGTCTAAATGCCACAAGGCCTCAAACCTACACAAAGGAGTACAGGCACCTAAGGCATAAATACTCAGAGCGGGTGAAACAGTCTTCTTTAGGGAACAACACACCAACTGATTATCCAATATCAAATGGTCAGCCCTGAAAACAAACATGTGAATAGCATTATTCAGACTGTGTAGGTCATACTTAGGAATATGTATGTATATACATATAAACATATGCATATGACAGCATTTTAAGAAGAGACCAGTAATTTGAAAGAGAGCAAGGAGGGCTGTATGGGAGTGAATGGAGGGAGGAAAGGGGTCAGAGAAATGATGCAATTATATAATAATCTCAAAATTAGAAGTAAAAAAACTGGGGGAGTGACAACAATCATGTTCAAACAAAGCACAGAACATCTGGGAGGTTGCTGTTCTGCTATTCCTTTCAGAGTAGATTTATTTAATTTTTTGCTCTGTGTAATTCTTGGCAGATTCTATGAATTCTCATATGAAAAACTGACCCTTAGTTATTTGAATACTTCCCAGTGATCTGCTCTTGCCAACAATTTCTGTGTCGCCTGTAATAAATTCATTGGTTGTTCAATATAAAACAACTTTAGCTTCTGCTCATAACTTACAAAACACATTTAGTTTATGCATTTCTTTGGATAATGTTTTATATTAATTTTAATTGTAACTTTATTATGAAATACACCAAAATTTTCATAATATGTGTTGTTAATTTTTTTCTTTTGCGAGGTTGATTACATAGAGCAAAAATTTAAATAAATCTAGACCAAAGGGAATAGAAGATCAATTTCATAGAAGTTGTTATTTAAAATTTAGACATTATTAGCACACATCTATATTTATCAAATGTGATCATTAAATATGATGAAAAATATAGATCAAGGCAAGAAGATGATCAAGAAATAATTGGTACCCTAGCATTAAGCAACTGTAGAGAGGACATAGAGTAGCCATTGAAAACCATGTAATATTCTTGTTTTATAGAAGTCTAATCTTATATTAAAACCCAAAACATAGAAGAAAACACGGTGTAACAGGAAAGATTAAGTTCTTCAAAAATAATAACCATGAAGCGAAGATTATCTTTTAGTATTGTTTATTTTGTGATAGGCGTGATCACCATGTTTTGAGCTCTACCTAAAAGCATATCTTCCTCTGCCATCTCTTACAGAACTTTAATGTTCTGTGAGTTCTTTGTCTTCTGCTGCAAGAGAATTGTATCCATTAACCAAAGCATATGTAAGTGCAAACAAAAATACACACACATTCATCCTTGATACCTGGTGCTAACGGAAGAAGCAAGGGCATACCAACCTTCTTAAGGGGTTAAGGAGCCTAATTCAGAAGGTAGAAGTGATCTCTATAGTGATCAAGTAGAATTTTACAAATCGTATGAAGGAGTTTGACATTTTTGTGCATGCATATTTACCCCTCTCTTGCCCCTTCCAATCCCTTTACACATCTTGAATAGTTGCCTTTTAGACTCATGCCCTGTTCCCACTCCATACTTTGCATGGCAGAAAACATGTGACTCTTTTATTTGTGAGGCTACCTATGTTCCCCAGTGTGGTGATCTCCTCTCTCACCTGTTTTCTGAAAATGACGGAATTTCATTGTTCCCTGAGGCTGAATAAAACTCCATTGTGTATACCACACAATCTTTTCCACACATCTGCTGATGGGCACCTAGGTTGATTTCATAAAGTGACTTTTTTTCAATAGTACAATAAATATGGATGCGTTATTAAGCTGACATTGATTCTTTTGGGTATATCTTGAGAAGTGGTAGAGCTGACTTACATACTCATTTTATTTTAAATTGTGTATGGAACCTGAATAATGATTTCCATCGTGGCTACAGTAATTTATTTTACCACCAACAATGTACAGGGTTTCCTTTTCCCACATTCTCACCAACATTTGTTGCTTTTCTGTTTTACTTATGATAATCCTTCTGATATGGAATCTCAGTTTAGTTTTGATTTGCTTTTTCTTGATGGCTAAAGATGTCAGATTTTTTTCCATGTATACATTGACTTGTTCAGTGATATTGACTTTTATAAGTTCAAATGCAGTTTGTTCAGTCTGCGACTAAAAGGCCTAATATTTGTTTCTCTGTTTATAAAAGTCTGGCCCAAAAAAGTTCATCTGTGGCATTATTATTATTATTATTATTATTATTATTATTATTATTATTATTATTATTATTTTGTTAAATATCCCTAGAGAGGAATATCAGAAAGACAATAAAATAGGCATAAAGAAGACCTTTTGTTGCTGAACCTTTGCAAATTTCTTAACCTGTAGGCAAAAATACTTAGTGTGTTTTCCTTGAAGATTTTAAAAAATCAAGTTTACCATTGGCATTCTATTTAACTCAGAATTCCCTTAACTGTTTTAGGTAGATAAAGTTGTTTCTTTTCTTCTTAACAAGTTTTCCAGAGAGAATTCCTTGAGATGGAATCTGAAATCTATTCACAGCCTTGCTCCATCTTTCACCTTCCCCTCTCTCTCCCCTTCCCCTCCCTCTCTCCATACTTCTTCCCTTTCTTCTCTCCCTCTTGTTCCATAACCCTTCTCACATACACACACTTCATACTACATAACTTAAAGAATAACTTGCAATTAATAGAAAGTGAAGGCAAAATAAATTAGTATTACCTTAAAGGTACCAAAGAGTCAAGAGGTCAGCTTCTGACTTGCTGGAGCCTGACTCTTGGAGAATCTACCAATTTAGTGAAGCTGGGAAAACTCACAAACACTTTTCTACATTGTATAAAAAGTAGAAAATAGTCTTAGCTACTCAATGATGTGATGACTACCAGATGAGCTGACATATGTAAACACTTAGTGTAGATGGTGATGCAGAGTTTATCGTCAGTGGTTGTTAGCAGGGCATGAAATTCTTTGAATGTACATGGAATAAAAATGTCCATATCTAAGTATAATACCCACACCCGAGTCTCACCTAGAAGTGACTATGAAGTAAAGTCACACTTCCTTCTTATGACTTGGATGTAATGGGACTCATGGTCCTATGGATAAAAGTCGTCCATTCTGTACAAGTGCTTCACAAGTTTCTGAGATGTCCCTCAAGAATACTGTTCACTGACTCTTCATCATGTCCCTGTGCGAAAGCCTCTGCCCCTGGCTACCCTTGCAAAGCATTGCTTCATTGAATACAGTTACTTCCCAGAGACCGCCATTGCTCTTCCAGCATTGCAGAATTTTACCACAATCTGTTTTGCCTTTGCTACTCACTGAAACCCTATTCCGGCCGCATACATTTTGCAGATAGTAAAGGAAAGGTGAAACTCCAAGCAGAACTTAGAGGCTCTGTGCAGGGCTGAACTCCCTTAATGTAGGAGGAACCTGTAATGTTTCCTGAATGAGAAATCTTCCCCAGTGATCATTCCAGGATATATACCCTGCTGTCATTTTCTCTATCTTGTTATCTTCACCATTATCATTGTCCTCATCTTTACTCTTTCCATAATCTGAAATTATTTTTTAATTTCTTTATTGATTTCATCGTTTTTGAAATGAGACTTCTTATTCATCCTGTAGTGTTTAGAACTTAGTCTAGGCTATGCTTTATTGTCATGTATGTGTATATATATGTGTGTGTGTGTATACACATGTATGTATAAGCATATGTATGTATATATACATGCATGTATATTCATATGTGTATATATACATGCATGTGTGTATATATACATGTACATATACATATATACACACATATATGTGTATACATATGTATATGCATATGTATATATGTATATACACATATATGTATGTACATATATGCATATATTACATGCATGTGTATATACTACATATATGCACATACATATATGTATGTATACATTTATATACACATATATGTGGTATATATGTATACATACATATATATGAATATATGTATATACATATGCATATACATATATGTATATGTATATATACACATATATACATATACATATATATATATGTATACACACAATGTGTCTGTGTGTGTGTCTGATAAGAAAGGATGAGTGAACCGAAGAATAAATGAACGAATTGCAAAACTAAATTTACGTCTGAAAGCATAAAATCTTTATTGATCTTTCAGATATCATTTTGCCCCTGACTTCCTTAAGCAAGGCCCTTGACCCCATAGACAAGATTATATCTCTCTGCCATTTTTATTTATCTGTTTTGTGTTTGATTGCCAAGGAGTCAAATCACCCTAAAATAACACTGACCTGTCAAGAGACTGCACATTGTTATTTTTCTTCCTTCTTTTCACCTCTCATGCATGAATCATCAGTCTATGCCATCATTACTAATATTGCGCATTCTTTTACTACAATTGTAAGAACCTGCTAGAATGACACTTAACAATCAATGCATCATTTAAACCATAATGCACTAATTCTGCCCTTTAACAAATATAATGAATGACTAAGAAAAGAATTCCCACAGGTGTATTTCCACACTGCAATGGAAGTGAGAAAAATCATAATGGCCAATACCACTACTGTTACACCCAATGTCATGCAGAGAAAGCTGCATTCAGAATGGCTTGTCCAAGCACTTTAGACTGCCGAAGGGCTTTCAGGCAGGAGGAATGTGAGGACCAGAGCACATTCTAGTCTGAACTCCACAATCCAAACAGTAGAGTGTCCACTCAGCTGTTTTGGTGCTTAGCTTTAAGCCCTAGTTTCAGTAAATGTCTCAGGACAGTGGACATCATTTAATTGTTTTTGAAGTCATGGAATCATATTACAGAATAATGCAGAGATGTGTCATATTTATTAGTAATCAGGCACAATATTGTGAAAATGTGACTTCTTCACATAATTATGAATATTGAAAAATTACAAACAAAGTTTACATAAAACTGTTCATGGATGTTTACAGAGATTTTAAAATTAATATTGATATATATATAATGAATAACTAAGCTGTTTTTGTTTCTGTTTTTATTATTTTAATTGTAAAAATCTATAAAGTGAAATTTTATACATGTATACAGTAAGAAGTAATTAAATAGACTAAGTTATCTCTATACACACACATGCACACATGCAAACAATAAACTGTCATTCAACTGTAAGAATAATATCTTCTTATTTGTAACAAGATTGTTGAAACTGGGGGTCACTGTACATTGTACATTAACTCAAAAACAGACAAATACTGCATATTCTAGCTCATATGTGAATGACAACATTTTTATCTGAACATAAAACCTTAGAAAGTCTAGTGTGCCTTCCACCAGGAAAAACTGTGTGCAGAGACTAGTACAGTCTTACCCCTCCTAGGTGTGTCTCACTGTAAGAGATTGTTGTGATCTGGATAATTGAGTATATGCTAATTTAAAATGTCATATTTTACATTTTATTTCTACGGAGTTGAAATGTTCAGAGAAGATTTTTAAAACTAAATAAAGTGTCTTCCATTGTTAGGTGGAAAAACAAAACAAAACAAAAAATCCAAGAATCCCAATTTAAAAGGGAATGTTATACAAATAGATTTCTCAAAAGACCAAAGGCCAAAAAAATGCAGAGACAATGCTCAGTATTATTAGCCATTGAGAAAATGGAAAACAAAATTAATCCCCCCACCAGTTAAAATGGTTCTTATAAAAGTTGACAAGTGCTGGTAAGGGTAGAGAGAGAGTGGAAATCACATCAATTGCAAACTAGTACAGGGATTACGGGAAATAATAGTCCTAACCTACTTCTTAGAACATGTTTCAAAATGAAAACAAGTCAGCATGCCAAAAAAATACCTGCATGTCCAAGTTTGTGACAGCATTCTCTGCCACATCTAAGACACAGGATCAGCCCTGATACCCAGAAAGAAGGGGATGAGTAAAGGCAGATAGACACATGTACAAGTGGATCATTGTGCAGCCATAAGAAAAAATGAAATCCGGATATTTCCAGCACAATGGTTACAACTAGAGATATTATTTGAAGTGAAGTAAGCCAGGCACAGGAGAGTCAATGCTGCATGTTCTCTCATATTTAGAAGTTTTAAGGCAGTTGGCTTGACACAGAATAGTGAATACATGAGGCTACAATTTGGAGAATGAAAGAGAGGAGGTTGGAGTTGATCTGTGAATATTTTATCCATATATTAAATCATCACATTGAATACTACTAATATATGCTAGTATGTATGTAAATAAATAGGGCATTATTCTACCATGAAGAAAAAAATGTCATTTGCAGGAAAATTGGTAGATCTGAAGATCATCATATTAAACAAAATAAGCCTGGCTCAGACAAATCTCATTTTTTCTCTTGTATAAAAATCTACTTTTGAAAACACAAATGTGCTGGGCACTGGTGGCACATGCCTTTAATCCCAGTACTCAAGAGGCAGATGCAGGTGGATCTCTGTGAGTCTACGGAGCCTGGTCTACAGAGTGATTTTCAGAACAGCCAGAGTTACAACAGAGAAACCCTGTCTCAAAAAACCAAAGAAAAACAAAAGAAAAAACCCCACAAATGCAAACACATACACTCATAGAGATACATATGCCCTCACACAATGTGAAAGTAGGAGACTTTTTCATGAAAATGTGTCTCATGTGTCCCAGGGTACTATGAACTCCTTATGTAGTCAGGAATGGCCTTGAACTCCTGCTTCCCCTGTCTCTACCTCCCATGTGCTGGAATGACAATGTATCCCACCATAATCAGCTAGAAGCAGACTGTTTTCAGGAGACAAGGGGAATAATGGGGGTGAGTGGAAAGAATGGAATAATGGGGAAAGTTTAATATGAGTGAAGATTATATGTGTGTGTGTGTGTGTGTGTGTGTGTGTGTGTGTGTACAAAATACATATATGTCATAATGAAACCAAGTATTTTGTATTCTAACTTAAAAAAAATGAAACGTTTTGATGTGGAGTATATTATCACAACAATTTGGGATGGTAAATAGGTGAGGAAAAGGAGATCAGATAATAAGTACCCAAGCAACATGAGATGGGGGATGATAAATCCTCACATTCTACAACACAGTGGGATGACTGTGGCTCAAAATAGCCTGTTATGGTTTATGAATATCTAGACTAAAGTAAAGTAAATATCATAATAAAAAGTTCAATGAAAAAAGTGATAGAAATGTAATTATCATGACTTTATCAGTATATATAGTATAAATATGTCAAAATATCACATGCTCCCTATAAATGTATATGATTATCATGTGTTAACAAAACATCTTAAATATTTAAGGAGATGAAAATATTGACTACCACTTAAAGAAAAAAAATCACAATTTTAAATAATTAAATGGAATTGTGGTGAAGTATCTCAACCTTAAAACAGAATTAGTTTTCTGCCTAGAAAAAAATACTTGCAGTTCACAGTTTTCTCTTGGGTAAAATTGTTATTGTGATGGCTTTGAAGTTCAGAGCAGACCTTCCAGTTCAAGGAAGATCTAGACTATGGCCATAATAATAATCATAGCTCCAACTTATGACCTACTGTGTGCTGAGTATTATAAATATTTCATCCACACTGCCTGTTTAAATTTTTAAAACCTCTGCAATATTAATGAAGCCTTAAGACAGAACATAAGGAGACACGGAACAGACAAGCATAGCCATAGTACAGTGCTCCTGTAACCACATCCACACTGCAGTCTGTGTGCATTGTAGCCTCGGATGCCTGCAGTGCTGGAGCTCTGAACGCTAAAGCCAGGATGAAAAGCAAGATTGTGACACAATGCTCATTGATGCTAGCTATGAGCTACACAGCATAAATGTAAAAATACTAATGAGTATCTTCGTAAGCATGATAAACATCAAAATAACCTTAGAAAGTTTTTTATATTTATTTATTTTTATTTGTATTTCCTTGCTTAGGAGAAAACAAGCGAATGAAAGGCTCTTAGGAGATGTCTGGTTCTTAAGAATGCTGGGAAAAGGTAACTGAAAAGAAGACTTCTGTGTAACCAGATTGGCCGAATTGTCAGGTGATGCGAAGTTGGAAAAAGACTGCAGAATGCTAGCCAGGTGAATGACCGTAGTGGTTCCCTTGCCTCTCTCATTAACATTGCTGAAGTATAATATGCTCTTTCTGCACAAAGTACAATGGGCATGAAAGCATTGTGAGACGGCAATATTGTCATGCTCCAACTTTATGGATGGGTGTAGAAACTGGGACATAAGGACTTAGGTGATTGCCGTAGGTCATACAAGCTAGTGAGAAATAAAGCTGAACTGTTACAGAAGGTTCTAGATTCCAGTGCTCACATGTGTACCAGCACTGGATGAAAGATTGCTTTTAGCATCAGTCCTAAGAAGTGGCCTCTCAAAACTAAAGACTTACACATCTGTTTTTTTTTTAAATGGGTATAATTTAGCCATTGAATTCTCTTTGTGTCATTGCCTCTTTCTAAAATTACAATTTTATGTGTAATTAAATAGCTCGGTGATTTAATTCCTAGCTCTAGGTACACTTGCCTCATGAAATTCTGAAGTTCTTTTTTTGATCTTCTCTCCTCTGGTTTCTTGCCCTATGCCTTCTCACACTGTAGTGATATGGAGACATAAATTGTAGTTGTTCTTCTCCATGTTAAGAGTAGTCATTATTCAATGCATCCATTTAGTGCTTATTTGTGGAATAAAGAAAACAAAAATGGAGAACATAAAGAGAAAAATGGCTAATCAGTCAACGAATTCTTTATTTAATTTGTCCTATAAGTATTACTATACTAAAAAAAGCTGAGGTACAGGAAACTGATAATTGCCATAAGAGGCATGAATGGTGTCCTGGCTAGTTTTATGTCAACTTGACACAAGATAGAGTCATCTGAAAGGAAGAAAACTTAATTGAGAAAATGCTTCTCTATGATCTGGCCATAGGGCATTTTATTAATTGGGGATCAATGTAAAGGAGCCCAGCCTATGGTGGGTGGTGCTATCCCTGAGCTGGTGGTCCGGAGTCCTATAAGAAAACAGGCTGAGCTAACTGTTTTTCAGGAGGATGAGTTCCTACACTTTTGGGACAAAGGACATGCATCCACCGTGGAATTGACAAGACACCTACGAGAGCCCCTCACTGCAGCTACCATTGCCATCCTCCTGGGGCTGGGGGCAGTGGGTGAGGGAACAGGAATTTCCTCTCTTATAATAAGAGACCAAAATTATCAGAGACTGAGTACTGTTATAGATCAGGATATTGCTAAGCTCCAAAAAAGCATCTCTGCTCTTTCTGAATCTCTCTCCTCTCTGGCTGAGGTTGTCTTGCAGAACTGCAGGGGACTAGACCTCCTTCTCCTACAACAAGGAGGCCTCTGTGCAGCACTTAAGGAGGAATGTTGTTTTTACACAGATCGCTCAGGCATAGTCAAGGATAGCATGGACAGGGTTAGAAAGAGCCTAGAAGACAGAAAAAGAACTAGAGAGAAAAGTGAAGCCTGGTATAAAAATTGGTTTTCTGCATCTCCTTTACTAACAACCCTGCTTCCTGCTTTTCTGGGACCATTTATAGGATTTCTATTGCTAATTTCCTTTGGGCCTTGGGCATTTCGTAAGCTCACTGAGTTTATCAAGGCTCAGATTGACTCAGCCATTACTATGCCTGTTCAGGTCCACTACCATCGAATGGACCCTGGAGAAAGAGGGTCTGACAATCAGAACCCATGCTCGCCTAAGGCAGGCCTTGATTTCACCAAACTTAGGCCAAAGACGGGCTTGAGCAAATTATGGGGTCATCCATGACAGGAATAGGGTACCACCGGTGTGGAAATGACCGGCACTGTCCTTTATTCAGGAAAGTCCACCTATATTGCAGTGGTCCCTTCAGTGACGAAGGACAGGCCTTCCAGCCTGGATACAAGGTACCTAGCCTAAGACAGATGCCTCATTTTGTTATAAAGGTAAGGGGGAGATGTAGGAGACCACCCCCCTAATAATTCAGGCAGGCTGACAAGAAGGAGCTCGATGTCCTGTAAGTTGGCCCCTCTGCAATTTCCTTGTTCGTTCTGCTTGCTTCAGTGCTTAAGAAATTAATGATCTTCTGCTTGATTCAGTGCTTGAGAAATTAGTAACTGTTCATAGTATTATGAACTAGACAATTAAAGGACATTCTGAGAAAAACCACACAATGTATCAAGAGCATTTCACTCCGTGCCCTCAGGTTCACCCCACTGCAACTGCTTCTTTGTCCCTACCCTTTAAAACTCCCTGTAAAACGTTCAATAAACGAAGCCTAGACAATTTGCTTGGCCTCCGTCTTTCTCTCCCCGTCCCATCTCTTTCAGGTTTGGATGGTCCTCCTTGAGACCCACTAATTACTGGCCCCGCGGGTCGGGGAAAAGTTCTGTAGTACAGCGGGGAGTGGGTCAGTCACTGAGTCAGAAATAACTAAGGCGAACTCTTCTACTTTAGAAAAGCAGAGTTGTGTAGTTGCCCACTTCTGGTGATACTCCAGTATTTCTGCATTGAAACTGAACTCTGACCACTAGAGGATGCTGTAGTCTAGCAACTGATCCAGTCCAAACAGCCTGACAGCTATCACCAGATACTTTGCTCACTCTTGCTATGGATGCAAGATGGCTTCCAGAATCTTATCTGTGATGCTGGAGGACACTTGAAGGTCACCAAACATTAAAGAACTCTGGGACTGTAATATTAATTTAATCACCAAATGTAAGTTGCCATATCTAGTTACCAGTCTGCAAGTCCAATTTTTTTTTGTTTTGTTCTTATAATTATAAATAGATATAAGACCGGATCTCAAATGTTCTTACTTTAATGCTTTTACTTCCTGAGCCCATCAGAAGGCAAAGCATGTGGATTCTGTGTCCATGTCTGGTACTTACATTTCAAAAGGAATGTTTAATAAACCAGAACATTTTTAAAAGAGATAGATAACTAACACTGATAAAAATATAAAACTTCAAGCTATACAGAGAAATTCAATGAAGAAAATTGGCTGAAAGGAAAAACCCTCCGAATTGGGAGGGTCTTTTCAAAAAAATCAAAGGTCAAGAATATTGATACCAACAACTTTGCCCTAGCCATGATAACTATATCACCCCCTCCAGAGTTCAGGGAGCATTGAGAAAGAGGCAGTAGAATAAGGTGAGAGGGAGGGAAAGAGGGAGAGTTGTGTGAAATGGTGTCTGTAGTTTCTTGCACCAGACCTTCACAAAATGGCCTCCATCAACCTTCCATTATTGATGAGGAAGTAGTTCATGAGGTCCCTTCACTCTCTGAGAAGCTATTGACAGCTAATGAGCGCTAGAGGAAGGCCAGAAACTCTAACTAAACTCAGTAGGTCATTTAAAATAAGCACAACAAGTATAAAAATATAACTTGTTAATTATTTGAGTGTTATATGAATACAAGGTATTTTGATCATATTCGAGGGTTAAGAATATCAACACTATCAACTCAGCTCTAAACACGATATCTCTATCACCCCAACTCTTTCTGGGTCCCCCTTTCCCAAGTGTCCCCCTCCTAACTTTATGTCTCTCTTTAAAAAAAAATGACTGAGTCCAATTAATGCTGCTCATATTCTCATGAGTAAGACACCATCCACTGGTACTGTCCATCTACCAAAACCACACCCCTAATGAAAATTGATTTTCTCTGCCCTAGGAATCATCAGCAGTCAATAGTTCCCCATGTAGGGGTAGGTTCTTCTGTACCCTTCTCATATTCATGCTAGAATGTTGACTGGCTTGATCTTGTGTAGGAAAAATATCCTTCAACCCTCTGCTGGGAGAGGGAAAATCTGTTTTCTTCAATGGATTGATACTAGGTATATCAATCACAATCCCAGACCAGGCCCCATGCTCAGGAGCAGGGCAACACAAATAGGACTAGATGTTTTATCATGGCTTTTTTCTTTTGATCTTGTTTTAGTTTTTATTTCTAAAGGAGAGAAAAAAATGCAGTTGCGTGGGTAGGAGTAGAGGGGGAATCTAGGAGGAGTTGAGGGGTAGGGAAGAATATAATAAAAATATATTCTATGAAATTCTCAAGAATAAATATAAATTAAAAGATATTTCCACCCACCCTTCCTTGTTTTCTGAGCTTGAGGGAGGGAGGTGCAATATTCATAGTCTATTTATAGCAGAGCATTGCACAGAAACTTGTTCTTTTTATTTCCATCAGTTGTGAGTCTTTATATCAACTGCTCAAAGATGCTTCTCTGATAAGGACTGAGAGCTACACTAATTATGGATATAGATGTATATTTTTTAGAAATCAGTTTGATACTATGTTCATTTAGCATAATACCAGTAGGTTTATCCCCCAGGGCCTGTGAGTTCATCAAGTATGGCATTTTTGCTAGATTTAAAGTACCTTGGATAAATTCCCTGCTGTGGAACAGGCTTCAGATTTAGTCAGAAAGTGGCATATTACCCCAGTAGCATTCATGCCCTGTTGTTAACTGACATATTGCCAGAACAGTCATTCTTGTAGGTCCCAATATCCATAGCTGAGTAAGTTGTTGTCTCTCCCTTCAGCATATGCCTAGCACTTTGTGGTCCTCTGAAAGCTAGCCAGCTAGAAGGAAGCTCCTCGATTAGTTCCAGCTTGATAGCTCTGAGACTAAAGTGTTCGTATTTTCACCAATAGACTCTTACCATTTTGTTATGGTAGACAACCAAGAGCAATGTCAGCATTATTTGGAAGATATTTTGTACTCCTTGACCAACAACTTTTTTAATTTAGTAACTTGTGCCTTCTGGAAAGGATATTCCTCTCCATGTATGGTAACTCAATTTAAGCAATAAAGGAAATTTGTGAAATAGTGGCTTTCCATATGGCTTTTCACATATCCTCAGCATTGGTTAATCTCCTCCAATTTCTTTCTTTTCATTATCTTCTCATTCCTCTACTTATTTCTCTGCCCTCCATTCGTTCTATTGCTTTCCTCAGAACACCTGTGCTATACTATAGTACAGCTCCTCCCTTAAGATCTTTCTTCCCCCTCCCCTTCCAATAATCCCTTTCTAGTTTCCTGGCTTCTACAGGCTCTTTGAGATAAACACACAAACTTAGTTATTCAATGCTAGAAGGACAAATGCCAAATATTCTCTTATATGTGGATCCAACCATTAGATCATTGGATTTGTGTGTTTACTGATCAGATTTTTATAACATCATATGGCTGAGTCCTGGAAAGGCACCTGAAATTCCTTAGCTGCTGTTCTAAGTCTTTGCTTATCTTATATTTCAGCCTCACCAACACCTATGATTGAAACCCACCCCACATATTATGCAAGAACCATTATCCTATATTGGAAACAGAGACTGCCTTCAAACAAGTATGATCATCTCTTGAGAAGGAAATTGCTCACTCAAGAAATGCAAATGATGACCACACTGAATCCACCCAGGGAGGCAGGGCTGAGACACTGCCTTACAGTGCTGCACATAGCTAGTAAAATTGCACTGAAATTTTTAATAGTCTATAAAGTCAAGCTCTCAAAATCTTTATATTTTTATTTTATAAATGTTATTAATAAAAACTTGAAGATAAGATAAACATTATATACCAAAATTAACCAAACCAACTTCTATACATTTAGAATAGTCTTTCTGAAGCTGTAGATTTTACACTGGATTTTACACTTTCACTATTGAATGTACTTTTATGTACTTATCCACCATCAAACCTGTGCAATTTGTGCCAGAATTAGAACTAGGAAAAAAAACAATTAGTTTTAGATTTTCTTTCATAACTTGTGTTTATTACCTATATTCAATCTTTCCTCATTTCCTAATATTTAGCCTTTCTTGTTCTCCTTTCTACACATTATACTGTATCCATGTATATATTTGTTTATATATATTCATATATTAGTGGCTAGGTTCTTCTTATAAGGGAGAATATGTGGGGGTTTTTGGAGATTATTCAACCTCAGATAGTATTATACATCCTAAGTTTATCCATTTTCCTGCAAATTTTGTAATTTCATTTTACTTTATAGCTTAATATTTCTCACATTTTCATTATTAACTCATGTGTTAATTGGCAACTATGCTGACTCAAATTCTTTGCTATAGTAAATAAAACAACAATAAATATGGGGTACAAATATCTCTATAATGGGGTATGGAGTTTTCTGGGTATATACCCAACATCGAAATAGCTGGATCATATGGTACTTCTATTTTCAATTTTTGAAAAATCTCAAAAATGATTTCTATAATGGCTGTATTAATTTGGACCTCTTACTGGAGTGAGCCATGTTGCATCTCCTGGGAAAGGAATATGAGTGTTCTGTGAGTGACCTCCTTGAAGCAAGGCCCTTGGAGCTTTTCTTCCACTTGGCAAGGACCAGTGAGAATGATATCCAGAACGACCGTGGGTCAATCCCTAGGAGATGGGGCTATGATTCCTGCTTGCTTAAAGGTTGAGTAAAGACATGATTGACCAAGACCTTTTGATAATGGCTCTTTAGTAGATGGTCTCAAAAATTGAGAGGAATACAAGAGGAAGAAGGAAAGGGCTTAGAAATGTCAGCTACTTCTTCTGAGGACCTGAGCATGCCAATACTTTGAAGAGTAAAGGACAATTCTGAACTTTCCCAAAGAAGATAGGGCCTAAAGAGATAGGACCTAAAGGTCAAAACATTGAGAAGAAAGACACAGTTCAGAACTTGCCTAAAAGAGAATAGAGCCTAAAAGTCAACAGTGAGGAGTTCAATCTCAGGGCAAGTTAGTAAGTTAAATCTGCTATACTCCTAAGAGATATAAAAAAAGTTGGAAAGATTTGTCTTTTCCCTATACAAGGCTCTATATAGAAGTGAGAAAAACAAGGTATCTTGATGGAGAAATGTTAATTGGTAGTTTCTGATCATTATGAAAAAATCTGTATGGAGCAGAACCTTACTGTAAAACTTAGATAAAATTGGCATAAAGAACTTAAAACATAGTAAGAACATATTAAATTAGACTATAATAAAATGCAACAGTTATATTACTGTTAAAGGGTTAAGCTTAGATTTTAATTGTCTTTATTCTGAAACTGCATGTTTGCTGCCAGTCTGTGCACAAGTCAAACTGGATGTGCCGGACTAGATATAATCATTTGGTTTGCAATACAGTCCTTAGGTATGCTTAGCTATGGCATAATCATTTGGATTATAATACTATATTGTTCAGATATTGGTAAGGGTTGATCACTGACTACAAGGGAACAAGGGAAACTTAAAAAGAATTTTAAATACTTATTAAGATTCTTAGATAATGATTGGAAGAAACTAAAACTGTATGCAATTGAATGCTTTGCAATTCTGTATAAATAAAATCGACTCGAGCTATTTGGGGCCACTTGCGTGAACTTCGACTAGTGGTCAGAGTCTTCCTTTCACCGACTCTGCACCTCCATCCTGGGTTACCGAACTCTGCTGAAGCTGGAGTCCAGCACCCTACCAACAGTGAATAAGCTCTCACTTCTCTCCATATCCTCTCTAATATCTGTTGCCACATTTGTTGGTGATAGCCATCTGGCTAGACGGTATCTCAAAGTAGTTTGAATTTGTATTTCTATGATGACTAGGAGTATTAAACATAAAAAAAATAGTTGTTAGACATTTGAGATTCTGTTTTAGAAAACTGTGGACTCATTACCTTTGCCCATTTTTTGATCTCTTAGGGATCCTCACTCTAGTAAAGCCAGATTCTTTGCAATGCTGCAGAAAAGAATTTCAAGATGATTCAGTATGAGACAGTTTATGAAAAGAGATTTTAATGTAGATTTTAATCATAATGGTTCAGAGAAGAACTAGGGAAGAAGTAAGACCTGAAGGCATGAATGTGAACTTCTCAAAGCAGGAGTCACACTTCATCGACTATACAATCATCACACAGAACAAGGATCTTCTAAAGAATGCTGTATCTAATGGACTTAATAAGATGACATCATTCTCACTCATTGGGAAACATACTACGAGAATGCCTGGGATGCACTCTCTGTGATTATTTAGAATTTGAATCAGAAAGTAAAACATCTCAGATTTGCTTTAAGGCTTCTGCCGAGTAGAGTGATGGGCATTAAAACTCTGTCATTATTCCCTATAGTTCTCACATTCTTTCTTCATCATAGAAGTTCAGCTATCCTAAGAGCATGCAAAGGAAGTGATCCCAAATCACTGTAAAGACTAGGGCACAAGCTGCTGTTGAGCCAGGTGTTCTGAATTCACTTGTTCCATAGCTCATTAATCCACTCAACTACTACAGGTCTGACACCTACTGTGTGCCAAATGCTATTCACTGTTCTAGTCAGTGGGGATTCAGCATTCATACAAAACCTGGTAGAATGTGGTCTCAGCTTTGAATTCCATCCTAGACAAACAAAAATTTCATGAAAGATTTTAGGAATAAATAATATAACATTTTTACAAATAAACATTAGCTCAAAGAACAGATCACAGAAAAGGTAAATAAGACCAGTTAAAAGGCAGTTGGGTTACTCTCAACTACAGACTGAATAAAATGACTTTGCATGAATATTGTCTTTGAGAATGAAGAACAGATTAAGAATGTATTTGGAATACAAACACTATAGGACTTACTGAAGATGTTGATGCACCAAATGGGTGAGGAGACAAAGAGAATAATCAAGAATGCCTTTAGGTTTGAGCCAAAGTCATATGATTGAATAACAGAGAAATGCATTGAGAGTAGAAGAGAGGCAACAAAGATTAAATCTTGATGATGTTTCATTATCTGGTGTGGAGGTGCAGAGAAGGTAATTGTCAGGATACAAGGCAGAAGACACAGAGAAATTAATTTGGAGTTCTTCAGCATGTCAGTGGTGTTTAAAACCGTGGATGAGCATAACTGTGCTGAGTGTGGATGAATAAAAAGTCTTGATCACATAAAAATAATACAAAAAGAGTGACCTGTCAAATTAGTAGGAAATAACAGCAATATGAAACAAAGAAAGACATACTACAGAACACCAGATTTTAAAAAGAGTGAGTAGTCAGTGAGCCCTAATGCTACTGAGAAGTTTAACAATGGGATAGAGGAAGGGCTGGTAGACATTTTTACAGAGGAGTCACTAGTGACAGTCAAGAACAATTTCAAATACTGATCAAACTAAGAAGCTACCATGGGATGAACTGAAGAATGAATGGGAAAGAAAGAATGGAGTAAAGAGAACTATATAAGAGGAGAGAATTAGGGCTATGTACATGGAGTGAAATGAAGTCAATGGGGGAATCATATGTGGTTTCAATGCATGTTTGAGCCTCTCATACTTGCTTTTGTAGCCTAACATTAATCTCTTGAGCAAACAATCAATATAAAAAATAGAATCTTTCATTCCATATTGGACATTGCCAACATTCTAAATTAGTATCTCCTTAGCTGTTCACTCCTGAGATCAACCAAAAAAGCTTCATGTAATACATATTTAACTAACCTCAGACTGTTTCACAGAGTTAGAAGAGCAGCAGAACAACATGAAAGCATGGCTAAAGGAATGAAGATGGAAAATTCATCCATACATAGTACAAGGGTCAGGCACAGCTGAAAAATTTTTTGCTAAGTCACAGAATATATACAATAAAGTGAGTGAGAAAAATCTTCCAACAGCTTGTGCTTATGAAACTTTAAACAACAATTAGAGTTTGAATGATGACACTCTGCATTAGTGGCAAATATACTCTTAGAAGTAATATCATGAAATTATTAAAGAAAAATCCGTGGCCAGGAGTAGGATTATTGGCTATAGAGGACCTTTAGTCCTCCCAAACAATAAAGATCATTGCCATTGCTGTTATTTCCCCTTCAGAACTAGAGGGTAAGTTCCTACTGCTAAAAAATACTGCACAGAGAATGGAAAAATTAACAAGACTGAACTGGAGTTTTCTCACTGATTCCCAGATTTCATAGTATCAAAAGTTGCTTTGAAGGATTCTGTGGGTGTGAGGAGTCACCAATAGTTTACTCAATTATAGGCCTTTTATGCTACACTGTCATTATGCCAAGCAAGATGTGCCCGCTGGTGAAATGATGGCATGACTATTATGGGTACACCCAGTTCCTTTTGGATTGAATGTAAAGCCCATTGCATCAGAAAAAGTTTACAACTGGTACTATAAGGTGCATAGACTTCAGTGAACACTCCTAGCACACTGATATGCTTTCCTTAAAGATACATCAATTCATGTGGAATCTTTTATGTAGACCTAAAGGAAGGAAGCAAATCCTGTCTAAGCACTTTTTAGCTTTGTAGGTATATTGTAACTAAGATACAAGTGTATTAATTCATCATTACAGCCGCATTTAAAGCATTTTTCTTTTGGCATTTAGTGAGGAAAGAGGAACCTATAACTTCTAATAACTTCCAGTAGCTTATTGGCTTGAACTCCTCTTCTGGAGCATTAGCTCAAGCTATCCACATGCTATTTCATGATCAACAGATATAATGCTTTTGTTATCTCATCAGAGGCTTGAAAAGAACATTATTGGAGACTTTGTTAGAAGGAAAAAATGTATATTGACACTTTTCAAGATGGTATAGACTATAAGTATATTATGTCCTATGAGATTACTCAGCCAAGAACACCCACTGCGGAAGATGTTTTGACTAAATATATATATATATATATATATATATATATATATATATATAAAATGATATGTTGTTTAGATTTCAGAAATCTCTTTTCCCAGGCACTCTATGTACTATCTGCTGGAATAAAGTAAAAAAACACCCACAACAAGTAAAGTTGAAAGTTATCAACTGGTTCAAAAACCATGAAGTTAGCAGACCTGACATGGCTCCGAACACATGCACTTCTCACACACAATGGCAAACATTGATGTAGACTCCTTGTGACAGCATCATTCCTGATGGGCCATATGGCTGTCCAGTGTTAGGCTGACTTTGCCTTGACCTCTACCATAATGAAAGGGCAGAGGTATGTGAGAGACAACACTCTTGGGAAGTGATGTTAACATTCCTATATGAGGTATCTTCCTGTGGTGCATTAGGAACACCTAGTTCAATGTTATAATGTTCACCTTAACACGGTTGCTATGTTAGTTTCCTACTGTTGCTACTGAAAGTACTACATACTTAGAAGTCTTACAGCAGCTTAAAATGAATTCATTTACAGTTCTAGAGATGAGGAGACTAAATTGATTTCTGTAGGGTGAGAAGTCTGAGTTCACTGGAAAATTTGAGTTCACTTCTTGGTTTTGAAAAACCCATCACTTAGCAGTCACTAAGCTAGAAAGCCACCAATCCCTGAGTTCAAAATCCCACCAGTTACTGAGCTTGAAATCTACCAGTCCCATGCCACCTTAGACAGCCCCCGACAACCTGATATTAAGAGCTGCATTCTGCTCAGCTTATTACTGCTTCTCCTCAGTGCTGAGCCAGTAGCACTCTCTTGGATTCTTCCCTTCAAATGTATTTTGTGGGATTTGCTGGATGGCAGCTCAGCCAGGATATTCTCCAGCAGAACTGCAAATCTTCTACTGGGGAAATGTCTCCTCTCAGAGCTGTGTGGTTCCTTGGCTCCCAAGTGTCAGGATATCTTTCTATTGGGTCACTTCCCCACTTCACAGCTGTGTGGTTCCTTGGTTTCTGACTGCCAAAGCACCTTGCCTCTCAGAGCTCCATTGGGGTCACCTTCCCCACTTCAGAACTGTGTGTTTCCTAGATTCCTAACTACCAGGGTACCTTTCTCTCAGAGCTATTAGGCTCCTGACTACCAGGGTACTTTTCTTTCAGAGCTGTATGGTTCCTGGGCTCCTGACTGCCAGGGGGCTGTTCCTTCTCTGACATAGCTGTGAACATTAACACCACCTCTTTTCCTTTATAGATTGATCATCCTTCTTCTTCCTCTTTTAAGAACACTTGTGATTACATAACAGAAATACCGAGTATCCAGGACTCCCTCTCCAGCCCAGGAACTTTAACTACTTGAGCCTATATAAATCCCTTTCTTCACACAATGTATTTCTAGGCTTGGAGATTAGGAGTAACGGCACATTAGGACATTATTGCTGTGGCTGTTGCAACTACTGATCAATAATACATTCCACAGAAACTAAAGTTTATCAGTGACCACACACCTATGAGATTCACTTATATTCCCACAACATAGAATTTCTCATACCTATGAATAAAGTAATATGAATGAACTGCTGAAAACCAGAATCTCTTTCTAACTGAGAGCATTTTCCAAAGATATGATGCTATCCTAATCAGTGTAGCATGTTCCGAACCAGCCATTAGAATGTTATGCTGTTTCTGTCATCGCCGGGATCCACACATAGGGATCAAGAGACTGAAGAATACCCAAAGACTATCCTGAACTACATCTTTTTGCCCTTCAGAATTTAAGTCCTTTTTCTGTCAAGATATGATTTCAAAGAGGAAGTGTTTCTACCACATGGCACAGTAGTTCTATTTATCTTGGAGCCAGTACTGTTTCTTGACCATTATGGAATCTTTCTGTCACCAAGGCAACAAACATGCACAGCGGAGAGATTGATTACTGTTATTAGGGGAAAATAGAATGCTGGTATGCAATGGGACAGGGTGGATTATGCTTAAAACTCACGTATCCCCTGAGAAGATCATGACTATTTCTATACTGAATAATAATTGTTGGTGGAAAACCAAAGACACTGAACAAAAAAGACTACTAAGAGCTAAGACTCTTTACAAGTTTAGTTTTGAATTATCTTAAAAGTTAAAAAATATTAACCAGATCAGATTCTACTCGAGATCAAAGGGAACATGGAATGAGTAGCAGAAGAAGGAATTATGAATATCACTATAGTCTCATGATCTATTAACAGTCATCATAGAAATGATGAGAGTGGCTACTGCACATGATTTATATTGCCTTTTCTGTTACATTTGCATGTGTTAATCAATTGTTTCTTATTTATCCTCTCCGCTTTCCTACTTCATATTATACCAAAAATGGGAGAGTAAATGATTTTACAATTTAGTATTTAAATTACAAAATATTTACAGTGAGACATTTTGGATTATACACAAATTTGTTCATTGTATTACATAAAACATGACATCATTGTTATTGAATGAAGTTTAAATAAGGATAGAAGGGGGATGGATGACTGAGCACTGTGCCACCAAAGAGTGAACTTGTTGACTATCTGTCTGATAGTCTTAGTTCTAGACTCTTTCTTTAGTGTGGTTATGGTTTCTGTTTGGTTGTTTGGTTGTTTGGTTAGTTAGTTTTGTTGTTTGTTCTTTTTTTCTGTGAAATTAGCAGGAATGGAAACCTACAAACTATATTTCCCAGGTTCTCTTGACAGTGAAGATTATGATGACGTAGAATGAAAGGAGAAAGAAGAAAGCCATTTCATTTTATGTTGTCTGTGGTACACCAAGAAACAGCAGCAATAACCAGTAGGGGTGTAACTTAGGATGTGTGGCTCAGTTGCAGTATTGTCCACCCAATTGCAGAAAAATCAGCAGCAGCAGCAGCAGCAGCAGCATCACAAACTGCTCATACACATGGATGCAGTCTCAGCACCTTCATTAGAAAGCTGCCAAGAGCAGCTAGGCTTCAGTCCAGAGTCGGTAGGAGCTTCTAGTTTTGAGCAGCTTTTTCTCTTTTGTTCTCCAGTTTCTGAGCTCATAACCAGTTCTCTACACTAAATCCCTTTTGTTTGAAGTATTGAGAATGCCTTCTGATTTCTGGGGTTGACACCAACTGATAGAGATATGAGCATCAATTTTACCAAATACATTAAAAACAAAAACAAAATTCCCAAACTGGGAGTTCTTTCTGGTAAATATTTTCTAAGTGAGATTTGAGTTGTTTGGGAAATTAGGCTGCCTACCTTATCCAGGGAGAGTGGGACATAGTGGAGAAGAAAATGTGAGATCTTAAGCACATTAAATTGCCTTTTAGAGCAGCTCTTCCTAAAAATAGAATAAAAACCATAATGTTGATCAAAGAATAGAAGCAACTATATAAACTGTACTACACAAGTATTTGTTTCTGTGAAATAGTTAATGATTCAAGAAAATTTGAAAACCAACAGGCCATGTGAAGTTGTCTGACTACTATAAATGTTTAGAAGTTTTTGTCTGTCCAATACCTTATTCTCTAGCCACCGTTATCTCCTGCCATTTCCATCTCTGTCTTTACCTCTTTATATTATTTCTCATCATTTTAAAATTTATAGTGGAATTACAGGTTTTATTATGACCTCTTCATATCAAATGCTTTGATCATATTCACCATCCAATACCCAATAATGTCTTGTGTTCTTTCTTCTTTTATAATATCCTTTCTCCTGCCAAATAGTACTCTTCTGATTTTAACTACACACACACACACACATACACACATACAAACACATTGTTTCAACCACTTCAGAACTGGAATTCAAATGCCACTTCATTAAATTACACCAGAATAGATACTTGACAACTTACCAGATCTTGGAACTTCTGAACAACACAACTAAGCAAAATCTTGCTTGAGCTAAATGTGAAGAGTAAAGGTCCCAACTGAAGATGAAGCTCCTGTGATGATGGATGCCAAGAAAGGCAAGAGCCATTGTACATTCTGTTGAATCAGAATCCTTTTAAGTGAAGATGAAAAGGACAAAAATGAAAGAATATGGTGAATCTGTGAGACAGTACAGGAAGGGAGATGCAAAGCCTAGGAAAGCAGAAAAATGCAGATTATACCCCTCTACCATGCAGAACTTCCCCATGCCTGCCCACAGCTAATCGGGACTCCTGAGAGTCCTGTGGTTCGGGACTGTCCTAGAGCTAAGATTGAGTCAAAGCTGGCTTGTTTATTTCTGCATTGGTCTAATTTAAACTTTTCTAAGGTCATGTGCTCACAGGGGGACACAATAAGCATGCACGAACACAGATTTCCCCACCCCTAAACCCCTAATGGGTTTCAATGAAGAGGAAGCAGTCCACAGTAAGGATGGAGAAAGCTTCATGGTGGGCAGGAAAGCCCACCCTCTCTAAAACCCTGATTGGTCAATCACAGGCCACTTCTAATCCCTACTATAGGCAGGGAAATACCCAACCTGCTCAAGCACTGATTGGTCAAATATGCCTTCTTGCACTGATAACCTCATAGGCTCTGGGCATCTTGAATCTGGCCACACGGCTTAAAAAAAAAACAAAAAACCCAGTGACTTAAAATTTTATCAAGATTTGCCCTGCCGCTAAGGTCATGTTTTGCCTTACTGAGATTATGATCTTATCATAATAACAACAGCACAGGTGACAGATTTTAAATTTTAAGGATGAATAAAGCAGTACTTTTGATATCACAAAAGCCCTCTCAGGCACAAGCCTGCAGTGTGCGCTGCGCCCGCCCCTGCCACAAGGAGACTTTCCGCAAAAGTTTGTAAAAAAGAAAAATAATTTTAAATTTAAGAGCAAATTTCAGACCTGATTTTCCTTAAAGCAAAAACTGTGGGATAGAACATTTTAAATTGTTTTACAATGCCTTTCTTGATCTATTCCCATCTTAAAAGCCACACGTACAGGCTCCACCCCCACAGAGGCTGCTGGTTTTGATGTTTGTCCACACACCACCCTAATAATCAATAATCCTCCTTGCCCTGGGTCTCATCCCTTTAACACCTCTCTATAAAAAGCCCTATAGGTGCAAGGGCCTCCACTGTGACTACTACATGAAAACATACTGGACACGTAATACATGAAAGGTACCTTATATACGCCTTACAATGGAAAAGGGCTTTTGCTTGTGTCTCTCCACAGGACAAGCCCTAACTCTATTTGGGTCCCAGCCCAAATGTTCACTGACAGATCAACCAAAGAAATGGGGAAGATGCCCCCTAGAGGAGCCACAAGAAAATCACTTGGAATGACATCCAAGAATTGGTAGCCAATTTCCAGGGAATGTATCCTACACATGTATCCTACATGTCATCCTTGATTCTTGTTCAGCTACCTCTCACTAAAGTTTCCCAGACACCTGGGACAAACAGTGAAGGACGGGAATGAATGGAAAATTATTATAATCTGACACTTCACTCTCTCATTCCCTAACAGAGAAATAAAAAACAAAAGGAGATTTCAGACCTGGTACACAGTGAAATCTCTTCCTATTACTAACAAACTTAATCTCTCTTGCAGGAAGCCACAAGAAGATGGTCCCCTGAGACCTCCATTCAGAGAATCTGTCTCTCTGAGTCCCATTCGAATTCCAAATCCTAGTGCCTATGTAACGTCTCTGTTTCATCACTATACCTTGCCTCCCAGTCCACTGCTTACAGCTATATCTATTAAGGCTCTATAAGGCAACCCTTCAGTGCCTTTTCATAGATGCTACAGGAACCAACATGTGTCCATCTTCCAATGCTTCTCTAGTGCCAAAACATTTTCCCTCCAAGCTTTTAGATTATTCAACAGCTTTATCTGAGCCCAGCAGCTGAGAGAAGAAGGAGAAAAAATAAAGATCATCCCATCTGCGCACCCATTGATTCCTGCTGAAGCCGTGCCTGTCCAGAAACACACCATTTGGTGGCCGGTGATCTCCAGGACAAACCAGACCAAGCGACTTCAGCTTCACAGCTCCATACCTCCTAAATGGACAGACAAGCCCCTTTTATTCGGACTGTGCTGGACTTGCTAACTTGTGGGAGGGATTTTAGCTAATGACTTTGGACTGGCAAAATGGGATATACATCTAACCCCAAAATCTTCCAATGGGGTCTACAAGCCCTTTACACCCCTAATGCCTATATACCTTGATATTCAAACCTCCTAATTGTTTCACCTCTTCCCTTCCTTGGTCCTATCTTGGCAACTGGGACCTTCCTTGCCCCTTGTATCATCCAGTCCCTACAGCAGCAGATAAACAACTTAACCAAAAGTGCCACCAATCGGGTTCTAATCCAATACCAAACCATCCTCAATTAGTGGTTATACCTCCCTCTTTTAAATAAAAGCAAAGGAGGAGTTGTGGGACTGTCCTAGAGCTAAGAGTGAGTCGAAGCTGGCTTGGAACCCTGTGTCATTCTGACAGATGAGAGCAGTAGGTGTTTGGCTGCTCTGCCCTTAGCCTGGCCAGAAAGAGGAGCAAAGAAATGTGGCTTGGTTAATGCTTTGTCTGCCCTGTATCTGGAAGCACAGTCAGTACATACAGAAGAGGCTGTGGCAGTACCCCTGTCTCAACCAATGGGTCCCATTCTCGGGCCAATGACTCCTCCTCTGACTATACCCTATAAAATGCACCCTACAACCAGCAGTAAATGAAACTTCCCCAAGATGTGTTTGTCTCTTGAGTTCCTGTACTCGCAACTCACCAGGCTCCACCAAGACAGGATTGGGATGCAGTAAGAGCCACAATCCATCCACGCTGCAATGCATGGCTTTCCTGCCTGGGGATGGCCAGCTGCGGGCAGCTGTGTTGACTCTTCCGGGCTAGGAAAGCTGTGGCTGGGAACATGTGAGTGGGTGAGATTTCTTTTACAACACTATGGCATATGTGATACATACGATACAGATTCTACATATGACAGCAAACATGCAAACTTTGTCTTTCTGAGTCTGATCCAGATATTCAGCCTCTCCAGTTCCCTAGAACAATTACTGATTAACTGCATTCAAGCAACATGTCCCAAGTACACCTGGTTGAGACTGCTTCTTCATTATAAAGGGTAGAATTCTGAGTTAGAAGAAAGGACCCTTGCCTAGATCAGGGGTTTGGAGGTATAGCTATCAAATGAGAAAAGTATGAAGGATTGGGGACTGGTGTCTTTTGGCACCTTCAACTTCTAATGTAAGATGGCAATGTAATAGAACTTCTTGAGTCCATTTAAAACTCCAGACATGAAGAACCTAGCTAAGAATCAGGGTAAGGAAAGTTTAATATTTTATTATTGTAATTTATGAACCACATTGCACATACTCACTATTCTCTGACCTTGCCTCTACTTCTCTACCCTTACCACATTTGGTTAGGGTTCTACTGAAAAGCATATCTGTTGGGAGCAATGCAAGGAAACAGCAGCCAGCATTG
This sequence comes from Cricetomys ansorgei, assembly GCA_026225945.1. Lineage (NCBI taxonomy): Eukaryota > Metazoa > Chordata > Mammalia > Rodentia > Nesomyidae > Cricetomys > Cricetomys ansorgei. The sequence goes on from JAMJFZ010000242.1 coordinate 16,571,543, forward strand.
GAGCTTCAGAAGCACAGCTCACCGGTTAGCACTGCTACAATGAGCCTACCCCAGTTTGGCAAAGTCATGGGGGAGTGTCTCCTGAATGCCCTTTGCCACTGCGGGGCCTTATCATACTTGCTGCTACAATGGTCACCCTGCCTCTCTGGTGGTATGAAAGTTCTATGGCAGTCTCTAACCAGAACACTGGGCAGTGTTACTGACACACATAATAATGGTGATGATTTTTCCTCAAGCAATGCCACGTAGGTAAGGCAATGATACTCAGTTAAACTAGTGATTCAGTTGAAATTCCAGAAAGAATAATGAAAAAAAAATATGTATAGTTAGGAACAGTAAGTGTTTTTCACATATAGTTAAAATAGAATGTTTTGCTTGCTGCCTTGGACTCAAGAACATTAGTGATGTAAGGAATAATGTAGAAGTAAGAAAACATATTTTTGCTAGGGATTTGTTTGCTCACAGTTAGTAAAGCTAGAACAAAGAAAGCTTAATTGCTAGAGCCCACAAATTATACCTATAAAAAATAAACCTGTGATTCAAGAAATAACAAATGAGTTTCAGTGCCTATTGTTAAGCTTGAATTTTCTTGACCACAAATAAAACTGATTCCTTCCTGGTTTCTTTGATTAAAGTTTGCTGATGAGTTTGGAGTACACCTTGAGGATATAGAGCTGTGCAGCAGATTCTCCTTTTACCTAAGAAAAGGGGGAAAAACCCTACTTGAAGTTTTCTGGTCATAACAAACTTCTTTCATTGTGTTAACTAAATAAAATTGTGTTAGATTAGGATGCTATGATGTGTATTTGTTTCCTAGCAACCACAAGACTGTTACCTGCCAACTACAATAGTAGCTGGTTGGCTGTGAAAATATTTGGCTTGCTTAAACTCTGTTAATCTATAATAATAAAATTACTGTTTCTGGGATATAGATGTATTATGGGGGGAAAGTACATGAAAAATTGGATGTCTGTGCTTAATCTTGTGTGGGTATTGAAAACAATTTGTTTTTTAAATATATAACTTATAATCATGCACTGGGAATAATAGGACTCGTGATGTGAATATGATGCGATGTCTTCTTACATAGAGGGTATTGTTTAAAAGGTATATAGGTATATGGGAAATAATAAGAGAGAGAAGAGAAGAAGGAAGCTTGCAAGATGTGTGAGTAAGATCTATGTGTGTTGGAGCTTTGCTTCATCCATAATGAAGAAGCTTACAAAAGGAAGCTAATAAGATGTATGAGTGAGATACGTGGATGTTGGAGCTTTACTTCTTCCACAGGAACAAAAGGAACCTTACAATATGGGTATGGGTAAGGTGTGTGTGTGTGTGTGTGTGTGTGTGTGTGTGTGTGTGTTAAAACTTACAAGATGTACGTGTGTGTGTGGTGAGTGTGTGTTGAAGCTTTGCTTCATCCACAAGATGTGTGTAAATGTGTGTATGTGTGTGTGTGTGTGTGTGTGTGTGTGTGTGTGTGTGTGATTTTATGTAGAGGATATAGAGAAAAGAGAGTTGAAGGAGAATAGAGTTAAAGAGAAAAGGTCTGAATAAAGAGAGAAGTCTGGTCCCATCTATAACAGGTATGGTTTTATTCATATTATTCATAGATCTGCATCTCCCTCCTGGGCCGCTGGGGCAAAGCCTCAATACATAGCCTCCCTACATCTCTACAACTGCTCTATTACTAGGAAAGATATAGACATTTCCTCTCAGGCATCAAATAAAAGAAGTTACTTACCTTTTATAAAATATTCTTTTGCTTAGTTTTGTGAGTAAGTGGCTTAATGGAATGAAATTGTTTATCATAAAAATCAGTATCCACATTCATTTTGTAGCTTTGCTCATTGTCAGTATAGATAATATCTAGCCAATATAAAATTAAGATACAGTTTAATCAATAAAGATTAGTAAAAATGCTGAGACACAATTGCATTTGTATGATTTCTTCTCACAAATCACACCTAAGCAAATATTGTTATTATTGTTATTATTATTTTGTCTTTTGAGGCAGGGTTTCTCTGGCTGTCCTGGAACTCTGTAGATTACACTGGCTTCGAACTCACAAAGATCTGCCTGCCTTTGCCTGCTGGGATTAAAGGCATGCACCAACACTGCACAGTGCAAATATTGTTTTAAAGCTTCATATTTGTTTCTGAAAAAGAAAGTAAGAAATTATTTAATCTCATGATTTCTTTTATCTTGTATATATCACCAAAACTAAATTCTAAGTTGCACTGAAGTTAGAATTGCCTTTAACAGTTGATCTGACAAGATAGTCCACTGGTACAACAGTATCACAATAATATGGATGTAATCAATCACTTTCTGGATGGATCTAAGGGCCATTTCATGAGATGGAACCATAACTGGCTCTACTAGTGGGCTAAGAAATTATGGTTAGATAGGTGATAGGCCATAGGGGAAAACCCAATATTATTCTGCTAAATGGACACAAGATCAGTACAACTCCTAAAGACTTATCGCTATACCCACAAACCAATACATCTCTCAGCCCTTATCAGGGAAGCTTCTCATCGATGTGGATGGCAATTAACAGAGACCCCAACTGGTCAATGTGCTGAGAATAAGAGACTGTAGGGTGCTTATCCCTAAATGGGATGTACATATCACACCCCACCCTGACAAGTCTCAGGGATCTTCATAGAAGAGGAAATAGATGGATTGTTTGAGTCAGAGGTGATGGATGACTTAAGAAAATAGTGTTTATCATACACAACAGAACTGTTGCATCTAAGAATCCACAGAGATTATGACAGCGAAAATGAGACCTGTAAAAGCTCAATTCAGAAAAACAAAAATCTAGCATGGAGGGGTGTAAGCAAAATGTATTTTTAGTGATATTGTTGAGAGATTTGTACCAATGATGCTAAATTCTAATAAAAAGATGGATATTTTCATCTAGTCTAAGTAGCCTTTATAAAGTGCTCCATTTAAACATCTCTAAGGCAGGCAGAGACAGAGACTGGGACACAATGAGACTGCTCTAGTATCTAGTCCATACTTGTTTTTTTGAGAGACTGGGAATCAATCTCAGGTGATAAACAAGGATAAGAGGTCATTTTCACCATGGCAGGTTCCATTTATTGGTGAGTAGGTGCGTGAATCAGTTCTGAGAGTGAGTTAGTCTCTTTTCATCACTGTGACAAAATGTCTGAGAAAAACAACTGGCAGGGAGATGATTTATTTGGACTTGAGTTTTCAGAGATTTGAGTCTGTAGCTGGATAGCTCCATTTCAGAGTTGAGGTGGGACACCAAGCAGCAGGGACCTGTGATAAAAGAGCCTGCTCATCACCTTGTGACCAGGAAGTAGACAAACAGAGAAAGGAAGAGATTTGGAGAAAATTATACTCTTCAGAAATATCCTCCCAGCAATCTACCTTCTTCAATCAGGCCGGACCCTGTATGGTACCTACCACCTCCTGGTAATCACTCAACGATGAACTCATTAATGGATTTTTTTTCATTGATTGTGCCAGTATCCTCACATTCCAATCACTTTCTGAGTCTTTATTTACAATCAAATCTTCAATATACAAGCCTTTTACATGGCATTTCAAATGTAAAGGATGATGGTGATTTTGAATTGACCTACAAGGGATGAATTGGCAGAGCAAAACAAAGAATGTGTGCAATCTTGAAAGCCTTTTATTACCCTAAATGAATTTTCCCTTGGAATCCAGAAACCCTCAGGGAAACCCTGGTGTTCTTTGTGAGGGTCCAAAAGACCTTGACATGAGCCAGTCAAGGTGCCATGTAATTATCTACTCTTTCTTTCAAATGAAGGGTGTTGATGATGGATCATTTGCTTTTTTTGTCCTATAAATTGAGGACAGCGGGTGAGAAAGTAGAGAGAAACATCTGATCTCTCAACTTTTCAATTCTACTGTTTGGAAGTCACCAAGCCCTAGTGAATTCTTTGAGAAGTATATGTACTTAAATTCATGCCCATTATGCCTTCATAGAGCAGAAGACAGTTAGGTATACTCCAAGATGACTACTTTTAGGTAGGCAAAGTTCATAAGGATCAATTGCTCCCCCTGAAGTGGGAAAGACTACTTTACAAGTGAGAAATCAAAAGGGACACATGTAAGGGCACTGTGACGAATCTAGCCAAAATATATACATATAAAGAAAGTTACAGAGCAAACACAAATCAAGTACTATGATTCCTTGGGCTTAGATCACATGCAAAGTTCCAGGTTAACTTGGATACTCACCTGATTCAGTTTCTAAATCCCATCCTAACCTATTTGTTCTTCTGGTTTTTTGTTTTGTTCGGTTGGGGTTTTTTTTTTTCCTTTTTTTTTTTTTTTGGTGTTGTTTTTTTATGTCTCTGGATGGAAATACTTCTTGCTCAAGTAGAGTATAAGAGTTATAAATATTAACAGCTGCCTCACCAGATAACTAAATTTTAGTAGGTATGTCCTTCCTGATGCACATAGATAATTGTTTTTTTGTGCTTTAAGGAAATTGTACTGGCCAACTCTAACCACCCATGCCCCCCATGCTCCTCTGTCTTCCCTTAGAAGAGAGCGGTCCACCTAGGGTCACCTCTCAAACAGGCCACAACAAATGGAACAAGGTCAATGCCCACATCGAGAGTGGACCAGGCAACCCATCTGAAGGAAATTGGTCCCAAGGGCAGGCAAAAGCATCAGAGAAACCCCACATACATTCTAGTCTGCATCCTCTCCGCAAGAAGCCCAAGCCAGACAACCACACAACGTATCTAAGAGACCCTTCAGATTCCTATCTTCTGCTTCAGGCTCCAAAGGACCCCAAGAGCACTGGTCCGCTGACTCCATGGGGTCTGCTCTTCTGATGTCCTCAAGCCCTCTGGCCCCCGAAACGTCTCCTCCCTCTCTTCTGCCAGTTTTCTGGAGCTCTGCATGATGTTTGGCTCTGGGCCTCTGCGTCCATTCCCATCAACTGCCGGCAGAAACCTCTCTGATGGAGCCTGGACTAGGTACCAATGCATGTTTAAAAAAAGGATATCATCAGAAATTGTCTCCTGGCTATCCAGTCTCTAGTTCCTGGCCTACCCTGCAGAGTCAGGCATGAGTTCTCTTCTTGGCATGGGCTCCTGTCCTTCCACTGTCCTGGTGGGTCCTGTAGAAAGGATGGGTTAGGTCAAAGGTTTTGGTGGCTAGTGTGGTGTCGAAGTCTCGCCACTATGAACCTTGCCGGGTACACAAGATGGCCTGTTCAGGTTCACCATCCTCAATTGCTAGAGGTCCTCACCAAGTTCTCCATCGCGAGCTCCAGACCAAGGGCAGTGGAAACTCATCAGAGTTTTCTTTTAATCAAATTTCAGCCCAAAGAATTTTGCATTTCATGTTGTTACGTCTCTGTGTGTAGAAAATGAAGAAGACAGTTGATTAGAACAAAAGAGACTTGTTTACGTTGCCTTGTTTATTTTCCTGCTAATAATAACTCACAAATGATGCAGTCTCCTAGTTTTGAAAATGGTGACATTTGTGCAATTATTAAGTAAATATTGTTACCTTTCAATACTTAAACTAGGGTTATCTATGTACAGTGAAGGATATGAAGATTTACTTTTCAATAGTAATATTAATTCCCAGGCCTGTGAGACAACTACTTACATAAATTGGGGGTTCCGATGAAATTTTCTTAGAAAAAAATTTGCATAAATTTTAAGTTTTTGTTTATTCATTGATAATTTCATATACAAATACAATATATGTAGATTACATCCACTACCATCATCTATTTTCTCCCTCCAACTCTTCCCAGTACCCTCTTACTGACTTCCTGATTTCATGTCTTTTCCTCTTTTTTTCTCTCTCTCTATGCCCACCCTCTCTTGCTTAGTAACTCACTCAGTACAATTAGTAACGCCTATAGGCATACAGGTATAGGGTACCATCCACTGGCGCATAGGAAACCTACCATGGGCCACATCTCTGAAGAAAACTGACTCTCCAACCTCCAAAGACACCATCAACTACCAATAGCTCCTCAGTTAGAAATGGGTCCTAGTGAGTATCTTCCCTGTCTATGCTGGAGTATGAACTGGCTTGATCTTGCATAGGTCTTGTGTCAACAAACACAGCTACTGTGAGTTCAGGATTGTAATGGCTTTGTCATACCAAACAAACTGACAAGCAAAACCCATTTTACTGCCATCTTCCTCAACCACTGACTCTTACAATCTTCCCTCTCCACAGTGCACAATGCATCCTAAGCCTCATGGGAGATGGGATGTGTTACAGATGTCCCATCTAGGGCAGAGCACTCTGCAGCCACTTATTGTCTGAACTTTTTCCCGTTGTAATTCTGTGTAATTAGCCACCACCTGTGCCTAAATATGCTTCTCTGATGAAAGGAGAGTGGCAGTGCTCTATGGGTACAAGAATAAATATATAAAAGGCAGTCTGACACTATGTCTAGTTAGAAAAATAATAGTAGTAGAGTCTGTGCACAACATTTCCTGTGTGACATTGTATAATTAGCATCCTGTAGCAAGCCTGTACTCAGGTTTCACTTGCTCCCACTTTGCTTACCTTAGTTTCAGTGTTACAGGCACTGGGAATTTCCATCTGAAATTCTTAATTGCAGGGAACTCTCTTCTCTATTTAAAGAAACATGTTTCTAATGTTCTCATCCTTTAAGATATTTTCCTTGCAATGTGGACTACCTGAAGAACACATCAGTGTCTATGCAGTGAGATTTGTAAGTGGATAAGAAAAGCAGAGTGAACCTATTTTTAAACTTCTCTTACATAAACATAAGCCATGGAGAACACTTAAACTACTTTCTTGAAGAATAATTACATTATAAAATTAATCAACAATGACAGGACAATTATTACAGGACCATGAGTGCTAACATATATCATACTCATTCAAAACTTCAGCTGAGCATGCTTGTGTGAGATCCATAATCTGAGAATTATGTAAGCAGGAGGTTTCTCTTTCCTACCCCTTCTAGATCTTGCTTTCAGTTTCTTGGAACTAAGTGTCTTTTCCATTTGTGCTGCAGCAGCAAAATATCACAGGCTGAGTAACTTCCTTATAAACAACATAAATATGTTTCTCCTGGAGTCTTGGAAATCCAAGTTTACAGTACAAACATGTTTGATATGTGGTGAGGGTCCCTTCTCTCCTTCCAAGTTCATGACTTGATGCTGTGCCCTTATATGGTAGAAGATAGGAGGTCAACAATAAGCCTTTCTTGCCTTCTTTAGGCCCCTATAAAAGTCACCGATCCCATTCATGAGAGAAGCTTCATGACTCAGTCATCTGCTAGAACAATTCCTCTTACTATTGATTATGCCTAATACAATATGATTAGTGATGGTTTAGTTTAAGTACCTAGATTTTGGGCAAGCACTTGATCATGACTAACCGTGTGTTCTCTGTATTAAGGAATTTATTGGATGGTTTCATCGTCACTGAGAGGTCAAAAAATCAGAAGAATGAAATACTGAACAGGTGACTGCCCACTAGTTTCTAGGCCTATGTATTGTAGAGACTTTGAGAGGCAAAGAAAGGGGACATCATCTATCATGCCAAGCATCTTCAATTTTAATCAAGGTAGTCACCTCTAATACCTACAAAACATCAACATATTTAAAAGTGGTTCAACCTCTATGCTGAGAAGATGATAGAAGTGAGAAACAACCACTGTTTTAAAATGCTATAATTTGATATAGATTGTATTTGTTAGCAAAACCAGGAAGATCAGTAAAAATTCTTAGAGAAATAGAAGCCTAACTTGGGCCACAGAGTCAAGTCTGAATAGTTCACTGCGAACTGCAAAGGAAATACAGTTTACAGCATATGAGAAGTTTCAAGGAAAGACAAGACTGGAACACTGGGGACCAGAGAAAGCAAGAAAGTGGCCAGGAAGGCCATTAACATTGTGTTGAACTAAATGAGCTATGAATGTTTGATTTCAGAATATGCATGACATGGAAGAATTTTCTAAGAGAAGAAGAACAAAAGTCAGTATTGCCCAAATATTTTTCTAAAATTGGTTTTGGAGACCCACTTTGATGCCAGGTAGACCTACAGAAGGGTGTGTTTGCTTTACCTGAGAGGCAATAAAGGACTCTAGTTTCACACATAAATAGTTTTCTAGTAGATCACGTGTAAAGGCTATGAAATAGAGAATACCAAATAAGTACAACTGATTATAAACACCCAATTGAGTTTTAGGTATATATGTTTTGTTCTGTTTTATGTCTAGCATGTACTATGCTCTTCCTAAATTAATAAGAAATAACTAAGTATAAGATATATTCATTGAGAAACACTAGGAAAACATCCAGAGAGGAGCAGAAAGGTGAGTATTTCAACAACCCCCCCCACTTATTTTCTAATGAGTCTTGAGTTTTCATAAAAGGTTTGAGTCCCAAAGACAATATCAGTGCTGTGCTCAGTAGTTCCAAAGGGGTCTCATAAAATAATACTTTACTTTCTTTGCTTAGCCTTATCTACATCACATCTGTGCCACAATGCAGAGACAGAAATAGTAGGGGAAGTGTCTGAAACAGAATAGAGCCTTCTGCTCTGCCTAACAATGACATCATCTGTGCTAAGACTTAAAACCAAGGTCCAATTGGAAGCATGGTGAAGTCATCACATTCTTCTTAACTTTATTTGTTGCCTATCCTAGGCTGCGAATCATGGGCACTGGTAATTTGCTGATGCTCTCAGAGAGGACAACAGAGCAAACATCACATGTGTTTGAGGATGCAGGGAAAGAAAATGAAGACCTTTTGTAGTATTACTTCTTTAACCTGGACCACAAAGATCTTTCTGAGTGATCTCTACAAGCAATCAAAGGCTGCATAAAACCATCAATTGTTGGGACTCTTTATTCCCTGTGTGAGTCCTTTTTCATGAATCTGAGGGTAGGGAAACCTTGGAAGATGAGAATGACTTTCCCCCTTGTTCTTCCCTGGTTCACAGTGGTTAAATAACTTGAGCTAGGATGAAGTAATTTGAAAGAATGCATAGAAGTTTATTATACATAACATTTGTCTTCACTTGTTCAGGCTTCAGCTAGCTCTTCCTGTGATTCTGACAGTTCAAGTTCTCATTGGAATGACTAAGCATTAATTCCAAGATATTATATATCAATCACCCCAAAGAAACCGTTAGAATTATGTAAACTTTAAATTTCTCTGTTTCACTTACAAAACTGATCTTCTCTGGCTGCCATACCAGAGAAATGAAGCCCAGATGAAATTTCATTAGACAAAGATGTTTTTGCTTTGTTTCTTTTTACTTGTCATAGTGGTGTTGTAAGAAGCTCCCACTCTGACAGAATCTGTTCCCCCTCAGATTCAACAGCAGTGGCTGGGAAGATGACTCAGTAGTTAAGAGCACTTGCTGCTTGCTCTTTCAGAAGACCCATGTTCGGTTCTCCTCCCTACACTGGGTGGCTCACAACTATTACTCCAGCTCCAGGGGAAGAGATACCCTCTTCTAGCCTCAGTGGACAAACACACACTCACACACACACACACACACACACACACACACACACAAAATAAGTCTAACAATGATGTTTTTGAATTAAAAAACAGAAAACTTGGTCATGCCTAAGGTTGTAATGGATAATTCATAGAATAATCTCTCATGCTAGGGACTGACTCATGAAGACTCCTCTCCAGTAGCTGTGGTAGATTTAAAGGAGATTTCAAGAGACAATGTTTCTTATGTCTTGAACCTTGTTGTCATTAAACATGAGTGCTGAGTGCAAATAAATGACAAGAAATAAGGGTATTCTTTAAAGTGAATGACTCTGTACTTTCTTTTCTAGGTATCCAAATATGTCAGGGCTTGGAAAATTGCAGGAAAACAAGGAGACACATTTGAGGTTGCAATGTGAAGTCATAGTTTTCCTAATTCTGCATCCCTAAACACTACTACTTAAAGCTTGTCTCTATTCCCATTAATTAAACAGAGAGCACACCTTACAGCTCTTATTTACAATGTGATGATGTGCTTCCTGAAGACAGACTCTGTAAAAGTAGAACGCATTCCTTAAGGTCTGTGTCTGAGAGTCTGACTGTGCTCTTAGAAGGGAAAGCATCCCTCTTATAGAAATCCCTCTTATAGAAGCACCCTACATCTAATAAAGTCTTCAGGTGAGAATTAAATGGTGCATACTATCCTTCCTGGAGAAGCTCATATTGGTTTAGATACCATAAATATTGACTATAAAAACTTTCTGAGTATTTTATAGGATTTTTTTATCTGCAACCATAAAATATATGGTGTATCCCCCAGGGGATTGAATGGGATCCTAGAAATTTTGAGTACACACATGTTAGAGCTCTGCTATTTGCATGTATCTTGAAAATATGAAGCTTGTTCTGCAAGATTGAGTGTCAAACTGGATTAGACACTAGGGAGGTTCCTGTAAGACTATGCGGGGCCGATGGTGGCATCAGGTTCTGCTGTCTGGTGTCCCTGTCTGTGCCTAAGCACCCTGCCCAGGATCATCTCTGGCCTCTCCCTGCTTCTACCATTTCCACCCACCTGTGTACTTTACTCTCAGTCAAGTCTGGCCCCCTTCTTATGTCTGTGGCCTTTTCCATATGCTGTGACACTCTGCCTGTGTGGATGTCTCTGTTCTGCAGTTTAAGACAGGGTCCCACTATCCATTTCAGGCTGCTCTGGAACTTGCTATGTAACCAAGGCTGCTCTTGAGTCCATCTAATATCCTTTCTATGCCTTCCAAGAACTGGAATCATAAGTATAAATTACCATGTCTGGAATTCTCCATTATAATGATCATTTGTCCCCCAAAGATAAGTATATCACGATGATGTCAAGGAAGGAAAGTGATTTACATCATACAGTGTCCCAGTTTCATAGAATTTTCTGGACTTTATGTAGTGATACACAAGAGATGAGAGATTTATTCACATCTTGCCTCTGAATGGATATCTTCATGTTCCAGAACTGTGCATTGGGACATCTGTGCCAATTGTGGACACTTTAACTTAAATTATGCTCTGTCAAAGGTTGCCAGGCTTAGCGACAACCACAGTGAGACTGAGAGATGGATTGGTTTGTGTCACCTTACTGTGACAAAATAGCTGACAAAAACAGTGGAGGGGAGAAAAGCTTTATTTGGACTAGAGTTCCAGAAGGATGGTGTCTGTGACAGGTGGAAAAACGTGACAACACTTAGAACAGTCATGGTGGTAGGAGCAGAAAGCTGGTTGATGACATTTCATCTGCATACAGCACATGGGAAGTGGGGTATGAAACCCTCCAGCAAGGCTCCACCTTCTAAATGTTCCATAATCTTCCCAAACAGCAACACCAGGTGGGACTAAGTATCCAAGCATATGAGTCTGTAGGGGAAATAGCAGAAGATACAGTTACCAGGTCTCACAGTTACATGGTGAGAGCGAGGACCTCAGAGAAGGAAGCCAAGCTAGTTACAGTGGAATTTGGAGTTCTGAGAGACTCTAAGAAGAGGAAGACACTTTATTCTTTGTAACCCATTTTTCAAGGACCTTGGGATTTTCAGAATAAAAAGTCTCTGGCCTTCCTGGATCTCTCATAGTCTTCTCAGCCGCATGGTTCTCATTGTGGCAGCATAAGCTGAGTGCTCATGTTTGTTAATTCTGAATTCTGAAAGGCACCAAGTCTGGCAAAGTGAATATAGGAACCTTTTAAGTCAAGTGCTTGAAACCCTCAGGCGTCCGCACATTTCCTAAAGTCAGCAATCTGAGGCCTTTTCTCACTGTGAAAAGCAGAGAAACTAAAATTTAACAGTGCATTCTTCTAAAGGAAGACATTGGCCAGTCACCATCCTTGATATCTTCCTTACCCTCAACCTGGACGGCTAATCCATGGGCACCACAGTTCCACCTATAAAATGTCTGTGAAGCAGTTCTCCTTTCCTTACCTGCCCTACTACCACACCGATGGACACAGCCATTACCATGTGGATGCAGCCTCTTGATTCAGCACTAATGAACTTCTCATGGGGCCTTTAGCCAAATCTAAACTTCACACCAGGCTACATAGTGCTGAATATTTATCCCTGCCCACCTTCCCAAGTAACTCTCCTAACTAATTTGTATTTTATCACTATATCTTATGTACACTGAACATTCAAATATACTTCTCCTTTCTGGATTTGTCTTACCTCAGAGTTCATCTTTCCAACCAGATCTCTTTTGTCAGCTCTTATATGACAAGTACAAGCCAAATTTCATTTTCACCTCAACTGAAGATGCCACGATGTCATTACCACTCTCTCTGCTCTTGCTCCTTTTTCATCCTTTCTTTCATTGCATCAAGACATGTAAAAATTGCTGCCAGGTGATTGGTAATTTTTTTTCCATATTCCCAGCCCTAGACTCAAAACTCCAAAAAAAGTCAGGAAGTAAATTTGCTTTGGTCAATGTAGGATGTGTGTACTCATTCTACATCAAGGCCCCTGATCTTATGATCTTTTTTTTTTTAATTGCAAAATGACTATGAAAGTCTGTAGGCAATACAAATACCATGAAAAAATTGACACTTCTTGTAGATAAATGAAACTATAAAAAAATGAAGTAAAACTTGAGTACATGCTGGATTTGATCTAGATTGTAGAGTTTATGGTTGCAAACGTTAGAAAAGGCCATTGAGGCAGAACTGTTCTTAGGACCTTGGCATCTCTGCTGACTTTATGTCAACTATACACAAGCTAGAGTCATTTGGGAAGATAGAACTTCAGTTGAGGAAATGCCACCATCAGACTGGCCTGTGGCTAGCCTGTGGGGCTTTCTTGATTAATAATTGATGTAGGTGAGATTATCCTACTAGGGCTGGTGTCACCCCATTGCCTTGAATGGTATAAAAAAGTGGCTGACCAAGCCATGGGTAGCAGCCAGTTGCATACATTCCTCCACTATTCTGCCTTAGTTTCTGTACTGACTTCCCTGGACAATGGACTGAAGGGTATAAAATGAAATAAACCCTTTCTTCTCCAAGTTGCTTTTTGTCATGGTCTTTTATCACAACTACAGAAACACCAAGCAAGACAGAGTCCAGATTTGCTGGTGCTCTAAATTCAAATGTTATCTACCACTGACTTCTCTGCAATTTTCCAGAACCTGAAAAGAAACCTGTCTCTTGTTTCCACATTAGAGCTTAGAACTGCATTGTTAAATACACTTTAAATCTGTAATGGGACAGCCATCATTGTCAGGACATCAGGTCTCTTTTTCTACTGTAAGAAAACTAATCTTCTGATTACTTTTTTTTCCTTTTTATCCTGACAACTTCACAGCTCCTTAGATATTGATAAATCTTTATCTTCCAAACAAATTGACAGAAGAAACAAGGGGAAGAAGTTGTTTGTGTGTTGAGAGTTGCAGGAGACAGTATCTTTGAACAAAATGGAATTGATGCACAATGTGTACCAAACATGTGTTGGGAACCAGACTGATTGAAAGAAAATTGAGTAACAGGGATGTTCTGTACTGACGGATTTACACACACGTGCACACACACACACACACACACACACACACACTTTTTTTTTTTGAAACAACTTTCTCCCACTACACCCCACAGTCCTTCCTATAATATATCCCCTACTTTCCCAATGAAGAGTCCATTGTCTATTAGTGGAGCTCCTTATTCTGAATATCAATTTTTAAAATATTTTATTAATTAATAATTATTAACTAATTATTAAGTTTCATACAATGTTTCTCAATAATACCCTCTTCCCATTCCTCCCTGTTCTACTCTTCCACCTCTGTGCCCTCAAAAAAAAGAATGAATGAATGAATGAAACAAAGGAAAGAAAAGAAAATTAAGTCCAGCTAGTGTGGCAGGAGCATGAATCCCAGGAATCACCACAGTTTCTGGAGGCAGCAGGCTTCTCTGAGGATAGGTATTCACCTGGCCCATACTAGCCTGAGAACAAGCATGACAAAGTTCGACTTGAAGTTGGACCTCAGTACCCAAGCCCACAGGCATCCAGGCCTCAAGCAGGCACCCAGACATCACCCAGGCACCTGGGCACTGAGCAGGTACCCTGGTATCCTGCAAATACCAGGGCATCCTGTAGGCTCCCAGATATCCTACAGGCACTCTGACATTCTATAGGCTCCAGGGCATCCCACAGATGCTGAGGTATCATTTAGGCAGAGTCAACCCACAGACACTCGGACATCATGTAGGCACCTGGACATCTGGCAGACATCAGGGCCTCCTGCAGGCACCTGGAGAGCCCACAGGTACCAGAACATCCCACAGATACCAGAGTATCTTGTAGACTCCAGGGAAACCCACAGATATCCAGGCATCATTCAGACACAGAGCCAACCTGCAAACACATGGACATCACAGAGGCACCAAGGCATCACACAGGCACCCTGACACCATGTGGGCATCTGAACATCTGGCAGTCATCAGGACCTCCTGCAGGCACCTGGATATCCCATAGGCACCAGTGCATCACACAGGCACCCTGACACATGTATCCACACATGTATCTAGACACCACTCAGGCACCCAGACATATCACAGTTACCAGGGTCTTTGACAGGCATCTAGATTCTGACAGGCATCTGGACATCACAGGCACCCAGCCATCCCTCAGGCACCCAGACATTATGCAGACACCAGGATATCCCACTGACACCAGGACCTCCCACAGGTTCCTGGACCTCCTATAGGCACCCAGGCATCTCATGGGCTCTCAGACATCCCACAGGCACTAGGACATCCTGCAGATGCCCAGGTAGCCTGCAGGTATCCTGAAATTTTGTATCAGGGCATCCCACAGATCCCCAGATAGCCTGCACATACCATGAAATCTTGCAGGTACCAGGCCTCCCCCCAAGCACTAGGGCATCCAGCAGATGCTCAGATATCACACAGGCACCTGGCCATCCTGCATACATCTAGACATCACACAGGTACTAGATACCCCCAGCTCCCAGACATTATGCAGGCATCTGGCCACCCCTAAGCACCCAGATCTCATGTGGGCACTCCTATATCTTTCAAGAACAAGGGCATCCCACAGGCCCCTGGACATCTCATGGGCACCTGGACATCCTGCAGGCACCATGACATCCCATGGGTACCTGGATATCCCATGGGTTCCAGGACTTCCCACAGGCACCAGGGCATCCTGTAGATGCCCAGGCATCACTCAGGCCAAATCACAGACACAGACCATCTTACAGAAATTGGACATCTCACCAGTACACAGATATCTCATATACACCATGATATCACACAGGGACCAGGCCATCCCTTAGACACATGTATATCATGAAGGCACCAGGGCATTTCACAGGTACCAGGACCTCTTGCAGGCACTCAGATCTCCCCACAGACACTGAGGCATCCTACAGGTGCCCAGACATCCCACAGGCACCAGGACATTCAATGGGTACCAGAGCATCCCATAGATGCCTACACATTCCACCAGCACTGAGATTTCCCACAGGCACCAGAGCATCCTGCAGGCACCTGGACATTCTGCAGACTCTCAGATATCTCATCAGCACCCAGACGTCTCATGGGCTCCAAGGCCTCCTGCAAGCACCAGGACCTCCCATGGACACAAGACCATCCTGCAGGTACTTGGCCACGGGCAACCAGGACATCCCACAGATGCCCATGCATTATACAGGCACCTGAACAGCCTGAAGCACATGTACATCCCATAGGAAGCTGAACATGACACAGGCACCCGGTCTTCCCACAGGCACCCAGCCATCTTGTAGGCATCCGTACCTTCCACAAGTACCAGGTTGCTCTGCGGGCATCTGATCATCCTGCTGGCACCCAGACATCCCACAGGCACTAGGGCTTCCTGCAGGCATCAGGGCATCCTGCAGGTTCCCAAACATCCTGCAGGCACCAGGACATTCCCCAGGCACCAGGGCATCCTGCAAATGCCTGGGCATCATGCAGACACTGGGCCAATCCACAGACACACAGACAGCTTTCAGGCATCTAAACATCCCACAGGCAACAGATCTCATACAGGCACCCAGACATCACACAGGCATCTGGTCATCTGACTGTCAGCAGGGCCTCCAGTAGGCACCCAGACATCCACTAAGATGTCCCACAGCCACAGGACCTCCCACAGGCTCCTGACCTCCAGGAGGTACCAGGGTATCCTGCAGGCACCTTGACATCCTGCAGACACCAGGGTACCCTGCAAGCACCAGGGCATCCTACAGATCCCTAGACAGCCCACAGGCACCCTGACATCTTGCAGGTACCAGGGCCTCCTGCAGGTACTTGGCCATTCCATAGATTATAAGACATTGCTTAGGCACTTGGTCATTCTGCAAACATCTGGACATTACACAGGCACCTGGTCCCTCCACAGGCTCCCAGATATTGTTCAGGCACCTGGCCACCCTTCAAGGACCCAGACCTCATGCAAATACCCTATATCCCTCAAGCACCAGGGCATCCTGCAGGCCCCTGTATATCACATGGGATCCCAGACATCCTTCAGGCACCAAGGCGTCTAGCAGGCACCTAGACTTCTCATTGGCACCAGGACCCTCACAGGCACCTAGACACCCTGCAGATACCAGGGTCTCTCACATGTGCCTCAACATCCCACAGGCACCAGGACATTGCTTAGGCACTTGGACCCTGAGCAGGCACCCAGACCTCCCACATGCATGCGACCAGCCCACAGGAACCCAGCTATTCCACAGGGCTCTCATCCTCCTACAAGTACCTGGGCATCCCATAGACACCTGAATGTCATGTAAGCACCCAGACTTCATGCAGGCTCCTGGACTTCAGGTAGGCACTCGAGTTTTACACAGGCACTGAATAGCCCACCAGAATGAGTGCCTCATGAAGCCAGGCTCAAGCAGTGTCATCAATGCAGACAGATCTTAGAGTTCGAATCTTACAGTTCGCAGAGCATTCTCTAATTGGTGCACACTCACCCTCTTATCGCCCTCATCACTATACATCCTTCTGCCTTGGCCTTTGTGCTTGCAGCCCTTGGGTAGTACCACAGAACATGCTCTCCCCTACCCTATCAAGGAAAGCAATATGAGTAGTAGCCAAAGCCACAGAAGTGGCAGATTTGTCCTGGCAGGCAGTGAAGAGGTAGGGAGGGTGTGTTGATAACCAGAGGATTGGTCTATTGTGTGAATACTCAGTCCAGGAAATGAGGCACTCTCAGCTGGGCTATCCTGTCATTGCTCAGGAGCAGGGTGATCCTCTGGTTTGGCAGCTAGTTTGGGAGGCAGGACCCGGTCTATCTCCAGACTGCTGTTAGCTGCCCTGCTCTCATCCCCTGGCCTTTGTGCCTATAGCCTGTGGTGGCACTACAGTGCATGCTCTCCCCCATTCACCAGGGAGAGCAATATGAGTGGAGGCTGCCACCACAGGAGTGGCAGAACTGGTTTGGCAAGCATTGAAGAGACCAGAAGGGTCTGTTGGCAGTCTGAGGACCTAACCCTTATCCTGAACATCCCTTTTTAAAACTTACTTATATAATTATCTTTATAGTTTAAGCTTCATGGAATGTGTGTTAATGTTATGATTTATGAGTAGATCCCTGGGACTCTGTACCAAAACACAGTAGCAGTCAGCGTAACACTTGAGTCAATGCATCAGTAAACAAATGAGGGTTGTTTCTGATCTCAATGCTTACAGTAAAATGGGAGAGTACAATCAAGAAAGAAAATTTGCCACTCACTATCATGAATGTATTTCTTAAGATGTCACACATAATGACTTAAGTTGATTTGTGTGTATGAGTGTTCCCCTCTGTGTGTGTTAGGGGGGGATACATCTGTAAAGCAATAAAATCTTGATCTTACCATGAAAACATGGTAAGACATTTCCTTGATTGCTTCTTTGTTTTATTTTTTGAGAATATGACTTTTGCTAACTCTAGAACTTACTGTTTAAGCTAGAATTATTGGCAATAAGGGTCCTGGAATATGACCATATCTGTACCCCCATCTCTTGCTTTGGGGTTACAGATGCATGATACCCCAGTCCAGGTTTTACATGGTTACTGAGAACCAAACTGTGGTCCTCACACATACACAATATAGGCTTTTCCCAGTGAGCAATCTCTCCATCCCCCAATGTCAAAGTTTTATTGACACTATCTTCTTCTTGTTTTCACTTCAAGGTTTATTTGGTTTTTGAATTGTTTTATTCTGCCTTAGATTTTATTTCTCTTGTGTGTCTCTGTCTGTGTAGTGTACACGGGAGTGCACATGTGTGTGAGGGTGTGCTCAACTGCATGAAGGCCAGAGGCTGATACTTTCCATCTTACTTTTTGAGATACAATCTCTTTTTGAACTTGGAGTTTCCTGTTTCATCTAAACTGGGAGCCCGCAAATTCCCAAGATCTGGCTATCTCTGCCCCCTATAACCTTCTGGGGTGATAGGTGAGTTCTGCCGCATATAGCTTTTAGAAAAGTGCTGAACACACACTTGTACAGCAAAGTCATTACCCACCGAGCCATTTCTCTAGCATCATTGTTGTTTATACACTTTTTTTGTTAATTTTGTGTAATGTGTAGTAAGACAGAGAGAGAGAGATAGTGTGTGTGTGTGTGTGTGTGTGTGTGTGTGTATGTATGTGTGTGTATCTGTCTGTCTGTCTGTCTCTTCTTCTCTCTGTGTGTATATGTGTGTGTGTTCCTGGTATTGCCAATGTTGTAATGCACGTGAGGAGGCTAGAGGACAGCTTGCAGTTGTAGGAGTTGGTTCTCCCCTTTCACCAGTCCTAGAGATCAAACTCATGTCATCAGGCTTGATAGCAAGTGCCATCTCACCAACTGGTACTGCTATGGAAGTCTCACTCCATAGTCCAGGCTGGCCGTAAATTTGCAGTGATCCTCTTACGTCTGTCTCTCATGTGCTAGGAATATAAACATAGGCCACCCTGACTGACTTGATGCCAGCGGCAATCTATCAAAAACACCCGAATTTATAGGAAATCTTAGAGGTTGAAGAGACAGACAGGGAAAGAGATTTTTGGAAGGAAGAAAGAAAAGTGTGTTCTTCAGGTTTGTATTACAATAAAGAAATACCTATTTAATGAATACCATTTAATGTATAGAAAGGAAAATTGCAAGTCTTTTCTGGAGAGTTCTCCCAGGACTGAGCCTACCTGCAGCAACTCTGCACTCCCAGGCCCAGCTCTGATGTGCAGCTCACTCACTAGCTTTGCCCAGTGAGCTCCCCAGAACCTTACCCTCCAGCACTGTCTTCACACTCCCATACCTAGTTATGGTCACAAAGCTTCTAACTGGTCTTTCCAGATAAGTGTAGCTCTCACTCCTCATCAGAGAAGGTTCTTTTGGCAGCAAATGGAGACATTGACAGAAATCCAAAGCTGGTCAAATATAGAAGAAAAATTTACTATACAGTGCCCAATGCCACTGATAGATCTACAACACAACTTCTATACCTAGGACTCAGGGAACACCATGATAGAGGGGAAAGAAGAATTACAGAAGCCAGAACACCAAGGTGTCTGCTCTAAGATGGTGTCATCATACAGGAAACTGTATCCATGAATTCTCAACAATCTAGTTATCTAAAGAAGGCCTGTATAGTGACAACACTAACAGGCATGCCAATGTAGGTGAGGTTAATCTCACAAGGCCCCTCCCCTAGATGAAGAGCTATAGGCAGTTACTAACTGCTTAGAGGGGAAGATTCAGGCTTCTCTGGGGACAGGCCCCATGATAGTTTGTCCAGTCCTAAGTGGTCAGCCCTAAATGCATATACATATGAGAAACAATAAGCAGATTCAGCAGGCTGTACTTAAACACACGTGAACACACTTATATGTCTCAATAATAATTAAAGAAAAAGGGGTCACAAATTTGAGAGAATGTGGGGAGAACAAAGGAGGTGTTGGAGTAGAGAAAGAGAGGGATAGAAATTATGTACCAGTATTTATGAATTAAATGGTCAAAAAATTTTACCTAAAAGAAGAAACCATTTAAAGGCAAAAATCAATTATATGGTACTATTTTTTTTTAATGAGACTGGGTTTCTCTGTTACAACTCTGGCTGTCCCGGAAGACTCATTGTGTAGACCAAGCTAGCTTTGAACTCACCGAGATCTGCCTGCCTCTACCTCCTGAGTGCTGGAATTAAAGGTATATTATTAAAATTACATGGTACCTTATATGTGCTGTTATGGAATATACTGTAATAAGTATATTAAACTGTAGTGTATCTTACAATTTATTATGGCAGGCTAAGCTATAATAATTACAACACATTAATATGATATGTTGTATCACATTACAATCATTAAAATAAAGAGATAATAACAGGGAGGAGTGAAATCTTAAATTTTCTTTTTTAAACTAAAATTATAAGTGTAGTTGCGGTATTTCATTAAGAATTGACTTTCAGGTTAATTCTGTGTTGTTATTTCTTTCTTTACTTTTTCTGTAGTTGATTTTGACACATGGTTTTTCATCATAGCTGTGTTGGCTTTGAACTATGACCCTTCTAGCTGAGCCTCATTTTGCTGGGGTTGATTAACTCTGAAGTAAATTATCAACATATCTTTTAATGTTTAAGCAAACTGCTATCTAATAACCATAGTGCTATATAGATATAGCAAGGAGGCTGGAGGAGAGGAAGAGGAGGGAAGAGGGAGCGTCTTAAAATGGTTCTGTTGGAAAGTCGTTCAAACATCAGAAGTTTCCCTGAGGAGCCAGAGTCCCGCAGGCACCCAGGTCAGGGTCAGCTCTAAGTGCTGAGGGTGAGGTGCTCTGTCCCTGGTGGGGCTCTACCGTGCCCGTGGTCCTGGCTCTAGAGCCAGCAGCTTCTTTCTCTCCTTTCTCTTGAAGACCACCTCTGAGGAGACAGAAGATGAAACATAGAGAAGACCGCAAAGAGGCAAAATGTGTACCTCCGTTCTTTCCTGTGGTTCTGTACATACGTGAGAGCAGACCACGCATGGCTGCTGAGGCTCTGGCCCGATACAAGTAAGAGATGCTATCTTCCCAAATCAGAAGACAGGCTTTTTTTTTTTTTTTTGTGAGGGACTTAAATATTAAATTCTAAGAATGAACTGTGCCCTTCCCTCGTCTACACAATCATCTTTAAGTCAGTATTTTCACCTGTGGCACCAAGGCCTAATTAGAAAAAAAAATCCTCTTATGTGATAAAATTTATTGCCTATGAATAAGTATTAATAAGTATAGACAGTATTTAATGCACAGGTACTACACATGGGACATTGTGCTAATGTTTTAAATACATCAACACTCTTAGTTCCCACAACGATTCATGGATAAAATGATGCTGATAAGCCCCCTTCCCTCAAACACACACACACTTAGTGTTTGCAAGCACGACAGTGAAAGGAAATACATGCTCTAAAATTATAGCACAATGCAAGAGGTTAAGAAACATAGGTTCAGGAAAGTTAAACATGCCTTAAAACATAATTTTTGAAAATATAAAAGAAATGGAGCCTGGACTATTATCTCTCTGATGTCTGTATCAATTCACTTGAATCTGCATGTACCTGCATTGGTTAAGCATAAAGACAGATTTTGTCCTTCAGAGGAATGGCAAAAGATGGATACTAGAACAAATTGAAGTATTAAATGACTCCAGTTTAATTATGATGTTTATTTTGCATTTATTTTATTTATATGTTAGTTTAAAATATTTAGCTTCATTCTCAAAGATTCACAGTGTTTTAAATTGTCAAACTGTAAAGAACAAGTAATCTCTTAGAACTCTCAAGCCTTGACCACCGCTGCCACCACCGTGATCTCCACCATCAGCAGCCACCACAGCTATCACATATTTAGTATCTTCTCTCCTCCCTGATATTGTTTTAACCTTCCTCTAAAGCTTTTACATTAAGTGGTGTCTACAGTGTACCTCTCTACAACTCACTAATAATAGTAAATATTTACTGTATGCTTACTACACGCCAAGAGCTTTTAGTGCATTATCTCTCAATCAATCTTTACAACTACGGTCTGAGACAAATTCTAGTGCTATCTATAATTTATGGCTAGAAACAGAACACACACAGAACTCTACACTGAAAATTCCCTTGCTTTTCTCCTACCTAATACCCTGACTGCCAGCTGTCTTCGGAACTCCTAAATGGCATCCATGAAAATTGTACGGAATTGCTTAAGAATAATGTTCACTCCAGGAGTCCGAAGCAGGCTAGGTTTGGAACTGTCCACTGTCTAGTGCTGCTGAGAACCTTGATTGTTCAAAAGTATTTTCAATTTGTTTTGTTCCAACTTCCTTTTCCTCAGGGGAATGTCAGTATTGCCAGGTCCTTTTCAGTAGACAAGTTGGAAAAACGGTGAAAGCAAATGACCTGAGAATAAACTGGAACACCTGCAAAGGAACGTAGCAGGCACCTGGTTTATTGCAAAGTCCAGCAGCTTTTTAACAACCTTGAGTGGCATTGAGCAAAAGATGTATCAAGAACGCAGGACTTTGGAGTGATAATAATAATCTCTCAGCACACATACTTTTCTCATTTATTTTTTTCAATAGAAGAAGTAATATATTTTTTCTAAAATCTACAGCCAATACAAATAAATGCTAAACTGTTTGGTATATTTCAATCAATAACTTAGATTCAACTTCAACTGTTCTTTCCTGTGACTTTTCTTCCTTGGAGCCTCTCAAATGACACAGAGCTTAGGTTAGGAGAGAAGAAGAGCATCTCCAAAGCAGAGACTGAGTTTTACTCCAACCCCTGCAGCTTGCTCTGCTCCTCTCCCCTCCCCCTTAGACCGCCACTTGCAATTGGCCATTGCCATAGCAACCAGCAGCTGCCGGGCCGGCTGCTTCTACCGCAGCAGGGGTGGGGCCGTGGGGGTGGGGGAGGGAAGGAGGAGCCAGTGAGGTGTCTGCTGCAAGTTCCTGGCTGTTTCTGAGCTCACACCATCCTCCAAGAGGGAGGAGGCTCAAGTGTTGCTGCTGCTGCTGCTGCCGCCGCCTCTGCCACTGGTACTCTAGTGGGGCTGGAAAGGGTGGTTCCTATCGCACCATCGCCAACCAGAGAGGGAGGGGAAAGAATCCTGGCAGCCGCTGCTGATGTTGGGTTCACAGGCTGCATCCGACTCGGTCACAAGAAAAATGGATTCAGTTCGCAGCTCTCCATCCTTTCTGCATCTTCTCCTGGTCTCAGCATGGTGAGTAGGAGACAGAGGGTCTACCTTCTTGATCTAGCTGGTTATTAAATGACTTGTGTATATATTTGTGGCCTAGACTTAAACAATGACTCGCGTCTCTCAGACTAGGAGGGGGGGGTGGGGGTGGAGACAGAGATGAGGATGGAGAGAGAGGAAGGTTGTAGGGGAGAGAAGTGAGAAGGCATCTGCTTGTGTCTGAGGTGGAAAAAAATGATGTTTTGATTTTGATCACAAACTGGCTCAGAATATCAACTGAATTCCTTTCCTCTCAAGCTTAGCAACAAAATCAGGGAATGGGAAGGAGCTAGCAAGAACAGGAGGTTATTGAAAGCAATCGTTTCATTTGCAGGTCTCACAAACAGGGTTGGGCCTTCCCTCAAAAACACATTTGGTGTCTCAACCTTGTTGGCCTAATTATAAGGTGATTTTGCTTATTTGCTCCAGTATTAAGGTGGTCCCAGAATTAAGGATTCTGCTTCATGCTTTAACATATTCTTGTTGAAAAACCATTTCTGAGATTCAGAGTTTCTTTTTTAGGTCGTATATTTAATTGTGAACATACACATCTACATACATACATATCATACATGCACATATAACTTTGCAGGTGTGTTGCCTTTATGGAGTGTATTTGTATGCATAGCGTGCTTGATTTCCTACCATTTTTTTAATGGGTTATTGATGCCTTTGCATTCTTGGAAGTAATTGCATGTTTTAGGAAATGTGCTTCTGGTCTGTATTATTTTCGTTGGCTTCATTTGGATTAATGTGACATTTATTATTATTATTGTCCCTTAGGTTCATTGTGGCCAAATAGGACAGATGCCTATCGTTTGCTCTGTATTAGAGAATTAGATGCCAATTCATAGCCTGGCTATTTTTAAAATTGGGTTTGTGGGCCTATGCTGAGGGCCCCAAATTTACAGTGATGGGAAAAGGAGGTGGCTTGGAGTATTATTTAGCATATTCCACCTTCTCAAATCGATGTTGAAACAAATCGGTTTTCTTGACGTTCTGACCCATCATTTTCATATGTGTATGGTGTGCACCAGCCAGCACAGCTGAGCTGGCAGGTGAGAGGCATTCGTTTTATTTAATCGTGCTGATATTTGTTGCTCATGCCTTCAGTGTCCACCATCATTTTCTAGTTCTCTCAAATGTTCTGTACTTGGGTGGCTTCTGTAAGTGATTAAGTAGGGAAGTAGGGTGGATTTAAAAACCTAAGTGTTCTCAAGGACCCCAGGCTAGCCATTTCTGAATTAGCCTGCTCATACAATGAGATGAATGAGATGGAGCGGAGCTTAGCAAGAGGATGTGGCTTGTAGGTGAAATGGGGGAACAATTGTAGTTTATAAATGCTTGGTGCTATCTGCTTGACCTTTTATATGCTAAGGCTTTAAGGCAGTGCAGGAGGCTAAAGATGCCTGCGACTGGAACATACAGGGCTCCATTACCACCTAGGTAATGGATTTCGTTGAACTAAAGCCAGAAAAATCCTTTCAGGTAAAAGTGTATTAGTAATATTTCATGTATCAAGTGCATGAATTGTATTCACCAACCTTTCCGTCATCATTGCCACTGAGAATGTATTCCACAATGTAAAATATTAGGTTATTTTCATCTTAATCTTCCATTTTATTTTACATGCTTACCCCAATTTATATTTTCTTCTATCTTTGAAATTTCAGCTTTTATTGAGAATTATTTCATTTGGTTTGTAGATAAGAGTGATGCTTAGTTACTCAATTTAATATGCTCATGTGTTGTTTATATTCACAAGTCTAAAGTCTTGCTACCATGTGCCTAATTATAACAACTATATAAAGTAGGTCAAGGAAGGAGGTACTGGGCTTGTATGTCATTGCAAAAAAATTTATAGCACATTTTGCACTGTATTTTTAAGGTAACTTTTGACTTCCTAAAATAAAATTTCAAATATATCTACAGTAAACTTTTAAAAGTTAAAACATACAATAGTTGGACCTTCCATAAATGGAAAGCCAAGCAGGTACCCTGGCACTTTTATTTATTTGCTCTCTACTGAATGTGGTTTTTTGGCAAAGTTGGTACAATTTGAGGAGAAGTTCATCACCATAGGTCACAGCTTAAAAAGCTTAAAAAACTCAGCATTGGTACTCAGATTCAACCACAGGACCATACTCCATCTCTGCAGAAGGACAAATAAACTAAGATTGTTAATCTGGAGGAGAAGAAATAGAGACAGAACTGTCATTTCATATATGCTTCTGCTTTTATGTATGTATGATATTGGCAATTGCTACTTTTGGAACCTGGAATATGTAGTCTTTGGGCTTCCGCTCCACAGAAAGAATTAAGATTAGACATACAAAGCATGGACGTTTTTCACAGTAAGTGTGGATAGTCATGTGTACTCTTCTGTCATCCAAAGGCTACCAGCTTATGTCTGGAAATTCACTTGTCTGGGATGGACTATACTTCTTCCTATAAACACGCTTAGTTTACTACGGTAAATTATCCTTTGACAAGTTCAGATTAGCTGTTTAGGATTGGATACTTTGACATTTGTGGCTGTAGAATCCATTTTGCTCTGTGCTTCTTATGACCAAATCTGGATACTTCAAAGGAAAGCAATTCACCATTTATCTGGAAATTTTGTAGTATTGCCAGTATGCTGGATTCACCCATGTCTTTCTTATCAGCAACTTTACCAAGAGTGTTGTCAAGGAATGATACTAAAATGACTTTCCACTGTATGGTTGATTTGTGAAAATTGTAGTATACCTTAGAGGGGTCTAGACACAGAATAATTTAAGAGCTACCAAATTGATGTTAGAAAGAAAATTATATGAAGACTATATATAATGTATTGTTCCAAGGTACATTTGAAGGGCATATGGAGAAAAAGTTAATTGCCTTTTGCTCAAACACTGTCTCGAAAATACCACATTTGTTGGTACATTAGAGTTAAATATATCTATTGGTATGTAAGCCTTCATTAAACTTGTTATAATTGAAACACACATTTTATGTACTTCTTTATGGAGTGATATTTTCAACCTCTTCCAATGACCTTAGGATATTCTATAATTTTGATTTCACACTGTGAGTCTCCTTCTGGGTGGCTGAAAGTTTATAATTGGATAGTAAAAGCTACTTCCTGTGGTTCTCATTCATTCATAAAAGTTTACACTCTGTTTCTCAAAGTAAGAGCTTAAAAGAAAGTCAAATATTCTTGAAAGTTTCAATATTAGTTACCATTGGTTTTCACTCAGAGAGGTCAGTTAACTCCCCCCCTCCATTTACATATGCCTCTATTATTCCATTAATTAAAATGTATTTTCAAACAGAGTGAATTAATCAATTGACTAACAACTATTTGTAGAGCTCTTATCTGATTAGCAGAATTTGCATATACTAGCAACATAAAATTTCCTTGGAGGATTTATGATACTCACATGTGAAGCACTTAATGATGAAACAATACAGTTACCATTCAAATTACCAGTACAACTTATATTAATATAATCTTTTATATTAAATATAAAAGTTGTTTTAATCTTAAATTCCAACAGTCTATCAGGTCAAAAAAGGTTCTTTTTATTGTTGTTTTGATTGATTTTAATAAGTGAAAATTGATTCAGGGAGACTAATCTTGCCCAAGTTTGTGATTAAGAAACTATCAAACAGGCTTTAGTTACCTCATAAGACTTGCAAATCAAAATCTTCCAGGTTAGAAAACTTA
Source organism: Cricetomys ansorgei (assembly GCA_026225945.1). Classification (NCBI taxonomy): domain Eukaryota; kingdom Metazoa; phylum Chordata; class Mammalia; order Rodentia; family Nesomyidae; genus Cricetomys; species Cricetomys ansorgei. The sequence continues at coordinate 16,598,459 of JAMJFZ010000242.1, forward strand.
ATAAGTTAACTTGAAGATTTGGCTTATAATACAAAATACACTAAATCTGCATTGAATAGTTCATTTTATATGAATTTATATCTGAGCATTCCAGGCACTCTAATTTGCTTTTGATGACATTGACTTTACAAATAGATTAAGTGTATAAAGGGGGATCTCAAACAAAAACAAAAACAAAAAACAAAACAAAACAAAACCCAAAAGATGACACTAAATATATTTTGGAGAGAAATCTGAGCTTCTTGGTAGTTCACAGAAGCACAGAGGCATTTGCCAGTAGAAAGTCAGACTTTCCCTAGACTAATATGCATTTATTTTATGACAAAGTGTTGTTTTGGTTTCTAACAACATAGAGATTGGGAAGTAACATTGTTTTCCGTGTACGTGGGACCAAATTAGGATTCCTGTGGGTCCTGCATCTTAAGAGCTATTATGCCACTTTGCCTATGCATCTTTCTGTCTATTTAGCCTTAAAATAAAAAATGGCAATCCATTACAAAGTAAGTGATCCTGTGTTTGATAACTAAAGCATTTTCTTAGACAAATACTTCTATATACTTCAAAAACATCAAATGTTAAAACTTTTCTCCATATATTGTAATATATATGTGTATATATATATGTATTTTTCTTTTCATGAGATATAGTCTTGCCACATAGTCCATTTTACCATGTTAGCCTAGAACTTGCTACACAACCCAGGTTAACTTTGAAATTGCTATCCTAAATGCAGGGCTGAAGCAGATATTGGGGATGAGTAACAAAAGAGGATATAAAGCTGATTGTTTTCCACTTCTGTCATGGATATTTTGTTTTAAATGGTCGATGAGTGCATAAAGTATATTTGATACTGAAAGTGTTAAATTTAATGTAAAAATTCACAACTTGCATCCCAAAGGCCTATTTTAACTGTATAGAAGTTTTTTGAGTTGCATAGACTTCAAGTCTGGTTAATTGTGGAATGCGATGTTTTTACTTATTTGCAAGATTTTTTTTTTTTTATGAAAAGTTTATATTTTTTTTAAAGTAAGAAATTGTTATCATCTTGGCTCAGTATTCTGGGCTTTATGATTAAAGAAATCTGACCCATGGCTGACTTTTCTGTTATTATTATTGTTGTTAGTGCTATTAATGACATAGCATACATTTTATGTGACTGTTGGTAATTCAGCTGTAGCCAAGTAGCAAATTGTGCTTCTTAAACTACCATTCCTTTTGGGAAAAGTATCCTTTGTAATGATTTAGCTGTAATAAATCTGAGATCATTGCAATGAAGATATCCTACTTTAGGTGCTTTTTTTTACTAATACAAATAATTTTGTCTCTCAGTGATTTTGTTTAGTTTAAAATTATATATCTTTATTGTAGAGGGAAAATATAATACAGTAACAAATAAAAGGAAACTAAGAAATCATCTGTACAATTAGTATTAAGAAATAATTACTGTCAGCATATAGGAGGTATTTACTTCCCATTTTTTCCCATATGCATGTAGACACACATTCAGACATATAGTTTCACAAGTGACCCATATTCTAAGAATTGTTTTACATTCATTTTATTTTATATATGATGGCCATCTTTTCACGTCAATAAGTCTGTTTCAATTTTCATCTCTACATTTTTTTTAATAGTTGAATCTTCTTTTTCCCCCTACATAGGAGTCATTACACATTGGTTTTAAATATTTCTTCTGTAGGTAGGTCCTGCTTGATTTACAGCAGCTGTGAGGCTAACATTATTCTAGGAAACACTGGCTTTATATCCTACCTGCCACTGGATCTTACAGTGGGTATTAAATTAACCTTGGTCATCTCTTGTCTGCTTATAATGAATGAATGTTAAACTCAAGACAGTGAAATAAATTCCTGCCTGAATCACAAAGTATAGGTATCAGCAACAATTAAGAAATAAAACCTAGAAGAAATTTCTTTCAGGGTCATGTTAATTTCTTCGGTGTGATAGGGCTGCATATGTAGCTTTAACTTCTGTGGCCAGTTCAAATATTTTGGGGAAATATATTCAAACAACATACGTCAGCTGTCACAGACTCTCCAAACTAAACCAAGTTGCATATTTGTCATTTGGTTTTCACTGTATTCATTAAATGTGTATAAATTTTCGAATGACAGACAAGTCACCTGGCTCTCACCCTTCATAAAAATGAGTGGTTGAATCTCCCTCCCTACACTTAAGAGTCTAAATGTCAGTCAGTAGAGCCTGAACTGTATCCATTACTCTTTGGAAGTTTTCTGAGTATATCCTGCACACTGCACACTGCTTCCTTTATAGTTCAAAACAACCACAATGAATTAGAAAATGTTGCTTTCCATCCACAAGAATATAAGCTTTCTGATGAAGGCAAAGGGTTAAAATGCCATGTTAACACATTAATAATGTACATATGTGCTCAGTAATGACTGGTTGACTGGAATACTGAGAAACTGACAGACTGATGGACTGGCAGACTGGAGAGTGTCCTGAAAGGTCTCTGGCCTCTGATTTCAGAAGAAATTTCCACTACGAAATCCTCAGAGTCTCATCTTTTAGTGTGACCTGTAGTGCTGGTGATGGTGTCCAGTGGTAAGCACTGGCTTAGCATGCGAAGGCCTTGGGTTTATTTTCCAGCATCCCAAATAAATAATCTGTAAAAAAAAATAGATTGTACTCCTATGAGTAATATACTCAGGTTTGTGTTAAGATTTTGAAAGAGGAAATCAAACTCTTAATGCTACAAAGAGCAACATTCAATAATCCACCACAAACAATTGTTCACTATGTGCTGTGATGTAACAAAGGCTGGGAACGCTTCAGTGGCTCCTTTTGTTTCCCTTTGGAAACTGAATTTTAAGTTGAATGTGACAGCATTAAAGCTATGCCTTTTAATTTGCTAGTAATTTCATCATTATTAGCATCTACTGGTGTGATACACATTCACATTTCTTTTACTATTCTGGAAAGCCACTCAACTAAATTCACTAATTATAAACAAATTATTCTTTCACATCCATGTTCAAAAAGCAAGTCAAGACAGAAATGTATGTTACAATGTAAATAAGTAAATAAAGGCTTCACTATGTTTTTATGAAGGGTTTGAAGTGAAATATAATGAGAGTGACTTGGAAGAGATATTATATTTGGTAGACCTGGAGACAGACCATCCAGCTATTGGAACTACCCATCTGTATTGGTGGAAACCTGTCATTACATTAAAGCTTAAGGAAAAAGAAAGGGTTTTTATTGTTGTTGTTTTTCTTTTGCATTTAAGGGTCATGGTGTATACTGTCTTTCTTGGGTTTCTGGAATTGAATTGTCATTAAAATATGAGCAAAAAACCAAACCCTGATGAAGGTTAGCTGACACTATATGGTCAAACAACACATTGCTATTATTTTCAAGAAAAAATTTTGTTGAGAGTATTATATCTGAAAAGCCTGTGAGCATGTGATTAAGGAATAAAAGGTGATATTTTCATCCTGCCATTGGCTTCAGCCTGGAAATATTCTCCCTGGAAGCTGCTTCTCAGCATAGCCACATTGCAAGTGTAAACCCAGCAAATGTTTCTCACCTACGATCCTTATCTAGCTTTCTTGTGCTGCCTTTCACAGGAACATCTTCCAAAGCAAAAAGTACAAGTTCTTACTCTATAGTCATCACTGATCATGGCCCTAAAATTAGTGCTAAGGTCAAAGATAACTGATTTGAACATATTATTCAAGACAAAAGCATGTTAGGATTTTAATGCTTAGAAAACTCATAGAAACACTTAAACTTTAAAAATGAGTGTAACTCTGCAAAATCTAGACCATTATGCCATTCTACTAATGAGTCATTCTACAACAAACTGATCAACAATTCTGTGTGTGTGTGTGTGTGTGTGTGTGTGTGTGTGTGTTATGTTTGGGCCTAATGTCTTACATATGATAAACCAGTACCTAACCACTTAGCTACATCTATCCATGGTCTTCAACAATTACTTTTTATATAATGGTAACAAATGGGGAATTTATTAAAAGTCTATGCAAGGAGTTCCCATGAGAATTCACAGCTTTTGGATTTAGCTAACCAGCATGGACAAAAGAGAGAAGATTTTGATGTTTTGAAACTGTATGTGATACACTCCAAATGGCACTACTTATGAACCTCCTAGATAGTTCTATTTATGAAAACAGATACTCTGAAATTCCTGTGATTTCACCAACATCTCTCTTGATCTAGTGATCCACTGATAAAAGGAAAAAAACACTCAACTCTACCGGTTTCTGTATCTACTTAGCATAGTTCAAATGGTACTCAGTAAATCATGAAGTGGATTTTGTATGTTAGAGGATACTTGAGTGTTAGATGTATTGGAGGAAACTTTCAATCTTGACTTTTATTTGGTTTCTTTCTTTCTCTTTTTTTCCCCAGTGCTTGGTGTCAAGAACACTGCCTTTCATGTGTTAAATGATATTCTATTATTGAGAGATACCTTATGAGTTGGACTCTTCTTACTTTGAAAGAACTTCACTTAATAAGATCACCTATAACATTTAGAATTCGAAGTATTTTGATTCAGATGGCCAAACTCTAGCAATAATTAAAAAAAATAAATTCTAGATTTTGAAAATGGAGTTATCAAAAAAGTTCTCTCCCTGGTTAATTTTTTTATAGAAGGAATGATTTGCCTCTTGCTGTGTTTCTTAAGCCAGATCATCTGCCTGTTACATCTGGGGGGTGGGGTGGAATGCTACACTCAGAGATGAGAGAAAGGAGAGTATCACCATGCAGCAGAAGATATTGATCCTTTGTGACCTTCAAGTTTTTAATCCTGCTTAGGTTTGAAAAAGCTCTGCATCCGATGTCATGTTAGAAACACACCTGGTTTATTCTGATGTGCCTGTAACATTGATTAGCATATACACTGTCTCCTTTCTCTGGATGGTGGCACATGCTTTTCTATTTTTCTATTTAGAGTAGGAAACCAAGACTGGATGATTTAGCCAAAGACCCGGAAAGGTAGTAAGGAGGTAAGGCATGCATCTCCAGTCAGCGGCTAGTCATCTGCTTCTTGAACTGTGATTATCATCTGTACAGTTTGAGAACATTAGGTATCTCCATTTGTTTTGTATAATCCTTTGCTTTGGAACATCTACTTTTGACTATATAGCCAACTGTAATCTAAGCAGAATCGATCCATTCTCAGTTCACGTGGTGCCATTGAAAACCATACTCTAAATGAGCTTTGCAGCCATGTGACTGAAGAAAGGACATTTTGATGTCACTGGTGAGAGCAGAGTGTATTGTTGAGGAGATGGGCTTCTTACAATGATGACCTCTTCCCTGGTCTCTCTGAAGAGTGCTTCATACTCAGTATTGACTCAACTTCTCTTTCTGGAAGAAGAAAGAGATCCATAATTTAGAAGACTCTGGATAATTGAATTAATTCAATTCATTGCAATAACAAGTGGGTAGCTATGTCCCTCTTACTAACAAATACAGGTGGCATGATCTAAATATAATAAATATTAACAGGAAAATTACTTCTTTTCCCCCAAGTTACAAATTAGGAGAAAAAGATTTAAGCTTACTTCTTTTTGATGGTGCAGAATGTTTGTTCTCATGTTGGTATTTATTTGTTTTCTTACTTGTTTGTCACTGTACACTGATCAGATTCATAGGCCAGATTAATTATGGTCTGAAATAATGGGTATTCAATTGAGATATTTAAATATTATATTGTATAAAAATGAAAATACTTGGTGATACTTAGGAAAACATGTAAAATATAAATTCAATTCAAAAATCAAAAGATAGAATTTAATCTCAATTTCGTAAAGAAAAAGTATCACACACACCCCCATGCACAATCCCACACATATTAAAAACCAAAATAATATAAATCAAAATATTAATAGGAATTAATTGACAGTGATAAGGTAATAATTTTTTGTTTGTGTTTTCTACAATTTTTAAATATTTAAAAGAAAAGATTTTATCTCTAAAGTGTGTGAAGTTTGTTAAGCACTTGACTATATAGAGCAACTCTGTTGGAATTCTGGAAAACAGACATTTCACTCTTCCTAGATCACAGGTTTTCGACCTTGTCCCCAAAGACAACTACAATGTTCTGGTGAGCCACAGAGAACAGAGGACAGGATACAGACTCTGCATGGTCACCCTCAGGGTATCCTCCAACAGTTTGGAAGAAAAAGGTCCTGTCTCCAAATCAGCTTCAATCCTAGTGATATAGTTTATGTGATATTCTGTGTGCCAAAATGATTATTATCTTATAAGTGAAGTTTTAATTTTTTTCAGCTTTCAGTCTCCCTTTTTAGTGCCATGACTTTTGTTGATAGTAGTTATTAGAACCCTGAGCATAAATATTCCAGTGTAACACCTTGTAAGGCACAGTTAAAGTCCAATTTTAGGTTTTTTTAAATGTATTCATTATATGAATCTCTCCCTTCCTCTCTCTGTGTGTTTCTTTCACTGTGTGTGTTTGTTTATGTATGTACATTGAAATCTTTTGTGCATTTAACATGTGTTTAATCTGGGAAACTAGAAATGGGCTATTGGCACAGGGTGAGAGGAAACATTTCAGCAGGGGGGATGGAAGAATATAGGTGATGTGGAGGTAGAGATATCCAAACAGACAGCAGAGTGATCAAGACGGAGAAAGGAGGAGCCAGGGAAAGGCTTAGCCAAGATGAGGTGTGCATCAAGAAGTTACATGAAAGTCTGTGATCTTGCAATTCAAGAAAAATACATAAGAGGATTTGGTAGAACATATGTGACCCGAGAGAACAGGGATGGAATGAGGGTTAAGTGGGGATAGGGAGAGGGCGAGGAGTGAAAGGAGCTGTAGGGGATGGGTAACCAAAACTAAGGATGTATGAAGAAGCCATTCAAGGCTCTACTAGTTTGTAAGCTAATGACAAAATATATAGGAACATGAACAGAAGTATCTCACCTTAGTGAACCATGTCTTTTTCTTCCAGAAGACATGAGTTTATTTCATGAAAATCTCAACAACAGGCCGGGGCTACCTTGCTATGAGTTATTATCGGTCAGGGAGGTCCCAGAGGCATCCAAAATAATTCAGGCCATTGTCATTGTTCTGGGTTGTGCCCCACAGTTAGGTGGTAAGACCCTGTAGCGAAAGATACAATGTATTTTGTTTGTAAGACACAGAGAAATAAACCTTTAACTGACCAGGAACTCCTTCCTTCTGTTTAGATTTTATAGTGCTGGAAGGTATTATGCAGACTGCAGAAGGAGAAAAGATATCAGTTGTCTTATCCAGAGGTGGATGCCACATGCTATAAAACTCAACTGCCAGAAAAGATATGCCCACTGGTGCAATGGTAACTTTATAGGGTTAACCAACCCCCTGATTGGATTTAAGGTTTCTTCCACAGGAGGGAATTCATTCCTGGTATTATAAACATTGTTAGAAATGCGGCTATGCAAGCCATATGCTCTAAGGAAAAATCTATTAATGTTGTTTTTCTAGATGGTCATGTTTTCAAACTGCCTTCTAAATATCTATGTTTATATCCATAATTTGCGTTGTTATCACTTTTGGGTCAGAGAATCTTACAGCTAGTGGTTAATGCAGAGATGGACTAGTGTTTAAAGCACCGTAAGTGATTGTGAGAGCTCAGCCATAGATGGAACATCTATACCAACCCACCATCACACAGCTCAGGAAACATGCAGAAGAAGGGGCAGAAAGAATGTAAGAGTCAGGGGATGGAGAGTGTTGGATAACCAGCATCTTTTTATTCTATAATCTCCCAGTAAACCTGCTCAATTATGAAAGAGACAAATATTTGAACATTTTCAACTAAAATAGAATTTTAGAAGACTGTTTCAACACAATTCAAATGGGGGTTCTCTAGATTTCTGCTCCTGATTTATAGCACATTCAAAAATTGAATCTAAAAATGAACTTAGCACCTAACAGTGCATTCCAAGTTAGATGTATTTGTGGAGGAGAAAGGAATGAATCGGAACCTACATGGATGATTCAGACTCCAGCCTCAAAGTACAGGCCGTAAGCATTCAGGCATCAAAATGGAGAGACCTGGCTGCCTGTGTCAGAACACAGGCACAACTGCAAATTAGATATGGAGAATGGAAACATGCAAGGAATCATCGTGAGGAGTGACTCTCAAGGCCTGTGAATAAAGACAAAATGAATTTGTAAAGATTTTGTTTACCGGCCTAAATGGGAATAGGGATTGTAAACTACCTTGCCTTAACATTAAAACAGGATGGTACAGCTATCAAGTCACAAACGGCCATCATTCAGGAAACAATGCAGAATGTGGCATTTATAGCAAAGCAGATTGACACCATATGAGCAGAGCTCTTGGCAGTACCGATGGCTTCCATGTTCTGAATTTCAGCTTTCATGAAGCGCTGTCACATGGATGTACTTGGAAATAGGCTGTAAGATTGCAATGCGAGTGGCTGTCACACCCTACAAGGAAAATTATGAATGGCTCTCTAAAGTTACTTCCCCCTTTGAACCCTTACTTGGCATATGAATCTAGTGAGAACACATGAACAGTAAATATCAGAAAGCACATTAGATACATTGATTCCAGTCACAGTCAAGGGACTCTTTCATGATTATTTGTTTTCTTCATTTAACCCAGAAGGCATGACCCAGAAAGTGAATGAAAATGCAAACCCAGAGGGAAAAAGGTCACTGAGTATTTAATAAGAGTATTGATCCTTACTCTTTTGCTTCTACCTTGCTGCTTTTTCTTCTTTGAGTTATGATGGTCAACTCCCCATCCTCAGTTTTAAATAACATGTGCAGTTTTCTTTCTTTCTCCAAATATCCCTGAAGCAGAAACCTGTAAAACCAATTTAAACTCCTTAAACTCCCTATTTCTGCTCAACTAAAAAGAAAGTGTTGGGTTAGAATATCTACATAGCTCTTCTAACTGTAAAAGTCTATGTCTACACCTATGTAACTCTCCAGCACACTCTCCGACTGTTTTGTCTTAAATAGATCAGTCTCACTATAATCAAGTATTACTGGATCTTTCTCTTTCAAAAAATGTGTATGTATGTGTGTAAGAGAGAAAGAAACATAGACACAGAGCACAGAGAGACACAGAGAGATCGAGACAAAGACAGCAGAGACAGCAGGGGGAAGAGGGAGAGATGGGAAGGGAAAGGGAAGAGGAGCAAATGGAGAAAAGGGGGGAGGGGCAGAGACAGAAGGGACAGAAAGAGAGGCTATTGCCATTCACTTAAGAAAACAAGATACTAAACACATCTCCAAATGCACATGCCAGGCCAATTAGTCAATGCAGTGCTTCAGAGGGACTGAGTTTATTTCTCTGCTTAACACAGACACCATATCCTTCACAAGGTAAATGACACGTTGGCAGAAACCCTGATATTTTTTGTCAGGCTTATTTAAGAGGTTACAGGAGACCACATTTAAGGATTCCTTCCACTCGACCTTGTGTACTTGTCTAAATGCAGCCTCAAAGGAAGATGCATTCTCTGCCCTGCAGGATACTCGTGCTTGCACATTCAAAGAGTCACTGCCTAGCTTTCCCTTTTTAGAAGCCAGGTAGGAAGCCAGCTTAGCCATATGTGTGATATTTTAATCAAAGTATGAGCCTTGCTCTGCCTGCATGAAAGCATCAAAGGATATGATTTTCTCCTTCCTTCCCTCCTTTCTCTGGACATGCATTGAGGTCATATTCAGAAGTAGAATGTCCTGTAGAATCAGAGCCCCTTGACTTGACAAGGAGCCTGTCCCTGTGGCTGTGGATGAGGTAAAAAGTTCTGTTCAGGCTGTGATGTTTTCAAGATGGAGTAGTGTGATAGTGAAAGGCACAACTGGAATTCCTCAGTCCTGGGAAGCTAAATGGGTGACAGGAGCAGGAAGCCTATCCATTCCGGGTTTTTGTTTTGTTTTGTTTTGCGCTGCTTTTTTTTTTAATTGCAAAAAGACAGAAATAAATGGTACCACTTCTGTTTTAAATTTTTTGTTTTGAAAGCAAAGATTTTTTTTAAAAAAATGTGCACAGAGGATCTCCTAATTCTTTGCTTTCAAACATGTAGGCAGATTTGCTGGCAAACTGAAAAAACCCTGATTCTTTTATAATAATTTGACCTGTTATTTCCCATTTATTCCCAGTGACTGATTATTTATGGGACTAACTTATTCTCCCATTAGCCTAGAACTTCCTTGAAGGAACTGAGGTGGGAGGGAACAGAAGAAAGAAACGGGGAAATGTAGTCTCAAGGTGCTGCTCAGCACCTGGAGATGGTCCAAAATGCACATTAATTTGCTCCCCCTTTGTGTAATGAGCCATGTACAATGAGCTATGGTGCAGGTACACAGTGAGACTACATCACCGAGGAACATGCACTGTGAATGTTCTAAAGACTGTCCCAATGCCTATGTTGGTGACAGGCAAGGATGCTCAGAATGCCTGGAATCCAAATGTAGATTTGAAACACTGTGCTCACTTAAAATGCACTTTTCTGTGCAAAGAGAAGAAACACTCATTGGAGGGGGTATTCAGATGGTGGACAGTTGAATTTTGTTTTCTGAGGTTATTTTTGCTTATAACCTGTGCTTCTTAGGGTTGTTTGCAGTGTACATATATTATATGGTTTGTAAGGAAAAGAACAAACCAGAAAGAAAGATGGCTTTAACAAAGCATCCTAGAAAGGTCCTCATACTGGGAGTGGATGATAAATGTCACCCCCTTCCCCACCAACATTAGGTTGAAGGGTATTTTTGTTCCTCTAGTTTCTTAAAATTAAGTGTGAATTGAAATAATGATCATTCATAAACATACAAGCCAAATGAGGTCCAGCAGCAGCAGCGCCCTCTTAGAACTTTAGGTGTGAAGATTCTGAAGGAAAAGCCAGAGGGTGAGGCCACGGGGACCACAAGGATTATGCCATTGCCATCGACAGAAAACGGCAGACTTTCTTGATGCTCCACCTGTGAATCATCATGCAGATTAATATTAGGGTCAGTTTTTTTTTTTTTTGAAAAGGTGACTAATTGGTTTATCTTTTGCTTAATTTCCAAAATGGATTCCGAAAAGCCATTACTGTCATCCTTAGTGAGTATTCAGTGCACACTCAGGCTGCAATCCTTCTTAGTCACTCCAGCTATTTTTCGATGCTTCTATTATGAGCATAAATTGCTTTTCCAACAAAGACCTATTTAAATATCTACTTAAAACGTGTCTGTATATGCAAAGAGAAGAGGAGCTGAACAATTTCACTCCTTTCTTTTGTATCAGTCTCTATCCGGATTGGATATTTGCTCAGTCGTCGCCCTGCCCTCACCCTGCCCATTTTCGATTTCCTCTTCCCTTCACCGGGTTCTTCTAAGTAACTTATCCCAGATACTTGGTATCTGTGACCACACAATGTCTCCCTGGAAGAGGAGTCCAGCCCACTCAGATGTCCTCTAGTCTGAATTCCTGTGATATTTGTCACCCTGCCATGATGCTCAGTGAACCATTATTCTTGTCGTCTGTATTGAAAGGCACTTGAAGAATTGACATTTCTCTTCCTGCTTCCCATTTGAGGAGTGATCCCTGTGTGCTGCACATTCTGCTCTGAGTTTTGTGTATTTTCGTACAAAGTGACTGGAACTCAGACGGGTAGGAACATTCTTGAGACCACACGCCTGGTTACAACCGAAATCTCTGTCTCATTTTCATTCTTCCATGGTATCTGTTGGCTCAGTGACAATTTTATCTAACTTTCTACCCTTCCGTGCTCTTGTGCTGTTTCATATAACTGCGGTGAAAACTCAATGGCATTAAACATAAAATCCAACCAAACCTTGCTTTTGAATGCCCTTTCTTGTTCAGGCTAAGAGATCCTCCTTCTCTTGATATCTTTCCTGTGACATTTTCCCATTCGTCAAATCTATATTAAACATCAAAGTCCTATACATTAATATTGCTTTGTCCCTGGAACCAAGCTAAGCTCTCCCTATTCCTTAAGGATGAATATACTTTTCTCTATTTTAATTTGAGATTCTCAGCTGCTCCGAAATTAAAATATACACCCAGTTGTGGATGCTGGATTCCAGGACAAAGGTAGCAGGAGAACAAGCAACGATGCTGTGTTTAATTTCCTATGATGCCTTCAGGCGATAGAGCAGCTAATATCATCAGAAGACAGCATAAGGGACTGGTTGTCACGGGGTGGGAGGGATGCTGAATAGGAAAAGGCCCTTGTTCAACTATATTAACTTGGAATAAAGGCCTCCTGGCTTCCCCAGATTCACCTGTGCACCCTTCCCGATCCTTTGTGGAGGGACATGTTTCTGCTTATCAGTGGAATACACTGGATTTCATTTTCATCAGGATTCAACTGGATTTCAGATAATGCAATGATATAGTGTGAAGAGATGAAAGAGAATAACTCAGAAGGCAGATAGTAAAAATGGGGAGAAAGGAGAGCATTATCCAAGCTATTCACCCTATGCCTCCATCCCAGAGCTGTTGGCTCTGTAGATTCACGTAGAACTCAGGAGCAAAACCAGCTGCTGTGGCCAGAGGCCTGAGATACAACCCTTTGTCATTGACAATTAAGGAGTAATAGTTATATTTAGGGAGGAATTTCAGTTTGGAGAATTTCTCTGTCTGTCCCCCCACACACATGTACCCATATACCATCCTTGTAAATGACTAGGTCTTCATTCTTATATGCTGTGTTCTAGCAGTATATATCTTTGGACAGGCTGTGAATATGAACTTGATTGTTATTTTCAAAAGGCTCACTGTGACATAATTCTTTGGCCTAGGAATTACACTGTTATGATTGCACCCCAAGAAAATAGTTGAGTGAAAATCATTTCATGACTATCATCATAGGATCCATACTATCAGAAGGCTGCAAAAATATTGAGGCCCTCATACCCAGTGTGACTTTTTTTTTTGGAGTTAGAGTTTTTTGAGAAATAATGAAGCTTCACTGCGGGTATAATGTATTCATCTAATATGACAGGTATCATGCGAAGAATGGACCCCCATGTATGAGCACACACACAGAGAAACCCTTTGGAAGAAACTTAGTGGGAGGGAGGACATCTGAAAGTCTAGCATAAAGACCCTAGGAGAAACCTGCCATCACTTTCATCTTACATTTAAACTGTTATATTAGTGTTAACAAATGAATACACAATCTCATGATGGAATTATAGGATACAAGGATCTGTATTAATCAAAGTTTGCTACATTACAAAAGGCAATGTGTACTCTATTGGCTTACAGAATAGAGGCAGAATAGTACAACAGTGGCCACCTGCTCACTGGAGAGACAGAGAAATGGTTCTACATCCAGAAAGTGGAATGTCTTTGCCATGTCTGTCCACTGCCCAAAGCATGGAGGTGCCATGCTATTTAGTCCACACTGAAGAATATGGACAAAGAGTAAGTCAAAGAAAAATCTGGAAATGGCAGCCATAGAACAGCTAGTGCCTCAGAGTAGAGACCACTGCCTTTCCCTATGCTGCTGTCACGCCTCACTCTTCATCCAGGCACTTTGCCCATTTTAGAGCCTCCCTTCTCTAGTCCTATATGTCAGTCTCTCTGGAAACACGTCTGAATACAGGGCTGTGTGACACTGTCCTGGTCATCCTTATGGTTTTGTTATACCTGAGGCCAACTCCCAAAGATTCTCTGTAATGCTCAGTGATACAGAAAGTACTTCCAACAGGCTTCAGATACAAAATGAGGAAACTCAAAAGCACTATTTGTATAAAAATCTATGTGCCAATGTGTACAGTGCCAAGAATTATATTCACCAAACCTCAAATCTTTCTTGATCTGATTTTATTATTGTATTATTCCCTCTCTCTCTCTCTCTCTCTCTCTCTCTCTCTCTGTCTGTGTGTGTGTGTGTGTTTGTGTGTGTGTGTATAGAACACGTGTGTGTGCAAGTATGTGTGTTGGGGGATGTACTTGCCTATACGGGTTAATATAGAGGCTGGAGATTGATGTTTTGACATCCTTTATCAATGTCAGTTGCCCGTGTGCCTTCGTTTGTTTTTGTTTCTGGGGAGTGTTTATCATTGAACCTGGAATGCCTCATATCAGCTAAACTGGCTGGCTAACAGCAGCCACATTCGCCTCCCAGCAGAGGTTATGAGCAGGCACCACTATGTTCACAGCAGGCATTAAGTGGGTGCTGACATGCTGAAATCCAGATTCAAGTCTTCATGTCTGCCCAGCAAATCTGGGTCTTTCTTCTTTACAAGTTTGGATGTAAAGCTTTCCCTTCCTTCCTTCCTTCCTTCCTTCCTTCCTTTCTTTCTCCCTTTCTTTTTACAATGTTCTTGAGTTATTTTGGGAAATATCCATATGATACTTGTATTTTAACCTCATGCTTTAAAATGCATTCGAAATAGAACAACACTTATCCAGATTATGACCTTTCTAAAGTCTGTAACTACTAGCATCTGAAAATCTCATGCCTATAATGTCATTATAAAGAATCTTCATTATCCTTGTAGCTTGGTCTATTTTCATTCTCACAGTAAAAGTTTCCATTTGACACCACTTGGTACATGGCACATGTTACCATTTTACTCTTTCTAAAACTTCTTTAAAATGATTTAAATTTTGTTGTTTTTAATTATGTGCTTGCATGCATGTCTAGGGGTATGTATGTGAGTTCAAGTGACTGTATCAAGTGACTGTAGAAGCTTGACAGGGTGACAGATACCCTGGAACTAGAGTTACAGGAAGCTGTAAGTCTCCTGCCCTTAGTGCTGGATAATGACCTAGGGTGTCCTGTAAGACCTGTTAAGTACTCTTAACCATTGCATCATCTCTCCAGTGCTGAGAATGTACACTTGCAGATATAAAATATCAGATTTAAATACTTTAAAGTCACTGGAATATTGTGACTCTGAGAGAAAGCTGCTAAACCTTCTGAAATCTCACTCTCTGCAGCTTAAGTACAGAAGTTTTACATTTTTCTTGTAAGTTTGTTGTTAAGATGAAGTATACTAACAGCAGAGAGGTTAAAAGCCAGGATTCTGAGATCAGAGTGCCTGGGTTTCCTTTTTAGCTTCCAGATCTGTCGTTTCTGTGACCAGACATGTGGTCTAACTTCTGTACTGTACATTCCTTGGGTATAAAATAGCAATAGTGTCAGTACCCACACAAAATAATCTTGTGCAATCTTAAGTATGTTACGTACATTAGAAGTATATTTAAAAACTATTATAACAGTATTGACACATAGTAACTCTAAATGAGTATTTATTAAGTATATAAGGGATTAATACAGGGATTACCATATAGTATTTACACCAGGAGCACCACATTGTCATTACTATTTACTTCTTACTCACACACGCACACACGCACACACACACACACACACACACACACTCAGGAAGAGAGAAAGGGGAGGATATTTTAAAACATAAATCATCTAATAAATACAACATTCTTGTCAAAACTTACAAAGCCCTAATAATTTACCTCCTACATCTCTCCATTGTTGCCAAAGCTTTATCTTCAGGTCTTGTCTTCTCAAATGCACTAATTTAGCTAAGAGTTTAAGCAAAGCAAATTGAAGCGAGAGATGAAAAAAGAGAGAAGGGGATTAATTTTGGAATGGGTGGACCTGACATGAAAGGAGTAGTTTCCCACTCAGTTCAGTGTTATGGATTTAAGAAGTGTTTATGAATATTTATAAGATGGGGAGCATAACCATGAGGCTAAAGTTACCCTTTAGCCCTATCAAATTCTGAACTGGATCTCACTTTTAGGGTATTTTTTTTTCCATGCTCCTCTTGAAAGCCAAAACAGGAGAGGGGTAAAAGCCATGATACGAATGATAATATAATGGAACCGAGATCTTTTGAGGAAACACAATCTCATCAGTTCTTCTGTGTGCCAGCTGGGAAGGGCCTTTCTGATATGGTGGAACAAGCCAAACTGGAGCTTCAAGGAGATTTAACCATGAAACTGTAGTCTGACCGTTATGAGACTTGGTGGCAGAGTCTGTTCCCTCACACATAACTCCACCCAGTCCCCATGTGCTCCTTGGTCTGTTCTTCAGACACACTTTCCTCTTGCTGTCCTCGCTGCTGTCTTGTCTCTCACCATACATGGCTGCCTCCTTTTTGCCATTCAAATCACAGCATCAGTGTGCTTCGTTCAGAACTCACAACTCATTCAGTGTAGAGAAGCCATCGCTGCTTTTCCCACCTCGTGCTGTCTGCTGCTTCTCTGACTCTTTACTGCCGGTGCCCTTTGGTCGGTTTTCATCTTCCCAAATCTTAGTACCATGTCCTAGGAATAGGCACACAAGTGTGTGTTTCATGTATTATCCAGACGAGAGTTTAAGCACAATGCTGTAATTGATGGGTATCTACTCTGTTAGGCATCCTGGAAATTTCCTTCTTTCTCTCTTCTTTTTCTCTCTCACTTCCCTTCTCCCTATCTCCATTGCAACTTCCTTCCTTCATAGTTTATCATTGTTAAATAATATTGAAAAGAATGTTTAGGTATACAGTAAATAAAAATCTTACTGTTAAATGTCTTCTTGGGAAATTTACCCAGTAATGGTAGTTGAATCAAATAGGGTTATAAAATGTTCTGTGACCCTTAAGATGTTTTGCTTCTTTCTTCATTCTTAGAAACATTTGTCACCAAAAATTAAAGGAAGAGGTATAAGGAGGTGGAGAGAGCTTTCCAAGAACAGTAGAACAGGCCAAACATTTTCCAGTAAGGCAGAAGGGACCGTGTCTCTTGCCATGTGGGCCAGTGGTAGAGTCATTCATCAGAACAGCTTAAATGCTGTATCTAGGCTGGAGATGGAGTTCAGTGATATGGTTTTTGCCTGTAGAACCCTAAGTTTGACCCTTAGCATTCCAA
The DNA here is from genome assembly GCA_026225945.1 of Cricetomys ansorgei. Lineage (NCBI taxonomy): Eukaryota > Metazoa > Chordata > Mammalia > Rodentia > Nesomyidae > Cricetomys > Cricetomys ansorgei. Next base: position 16,615,348 of record JAMJFZ010000242.1, read on the forward strand.
AAAGAACACAAAACATCTTTCCATAGATTATACTCTTGGGACCTTTGTTCTTTTATGTGTTTAATTTTTGCATGCATATATAGACTTTTGGTATGTTCTAATGAAGTTGTTATTACACATATTAAATCTGTGCTTTCTAAGAAGCTATTTTGCCTCTCTTTAAATTAGATTTCATTTGTATCTTAGCAATTACTCACTGAACCTTCCACTGCAGATAGAAATTAGTTAAATCATTTAATTGCTACACTGCTATGAACTTTTCCATAACAATTTAGATAAAGTTGTAAAATTGAAAACCAGTAGGTGACATTCTGATTATCCCAGAACTTACGTGTTCTCATTATTGGTCTTGTAGCATTATAGTTGGGGGAGTAAGTATCAGAGACTTTTATTACTTCTGAAACTATAAAACTGTTTGTTAAAATACCTATTTTACCTCAATTCTATGATGAAAAATTTCTATAGATAAATTTGCTATCTTTTAAGTTAAAAAGCACATGGTGTAGTTTGTGTTTAAGTTTTAAAAATCGTGGGTGATATTTGTCAACTTAAAAAAAATAATACTTGTATTTGTACTAGATGTATTTGAAAAACAAAACAAAACAAAACAAAAGCAGAACCTTTGGATTGAAATAAATCCCCAATGTTTTAAAATTTTCCAACCTATTTTTATTAAAAGTAATTGTAATACATTAATGCCTTTGTGGATTATGCTGGGCATTAGATACAAATCTGTTATCATCACAGGGCTCTAAAAATTGCTACCAACATGAATCAATGTGTTGAATTCTGACTGTAGGATGGACACATTACTAAATGTCTCCAGTTATTATCTCTCTTGGTTACTACAATTTCTCTGGCAGGCAGATATTCTAGCTATTATGTAATTGATCACTTCCCAGATAAGCAGCCAGGGTCTGGGGAATACACAGCTGGGTTCAGACCAAGGGCAGAGCCAGGAATCACACTCAGGCCCATCTGATTCAATCTTGATACTATCCACGACTGAGATGATTTGAATAGGTACCTTGTTTCATAAAAAGCTAGAGTTTCTCAAAGGTTTCCCCTAGGTTTGTGTACAAACATCAGCGTTAACTTCAATCCTTTGGGTGGAGAGGTGGTCTCCTAGTGCCATACAGCTGTTCCACTCCTTCCAAGGTGATGGAAGGAAGTTCATTTGTGAAAATTCCCTCCCTCCTCTCAATAGTTCACACACACCTCACCAGAAAAAAGGTCCATGAGAGTTACCACTGTTTGTCACAGGCACAACTCTGGCTTCTGCATTTGTAAGTGATAGATTAGTTCCTTTCGTGCTCAATAAGCATCCACTAACTCTCTTAGTCCAGGATACCCAGTCTCCTTTGAACAGACAATGTAAATTATGTGAAAAGAGGAAAAAAAAATACTTCAATGCCTTTATTGAGCACCTACTGAAAAGTGTGATGGTATCTAGCAGCCTCTGGGACACAGGAAGTGCAGTGCTGTGTAACCATATCTTTCCTTGCCTGCTGCTTTCCCTTTGTCTTCTCTGCATATCAGTTAGTTGTTGTGTTCTCTGTTGCTCACCTGTGTTAACAGATGGTCAATCTAGAGACAATGGCTGCACTTGGGAGGATAGAGCCCAGGCTATTTATATTCAGTCATATCTGCATATAAGTGTGTTCAGCTCTGCTTGTCCCTGCCTGGATAATAGACAATAGGACACCAAGCAATAGCTGTTTGCTGTCTTTTTCTCCTCCCAGTCTCTTTTCCATTTACCTGTCTCTGTCTCCCTTCCACTGATAGGAGTTCCTACAAACACCTGTCTTATTGAGAGTTATTACACCTTGTTCACAAAGCAATTTCAACAAAGAAACAAAGAACAAATACAATGTATTTTACTGAGCAGGTTATTATCTATTAAATGTTTATGGACATGATAACTTTTTATGAACAAAGCCTTTATACATTTTTGTTTTTTGTTATTTGAGACATGGTTTTGCTGTTGTAACTCTGACTGTTCTGGAACTCACTCTGTAGACCACGCTGGCCTCAAACTCACAGAGATTGCCTGCCTCTGCCTCCCGAGTTAAAGGCTTAAAGGCTTGTGCCACCACTGCCTGGAGAACAAAGCCTTTTTAAAAAATTAGCTCAGAAAGTAAGAATGCAGAGAACTTAGGTTATTTGGTCAGGATGCCCTGATCCTTATGTGTATCAGGGTAAAGAGCTGGGGCAGGAGTTTCCCTGCCAGTTTTCATTGACTTTTATTGACTTAAATGATTTAAATGGCAACACGAATGAAATATGTCTTCAATATACTTTTTTTTTCTTCCTGATCCTTCAGTCATTGTGAAATATAAAAGTAATTGTTTTAAAGCAGTATATTTTGAAACATAATTTTTTCTAACCAGTAGACTTTAATCTAATTCACATCAGTCAATTGGTAATCCCAGTGAATATTCCTGATACTAAAAACTCATTGAGTAGGCTTATTGGTCTCTTCTCTTCACATTGATAAACTCTCTTTTTATCAGACTTTCACATGGTGGTTTGTATGAGCATCCACAGACAAGTATCCCATGTTCTCTTGTTAGCACACAGAATACACACACTCAGATTAAGTTAAATGATCTCAGTTTTCATTGTGAGTCCACAGTATTAGTTAGGATCAATTTTCTAGTGCTCTCATATTTGATCCTGCAGAGGCATTGGGAAGAGTACCCAGTGCCTGGCAAATGTTACATCCATGTCCGAGTGCAGCTGTCATGGCTCTTGCTGCTACATCTTAGATTCCTGAGTGTAAATGATCTTCCATTTATTGAATTCTATGAGTCTACATTATCAAGCCATGTCTCTGTGTGTATCTCCAATCATTTTTCTTGTTTTACCCATCTGAACATTCGGGAGCCTTTCATTCAAGTTTCAAATTTGTAACACCCAGACCTTCAAGCTATAATCTCTGGGGTCACCCTTGATCTCCCACCTGCCTTATGCATTCTTTCTTTAGTTTTGCTTCTGAGATGGTGTCTCTCTATGTAGGCCTAACTGGCCTGAAATTTGTCATGTAGACCAGACTGTCCTCGAACTTAAAATGCTCCTCCTGCCTCTAGCTCCCAAGTGTGGGGATTACAGATATGCTTAACTTATTGGGTCCTTGTGAAAATGGGATATATGTTCACGTTTAATAATTTATTGTAATAAACTTAGTAGCTACTTGCTTCTGTCAGCTAGAAAGTACTTCTTCTTATACATAGAGTCTACAGCCACTCTAGCCAGCTTTAAAGTACGAGCAGTCTTTGCAGTGTCTCTTTCCAGGCCTAGACTTCTTCCAGCTCTGCATCTGTGAGCTCGTTATTGATCATCCTTCTTAGCTAAGCTGCTGACACATCCTGTAATCTTTCTATTATAGCATGTGTCTCCAGTTATTTGAGTTATCTCTCTCCATTGTCAGCTAGTGCTCATGAGTGGTGACAATGGTTCATTCACTTAGTATGCCAAAACAAAGCAAAGAATACGGCTTATAATTGGCATTGAGTAATCATGCACCTAACTGGATTATTAGAAATTTCAAATGCTCGATTTCTTCCTCCATTACACTATTTAGAGGTTGTTGTGTTAAAAATCAAGTCAATAAGCCAGTGATAGTGTTTTCTAATTTCCAATTTTTATGAAATTAATTGAAATTGAAAACCATCAATATGGTTTCCAGCCTCCAGAAAAGTAACTCAGTGGCAAGAACTGAATTTTATAAAGCAAAAATGGGCCAGTGAGGGAGCAAAGCATTTGTGCCACAAGTCAGGAGTTCGACCCCCAGAGCCCACATAAAGGAGAAAGAAGAGAAAAAACTTCACAGAGTTGTCCCCTGACCACCAAACATGCTGCAGCAAGTGTGCTCACATACCCATTACACTCACACACACACACACACACACACACACACACACACACACACTTATTTAGATGTCCTTAAATTTAAAAAAAAAATGGGAGGAATGGTCAGTCAATGTCCTTAGCTCCCAACTGCTTGGCAGCACAGTGACACCAGTGTGGTGGCATCCCTGAGTTAGGAGAGCTACAGCCATCCGAGGACCACTCAGACAATACGATGTGATGATTCACTGCAGCCACTAGGCAGACTTTCAGTCTCGGAGAAAAGCTCCAGTGTTCAGGACACAAAAGGATAGTGCTTACCTCTCTCTTGGCTATTGTGAGAGGCATCCGCAGTAAAAGTTACATTTGGCTGACCGTACAGGACAATGATTGATAGCAGCGTTTACCAAGGCTGATTCACTTTTCTCCCACTAGAAAGGTGATTGGCACGCACCTGTGTGTGTGTGTGCGTGTGCACCCCCCCCAGCACACACACACACACACACACACAGAGTAAGAAAAGGATCCTAGAATCAGATATTTAGTTCTTTCTAAAGAACACCTTTTTCTTTTTCTTTTAATTAAGAAACTTCGTAGTTAACAAACTAGATTTAAACCTCTTGAAAAATCAAACCTGGCAATTCTGTATGGCACTGCATTCACTAAGCAAATCTCCGCGGCCTCCAGGGAGCGATTAACCACATCAGGAAGGCTGCACCATTCCCTGAGTCAGTAGCTGGTCCCCTTCACTATTTATACATCCTGATTTGACCTTGCAGAGTAAGCACTGATTCTTTACTCTAAATCTAAATTTCTAAGTCTGTCAATTAACAACATATGGTGAATGCAATTAGCAGGCAGGACTTGTGTAGGAATGAAGCAATGGAATTTAAGTGACTCACCTAGTGTCTGATGCTATAAGTTTTCTGTAAGTGTTTGCAATTTCTTTTGTTCAGAACTATTTATTAAGCTTCTACTATGTGCCAGGTGCTGGATCAGGTATGAAGATGTACTGTTGAGAACAGGCATGGTGCCTGACTTTAGAGAGGTTGTGGACCATCATCTAGGAAAATGTTACTCACAATGCCCATGCTTTTATGAACTTCGTTTATGTTGTGAAGCGAGAAGGTTAAAGAAGTCACTGGGTTGCTTTGGGGATCTGTGTGCTGGACCGTAAAGGCAAAAACAGAGGCCCTACTGTGGAAAGGTGACCCGAGATGAATGTTATCCCAGAGTTCCTCACGCCTATCTATCCTTCCCACCGCCCTCCTCTCCCCCAGAGCTCCCACCTCAGCAGATGGCTTATGTGCTCTGCTCAGTTGTTCTAGCCCAAAATACTTTGATTCCTTTCTCTCTTCTCCCCTACCCCCCCACCACATTTAATTCACTTGCAGATTCCATCAGCCCTTCATGTAAAGCGTGCCCTAGATCTGTCCACCTCCCCACATCTGCACTGTTGCTGACTACAGTGGTACAGGCCACCGCCACCTCTCTACTGGATGGCTGCCTGCACAACCTTCTTACCGCTTCTACTAAGCAAACTTGCCCTGTTAAGGGCCAGGCTGTAAATATGTTAGACTATGGGTCTCTGTATCACACTGTTGAAATATCTTCCTTGTGGTCCCAAAACATCTATAGGCAGTTCCTAAAGTGTCCTTTATGACCCAGTGCTTTCTTTTCTTTTATTTTCTTTTTTCTTTTTTTTAATGAAAACAGGCTGCAGGCTGGGTTTATGACAACAATTTTTTTTGGAAATAGAATGGCTTCTCCAGAACCAAGGTTGTACCCCAAACTTCCTGACCTTCTCATCTGGGACTCCTTTCTGCTCCAACTATTTTATCCTTCATCTTGAGGTTTAGTCCCCACTGAAGGACTCTGTACTTTTTGCCCTGACTTCCCCTTCCCATGGTAGCATGGGCAAATCCTTCCCTACACATGCCTCTCCTGAGAGGAATTCCCTACCACATCCTGGTCTCCCTCCAAGGCACAGTTTAAAGCCACACATTTCTCCATTTTACACTCTGTTCTGTGCCTACCTTCATCAGATATGCCCTCATTGTTAACTGGTTTATTTCATGCTTGTTCTGTGTGTGTGGATCAATTGCAAGCTGAGGGCAAAGTCAGAGGCTCCTGTTTTGCTGCAAAGCTGCCAGGGTCTGTCTCTCCCTGCACGAGATATACACAGAATATGACTCTAAAAGCTTTTTTGGAAAGGAGAAGAAATCCCTACTGTCAGTCAAACCAGGGCACTACTTTAAGCTCATAGTCTTCAAAGGGTCATGGAACCTCAGCCATCACACCAGACCATGCTTTACCCTGCTATCCTTAACCAAAAACTGCAAAATATGACTTACCTCAGAATATCCAACTGGAAAAGCCACTGAGCCGGAATTAATTGGAATTTCAGAAGAAAAATGAGCGTTGTCCATCCAACAATGAGCCTGCTTCACTGCTAAGTACATTGCTGGCTCTGTGGCAGTTTTTATCTCCTATGGCTCTTGTCCAAGCATGATGCCCAGAGGCAAGTACTTAAGGAAGACACTGTTAATAAGGGACATTATGAAAGGAAGGTTATACTTGGTGTGTTCGTTGATTTTTTCCTTTTGTCCACAGTATTAAATCACAAAGACTCAAATGGCATCTTCTGTATAGGCTCCTGGACTTTAAAGGAAGTGGAAGGTCTCTCACTTAAGGGCGATCTTGGTTCTTCACTGGAACATACAGCTGTTTGTTTTTAGGAGAGTGGAGAGGAGTTTCCTGAGCTGCAGTGTGCCGGTCTGCCCCGGCTGCTGTAATATAACCGCATAATGCGTGACTGCAGCAATAGAAGTGTGTCCTCTCACCTTTGTGAAGGCTGGAAGCAAGGGTCATGTCAGCATGGCAACAGGAGTGGGAGCTGATGAGGACTGGCTGGCTACAGATGGCAGTCTTCTCTTTTAGTCCTCGTGTGGCCTTTTCTTTATGGACAAGGGAAGGTGTCTCCAGTGAGGCCCCCTCTCCTTATAAAAAAAAAAAATCTTATCTCATGCCAGCACCAAACCCTGTTTTCACTACAAAAGCAGTGTCCGCGAGTTTATTCTGAAGCCAAATATGAGTGGCCATGGCCAAAGAACACAGATCCAAGTTATTTCATCCAATGTGGGAAGTTTCATGAAGCTTTATAGTAAATCAAGACAGTTTTTGAACACATCTGGGGAACTATCAAGCAGGAAGGTCTCAGCAAAGCAGGGAAATCTCTGCCATAGGCCTCGGGTGCTCTCTGATGACACTCCTGGCCTTTGCTTAGTGGAAACTAGTTGTCCGTTAGTACATTTAAAAGCAATTTGCGTAATGGCCACAAAGATAGATGTTGAGTTAAACACAGGGTTGGACAGTGGGGGTACCCCAAGATAATTTGTCTCTGGACATGCAGCATTTTAACTCAGCACAATCACTGAAATTTACAAGCTGTCAATTGGCCTTTTAGAAACAGCTGAGGTGCTGCTTGCCAGGGAACCCCAGTTCATAAGACGAGGATCTCATGGATATGAGCTCCATGTAACCTTAAATTCTCATCTTTTAAAATGGATTCTTTGAAGATAGCATACAAAATAATGGTTTCTGTTGTACCTTGGTTACATTCTTGAAGGACTCGTCTCCAAACGCCGTCACACTGAGGGTTAGGGCGTCGCGTATGAGTCACTGGGAGTCAGGGCATGACATAGGAGTTTGGTCAGAACAGTCCAGTCCATCAAGTGATGAGCAACCTTCAAATGCTGCAACTTCATGTACTATAGGTTTCTTTATTGATGGAAGAGGGGGTGGGTGGACTTGGAAATACTAGTAGTAACAAAATATTGTCTTTCTTGGGAAATCTCTGTGCTGATTTTTTTTTCTTATTGACTCTCATGTTTTCACCAATACTGAACTTGAAGTTTTTTTCAAATTTGAGATAGAAATTTCTATAGAAATGATTGCCACATCTAAAATCCACTCTCTTGGTGACGTGAGAACAACGCACAGTCCTCAGTGTGAGGCCTGTGGCCTTCTCACACTTTTTAACAATGCGAAGGTGTCCTCTGAGGGTTGAGTCCCTGGGGTAAGAACAAAACTGTTTACCACACGGATGCATTCCCACTGTCTTCTCACAAACTTGCCCTTTTCAGGACATCTCGGATTCCCTCACCATCGCTTACTTTTTCTCTTGGGTTTGAGGGAACCAATCCTCAAGTTTTCAATGAAAACTCTTTATTAGTTGAGTTATGCCCCAAGCTCATATGCAAGCATCTGTAATACAAACAGAATGGCTGCTGATGAGATAGAGTTTATTGGTGGAGTCCGTGGCAGGCACAGCGCACATATTGGCCCTAGGTTTCTGCTCAGTACTGCAGAAACAAGGCAAACAAATAGGAAGCAGCATCAACAAAATATAGAGTAGCATCACATATTTCAATCAGGCAGCCTCCCCAGCAATTATCTTGTAGGGTGGTTGAGAGATACTCAGAATTATGATGAAAATTAATCCAGGTATCCTGTTATTGTATTAAGGATAAAAAAAGATACCCTAGCCTTAAGTTTCCTTTGAAATCAAACCCTAATGCTTGCCTTTTATTGGGAAGGACCCACAGATTTGATTCAGATAGATAATTCCTCCCACACGTACCCACTGAAGTTCCCAGCACCATCAGCAAGTTTCATATTCTTTGGTAAGCTAGCCTTCTTCCACATGTACGTCACTTCTAGTTAAGTAGATAGCACCAGGTCCCTTTAGCATGCTTGACAGTGCCGAAGAGCATCCTCTTACCTCCGATCACACTGCCCAGCTGAAAGCCTATCACACCTCCACAGGCTGCGTGGTGCAGAGCAGGTCAGGCAACCCGGTGAAGAATGTTTCCTTATCTACACCAACAGCCTGGAGGCCCACTTCCTGCCGTGTCAGTACAAGGATTCATTCTAATGCCATATGCAGGACTAGCATGGTAACTCATGTATTTGGCACCCAAGGACTGTAATTTATCATCATCCTCACGTGAAAGGTTTCTCTAGGGAGGGAGCTAAATATCACAAGATAAGATAGGAAATGGCCTGTGAGATTCTTGAGAATGAGTGAAAATTTAGTCCTGTTTCAGTTTCACAGTGTTGTGGGTCAAGTCTTCAAATATATGAAGTGTCAAGCATTATACTAGGCTTTTTTTCTAAGCTACTAACACTCACATTCCAATGATTAATTTGTTTCTGACACTCAAATAGTATTAGGAACAATATGCAGCTGGATAAGTTAGCAAGGAAACATGTCAGGGGTGATTGTGGGGAGTCATCATTTTCCTGCGTAAAAAATGAACTCAGCAGCATGAGGCTGTCTGCAGGTGCTCTCAGACACGAGCATGATACACCTTTGTGGAGAACCAGCATCTGGCCTTCTTCACCACGCTACACAAATTAAACCTCCCAGCTTTCTATTTCTTTACCCTATTTTCCTCTCTTTTAAAAATAAAATGTACTCCAAACCCTACTTTATTTTTTACATAAAAAAAAAATCAGAGTGTGTGTGTGGGGTTGGGGGGGCGGATTTGTGCCACAGTGCATGTGTAGAGGTTAGAGGACAACCTTCCGGAACTGATTTTCATCTTCTAACATATAAGTCCTGAAGAGTAAATGCAGGTCACACTCAGGTCATTGGACTTAGAGACCTTTACCTATTGAGCTTTCTCGCTGGCCCCATTTTAGCCTTTTAAAGTGTATCATCTATCCTAGTGCATACTAAACTTATTTCAGTTATTGTCTTCACTCAGAAGATTGTATGGCCCATGAAATCCAAATTTTGTGAGCTATTTTTTTTTAGACCTAGCTCATAATGAAGACTCACAAATATTTACTGAATATTTATGATTGAGAAAAAGACAACAAACTTGCTTGTGACATACAGGAACTTAAGAATCAGTTCAAATATTAGATGACATGATCTTTGGAGGCCAGGTTGAGAGGAGGCTGTCCTGCTTCTAGTACTGAATAGCTAGGCACTCGGTGTTTTTATTTGTTTGTTATTTGGGGTGTGTGTGTGTGTGTGTGTGTGTGTGTGTATGTTTGGGTGTGTGTTTGGGGATCAGATCTCCTGGAACTTGACTGACAGGTTGGTATACTCTTATTGATATGGGTGCTGGGAACCAACCCTTTGTCCTCTACACTCTTATCCACTGACCCATCTCTCTAGGTGTGGTTCACACTCACATGTTTGGTAAGTGATCTAACCAGGATATGATACTAAGGATATCTCACTCCTCATCCCAAGCTCTCTGTGGTAGTTTGAATGAGAATGGCCCCATAGGTTCATACATTGAAGGGAGTAGAACTCTTTGAGAAGGATTAGAAGGATTAGGAAGTATGGCCTTATTAGAGGAAGTATGTTCCTAGGGGGTGAGTTTTGAGTTTCCAAGCCCATGAGAGAGCCAGTCTCTCTCTCTTTACAGTAACTGAGACACTATTCATCATCAGGATGATAATTCTAACACGCTTGCTATGGTAAATCTAATGTCATATTTGGAGAGTTCTATGGTAGTTACCAGTGCTAGGTAAATAAAGCTTGACCAGTATGCTGAATTTTCTTAAATTTATGATGTATGTAAGGCATTGGTACAGAAATATATCTTTTTTTGTTTTTCAAAAAAAAAAGAATATGTTTGGCTGAAGAGCACTGACTGCTCTTCCAGAGGTCATGACTTCAATTCCTAGCGATCACATGGTGGCTCACACCATCTATAATGGGATCAGATGCCCTCTTCTGGTATGCAGGTGTACATGCAGACAGAGCACTCATATAAATTAAAATAAATAAATCTTAAAATAAAAAAAGGAACGAGTTAGTTAAAAAAAAAAAGAATATGTCTGCATTCCCCCACCAAATGCCAGATTCACTCAGTCAGTACACTTATGGAGCCCAGCTTTAGCAAAAGAAATGCTAACAGAATAACACTTAAACAGCAATGGAAAAGGATCAGGGAATGAGAGGTGGAGAGATGGATAGAGGGGCACAATGGTTTTGTTTGGTACAATGAATAATTCTGATGTTCTGTGGTGCATTAGGGTAAATATAATTAACAATAATACATCATATATTAAGTAATATTTAGAAGATAGAAATTTAAATGTGTCTACCATAAAGAAATAATGAAAGATTTTTATAGAGGAAACTAGAGAATACAGCACAGACTCTAACAGTCTCTAATGGGTAATCAAGTTATAGGACCATTTAACTAATTATTATTTATTATTTATTTATTTATTATTTATGCAGTTGATTAAGGAATCTCTAAGTATCTCTGTGCCTTCATAGCTAATGTTCTTTAAATAAAAGTGGATTCATACTACTAGAATGGTTTTGGCAATTTCTAAAAGAAACTAATAATTTTAATTAAAAGAAAATTATATTAAATGGAAAGATCTCATTTCTTAAAACCTATAGACAAAAGTAGTTGTTGTATATATTTTTAAGCTAAGTTAAGGAGTAAATTTTTGGAAAGAACCTTTGCTTATCAGGTATTATGCCATTTAACCTCCCAAGAGTGGTAAGAAGTTACACTAAGAATAGAAATACCAAATTTCTAACTTCTAAACTAATACTAACTCTAGTCCACTTTGGTGACTCTGTTATCTTCTAGAAATTAAATCAACCTATGGAAATATTCATGAAAAAGTGCAATAGCTAAAAGAAATGTATTTCTTTATGTGTGTGTGTGTGTTTATAAACAATATAGAGATGGCCAATTATTAACTAAGACTAACCATGAAGACATCATTAATCATTGTGTTCCTGTAAACTTTTGAGAGAAGATGCCAGTCACCAGCAGCAGCATGTGAAATGTCCTTTGTGCTTTGCAAATCACTCTGGAATTTGTGAAGTTGTCTGATATAAGATTCATACCTCTTGATTTTGTTAATTGCGGTATTAGGGTAGATGCAGCCATTTGACCAAGGTCACATTACTGGCAGAGGCAGTTCTCAGAGGGAGATCTGACTGAAGAAAAGCATATTAAGACAAAGAAAATAACTAGCAAGTGTCTTGGGGGAGCCCGCAGGAACACTGCTCTCAGTGCATGCCACTCCGACCCTCTCTGCATCACCTGTGGTGGAAGTGTTTGCGCTTCTTCCAACACAGCACCGTCTTCTTATATAAGCGTCCACACTGGTCCTCAGGGTCCCCCCCCCGCCACTCCACCACTCTTTTAATGCAGACTATAAATCAGACTCTGTGTTCACACCCATTAAAAACAGAAGGCAGTTTATTAGCAGTTTGTTATGATCTCAATGTAGTTAGTACATCTTACCCTCAAATCAATATCTGTTGTTCTCCTTGGAAAGCAGTTGGTTTCGTCAATAACTACATACAAGGATGCTGAGACAGCAGTGGTAGGTGGAGGGCAGGAAAGTTTATCAAGCACGCGCACAGCTGCACCGGACAGACCCATCAAGTTGTCTTTATATACTCATGCATTTATATAATATGTATGTAACAACAGTAATAGAAAAGAGTCCCTAGTTTGAGATGTAGTGAAGGGAGAAGCATGGGAGGGCTTGGAGGGAAGATGGGGAAGGAGGCAGTAGTATAATTACATTTTAACTTTTAAAAATTTGCTACAAATAGAGCAAATGGAAGCTGGTTCAGGTAGCCCATGTCTGTAATTCTAGCTCTTGGCAGGTAGAGGAACGAGGATCGGAACTTTGAAGTCATCTTCAGCTATACAGTAAGTTTGAGGTTAGCCTGGGCTACATGAAACCCTATTTTCAATCCCACCCCACTCTCCCCCACCCTCAAAAAGAAGAAAAAGAAAAAAAGAGACAAAATCAAAAAGAAAAAAAATAAAATACAGGGAACACAGAGAACATGGCACCATCAAAGGATGATCACTAGAAATGTGAGAAAGAAGTAGTGTAGTTCCAGTAGACAGGCACTCTTCTACCATCCCTCCCTGGGAGGACACAGCCCAGCATGCACCAAAGCTGCCCACTCTAGGTTCCCTATGTCTGAGCCAGCTACTCTCTTATCTAGAGGGATATAATCAGGAGTGTTAAAGAATTGTTTTATGCTCATTTATTCAATAAGCATTATTTGATGACACCTACCTGCCAGCTATTGTACTCATCAATGGGAATGAAGTAATTCATACCATCTCTCTAGTTAAGATCCTGAGAGTTCCAAAGATTCTGATGAGTCCCCACCTAACCCATGTTTTAATTGCAAGTTCCATTTCTCAGTCCACTCTTCTCAATTTAAAATTGAAGACAACATAAGGATACTAATCTTAGACATTTCTTTGAGGGGGCCATGAGGGTAGCATGCTAGTATGGTGTAGTAAAATCAAATGTCAAAGCAGTATTAGCTGTGACATAGCTTCTAAAGCTTTAGAAGCATGAGTGGCACTTCAAACCTGATCTTAACGAAAAGTATCAGCAGGTGACACCAAGGAGTGGTAGCCCTTGGTCTCCAGATTCGTACTACAGGGCTAACAGTACTACTTTCCTCATTGTGTGTTTCTGAAGACTAATGATAGTAGACAGGTGTGCTCCTCAGCAGAAGTTCAATGCACAGCTGTCACTGTCATTACTATTGTGTCGTCTCCTATTATCTGGGAGAACACAGTAAGCACTGTATTTTCTCCTACCACTGAGGCAGATGGGAAGAAATAGCTGTATGTAAGCTCAACACTTTTTGCGGGAAGTAGAGCCATCTCTATTTTCTGCATTTAGAATTAGTGTCTGTAAACAGAACACAGAGCCTCTAACCATGGGGAAGTAAGAACCCCAGTAAGATGGGGGAAGGGCAGTGGCACCAAGTGAAGGCACTTATTTTTATAGTTGATTTGGGATTTATGGGAAATAGATGGAGTCACAAGACCTGCTCTCCTTGATGTCATTAAATCAAAGCTTTGTGCATAAAATTAAATGTGCTAAGATTCATTCACTCGTACCCTAGAAACCTAAAGTGGAAGACATTTGAACATGCATCAAATTAACCACCTCTCACAAGAAAATTGATGGACAGAGGGGAGATTACATAAATAAACAGAATTTAACTTTTGACTGGTCACCGATATTTAGTTTTCAGAACCTGAATGATCTATTGCCTTCTGATATTTATCATAGTGATTTTTATGGTTTTTTTTTTAACATGTGCAATGCACTGATCCTAATTGAAATGCTGAGTCGTTTGTTTCTCTGAGGCTCAAATGCTTGGTACATCTTCAGAATAGCAAATACCCAGAACAATGCAGCGATGCTGGGAACATGCAGACCCATGTGTTATGAGACAGTCTGCAGTGGAACCAAGCACAGCTCATTTCAAAGCCATCTTCCACCCCAGATGGCTTGAAATAAAGTAGCTTTGATATCTAGGTGACCTATTTCTCAAAACTATTGTTGTGACTATCTTGTGTTCGGTGAATAAAGAGACGAAGAGGTATGGCTGTGCTCACTGGGACTTCAAATCCTAAAGTCTTCTTCCCTGCTGAACAGGACCACAGATTTAAATGGCTGTTATATTAGGAAGTACCATTTTCCCAGCTTCTGTGAGAGACTCGTCCAGAATCTCTTAAAATAATCTTCCTCTATTCCGAAGGCTCCAGAAGTGGAGATTGTGGATGGATGGTTCTGAACACTTCTGAGTTACAGGAGCATTTCCATTGTGAAGCTAGTCAGACCAAAGGGAACCAGAATATCACAGTTGCTGTATTTGGAAGTCTAATTCACCTCATAGCCCTAAACGGTGTACTCAACCTTCAATAGTTTCTTTTCCTAAAAATGCACAGCTGTGCCTTCTATGACAAAGGAGATCTTTTTGGCCTCCCGGGCTTCTCTTTCTTAATCCCAATGGTCCTTGGAAGCATTATGTTTGCTATGTTTCCATGCTTCATCATTTAAGATCACACAGCACATGGGATGGGAAAAGAACAGGCATTGCAGAATAAATAATAGTGTGAGAGGCCAAGTACCTTAGTTCAGTGCTTTACAAATATTAACAAAAGAATAATATATTTAATTAGCTTCTTATATTTGTGGCTCTATCATCTTGCTGTGTGTTTGGCACAAAGCAAGTCTTCAGTTAAGTGTCATCTTGAGGGAATGGTTCTTTGTAATAAAAGGTATCTTCTGGATATTGAATTGAATTTGATTGATGTCTCTTTAGCAATGGAAAATGCTTTTTACTAGGTACAAAGGAAGTTCTTGGTCATTCTAACACAGTGTGTTCAGATATCTTGGATAGCTTTCCTTTGGGGATTCAGATTATTCACTGTATTTGGGCTGTGTGGGTTTGTTTCCTTGGGATCCTAGGGAAACAGCTCTATGTAAAGGTAGCAGGTGGACAAGACAGTGTTTTTAAAGCTATGGAGTGTTCCTTCTTGCATGTCACTTGGTAGTTTATACAGACTGCATAATGAATAAGACAGAAGGCAGAGCAGTAATTGCTAAAAATAACTGTCAGAGACATAAAAATGTACGAGAGAATTTATCCTATGAATATTAAGAAGTATCAGTTTTTTACTGTTTAACCAGTGATTTACCTGTTTTAAAAAATTGCCTGAAGCCAGGAAGTGGTGGCTCATTCCTTTAATCCCAGCACCCAGGAGGCAGAGTTAGACAGAGCTCTGTGAGTTCAAGGCTAGCCTGGACTACAGAGTGAGTTCCAGGGCAGCCAGAGTTGCAACAGAGAAACCCTGTCTCAAAGAAACAACAAAAACAAGCAAAAAATTGCCTGTAACAGGACGAGTGAGATAGCTCAGCTGATAATAGTGTTTGCCACAATGCCTGATGATCTATCTGAATTAAATCTCCAAGACCTATATGGTAAAAAGGGAAAACAACTACAAGTTAGCCTCTGACCTTCCCACATGCATCTTGATACAAACACACACACACACACACACACACACACACACACATAAATGAATCAATAAATAGATTTAAAATTGCTTATAATTAAACATACCCCAATAAGAGAAAAGATCTTCAAAAGCTAACCAGCCTTCATACTGTAATACTACACCAAACTGGTCATAATAACCCAAAGAGAAAATCATCGTAGAACATACCACCCAGAATGTATTATACTATTCACCTATCCCATTGAAATAATATTTTTAGCCATACAAATGATTCTTATTTTTCAAAGGGTATTTTACATGATCTCTATATTAGTTTGAAAAGCTTCCATTTAACACATGTGGGAGGATACTGATTTGTAGAGTTGAGTTCTATTTTTTCTTAAAGATGAAGTTTTTCTTTTTTTCACAGATTAAGTGCAAGAAATAAAAGTAGTTTTTTTTCTTTCTTAAAGATGTATACAAGCTAGACAATAGAGGTTAAAAATCACAGTATTACACCAGTTTGGAAATTTTCATAAGATGCTGGGATGCTAAATGCTGTTGTAAATCAGCACATTTACATACACGTTCAGATCATGGTTCTCTGTGGATGAATATGTAGCAGTGTGCATTTTTCTCTCTCTAGTCTGCTGATGAGAAGAACAAGATACCTAGTGCAAATGGCTTAGAAAGACCAGCCCCAGGGGCTGTAAAATGTAGTGGCTGTAGCCTAAAATTCTCAGTACTTCCTTTAATTGAAATAAAATACAAACCATGAGTGATTACTTTTTCTTGTAAATTTCAAAGATGTCATGAAGCGCATGAATATCTTTCATCTCTCCCCAAATGCTTCTCTGATACATGAAACTATCTCAATTTTGTGAGAGCAGGGCAAGTTCTCCTAAATAACAACATGAAACGGAACTGTAAAGGAAACAAAGAAAAAAGGGTACAAATCAGAATAAATCACAGATATTTATTTACTGCCTTCTTTGTGTGTGTTTGTGTGACTACCTTCATAGTACCGCCATGTGTTTGTGTATGCTCACATATATGTAAAGGTGATATGGGCGACAGGGCTGATGTCAGGAAGTCTTCCTTAGTTATCTTCTACCTGCTTCGCTGAGACAAGGCCTCTCCAGACAGGGTTTCTCTGTTGTGACTCTGGCTGTCCTGGAACTCACTCTGTAGACCAGTCTGGCCCCAAACTCACAGAGGTCTTCCTGCCTCTGCCTCCTGAGTGCTAGGATTAAAGGTGTGTGCCACCACTGCCTGACTTTTTACTTTCATTTTTAATGAGATCAAAATATTGTCTCCTCCTATCACTGGCGTTACTCCCATGGTCTCCTTTGTTAGGCTATGGTTAGACTGTGCTGCCTTAATTTTAAAATCTTGGGTAAAATACACTTTGTTCAACTTCACAAAGTAAAAGTAAACTAATAAATTCCTAATACTGAAGACACCATGAATTTCAGAAATAGGATGCAAAGGACCCAAGGTAGATCTGAACTAGAAGCTTCCTTCTTGAAGACCATCTTTGATAGTATCAGAAGATGCTGTGCAAGCTGCCAAGGGAGGGAAGCAACCAATAATAGTCCTATGCAGTTGTAAAGTCTAAAAATCACAATGACCAGCATGGTAAGATATCCTAAGAGTGCAATAGTGCCACTCATATCTTGGTAGTAACCAACAACTCTCTAATTGGACTTAAGGCCAATGAAATCAAGCCTGGTATTGGAAATTTAGCCAACCACTCTGGGCTAGTGGCCATAAATCTTAAAGGAGAACCTATTATCGCCACTTTAGTAAACCATCATAATTCCTAATGCATTCTAAATCCTTATCTTACACTAACAGGTAAGTGTAGCTTTCACTGCTTATCAAAAGTGTTTCTCTTGTAGCAAAGACACAGAAAACTAAGCTTGTCAAATGCAGAGGACAAATTATTAAGAGGCACCTATCCCCATACATATATCTCCAGCACAACTCCTGAACCTGAGGCTCAGGGAACTTCAAGGAAGAGGGAGCTAAAGGACTGTAAGAAACAGAAGACTGAGGGATCTGCTATGAGAGTATATCTCCTAAAAATGACAGGGAAGCTCCACTCTGGATACCTCAACAATATGACTGCCTAATCAAGATGTGAATAAGGACAACACCAATAGACATACTTGCATGGAAGAGGTAAATCTCATAGGACCTTACCCACAGACAAAAAGCTACAGGCAACTAAGTAATTGCGAGAGCTGGAGGAAGAGTCTTCCCAAGGAATGAGCTCCCTAGTTCATTGTCGCATGCCAAGTTATCAGCTCCATATACATACAAGCAGCACTAAATGGACCGAGCAAGTTTTACTCACATACTTACGCATTATGCATTTATACACACACACACACACACACACACACACACACACACACACACACATCAATAAAAAGAGGAAATGAATTTGAGAGGGAAAGCATGAAGGAGTTGGAACGAAGAAAGGAGAGGGGGAAATGATGTAATTATATTTTAATCAAAAATAAAAACTAAATAACTAAAGTAATAAGAAGAAACATGACATTTCCAGCTCCAGTGTTCTGGAGTTCCGTGGTGCAGGTGACCAATGCTACAGATGTTCAGAAAAATCATAGAGAGGAATTTTCAGCAAGAAAGGCTGCTTCTTATACAAAGTATGTCCTTTGCACAAAGGACATTAATAAAGCACACAAACTATGGAGTAAGAGAGCTCAGAAAGGAAGAGCAGGGGAGAACGTAGAAAAGAAGGCAATAGCTAAGAAAAGCAAGGAGACAAACCTGAAGCCTGTCACAGCAAGCTACAAAAGCATCCTTACACATTTGCACAGATATAGAGACATCAAGGTGAAAATTACAATGAGAAGTGTATCCTACGGATAGTCACTAGCAGTATGGTTGAGTCGAGAATACCAACCAGGTCATTTTTTAAAATGTGGAAATGGAGAGACTTTAAAAATCGTTTAGTTCCCTGTTCTATCTTATCTATCTGTCTGTCTGTCTGTCTATCATCTATCAGTTATCCACCTATCATCTGTCCATTATCACCCATCTATCACCTATCAATCATTTATTCATCATTATCTGTTCTCAGAAGTCTCTCTCTCTCTCTCTCTCTCTCTCTCTCTCTCTCTCTCTCTCTCTCTCTCACACACACACACACACACACACACCTCTCTATCTTGTGTGATGCTAGGGATGGAACCCAGGCCTCTTCAGATTCAAGGTGTTTTGCCATTGAACTGTACCCCAAACTAGCTCACTAGCTTTAAAATAGTGTCCTATCAAATATCTTTTGCATTATAAGTTACTTGTAAAAGGTCAAGACAAGTAGCCATGATAACAGAAAGACAGCTCGAGTAGTGTTCTATAATTATTTTGAAACACTTGTCATTTCTAGGGTGACTGTTTCCAAAGAAGTCCCAGCTCCGGGGGAAAAAAAAAGTTAAGATGCCCATTTCCTCCCAACATTAATATGGGAATAAATGAGATCTTAAAATAATATTAACACAGTCCTGAAGAGGCTATCTTTTCCTCAAGGAAGATTTCTGGTATCGTGTCTATTTCTATTATGATTGCAGTTTTTTATGTGTCTTCATAATTTAGTCAACCTTTACTTTATGATTTCTGAATCTGTAGTCATAGATATGTCGACAGATACACAGAAGTTTACAACTGACACATTTTCTTGGAGGAATTTGAATCTCCTTGTTATGAAATTGCTACCTTCAAACCTACTAAAATGTAGGGTTTTTTTTTTTTTCCTTTATGGTATTAATGTATCACTGTGAGTTTATTTAAACCTTGCTTTTATGTCGCATGTGTTAACTCAAACACATGTGCATATTTTAAAAAGATTAGTTTCATGTGTCTATGTGAGAAGGGAGAGGTATGTGAGACTGAGTGTAGGTGCCCATGGAGGCCAGAGGGAAGATTAGATCAGTTAGGGGCAGCTGAGAAATACTAGATTTGCGTGCTGGAAGCCAAACTCCAGTTGAAATTGTCTGCAAAAAGCAATACAAGCATTTAGCCGCTGAGCAATCTCTCCAGTCCAACACACGTTTGAAATGATCTTATCACTTTACATAATACATTCTTGAGGCAGCCTATAATGGTTTTTGGGTTTTTTTGTTTGTTTTGGGTTTTTTTTTTTTGCTTTATCTGTACACCCAGCCTTTACCCCAAATGTGCTTGCTTCTATATTTTAATTGATATAGCTACTTCGCCAGGCTTACTGAGTGATTGATGCTTGGATTTGTCTCACGCTCATTGTATGTTTTCTATTAGCCCAAGCTAAGAGTCACTAAGGCCCATTTCCTGACCCTTTTCCTTCTTACTGCATCTTCCTGGTACCCAAAGCACACATTCCCGGCCTTCTCTTGCCTGATTCACCCTGACTCCTTTTCTCTCTTCTGTGCTAGGGATTTATCTCAGAGCCACACTGAGTCACACTCCCAGCTATCACTCCCATCCTCAAAAGGAATCCTCAGTAAGTACAGGTTTCTAATTTGGCAGTTACTCATTTTCAACTTACTGGAAACACTGGGCCAATCCCTTCACTCCTGACGCTGCATTTTCTTACTTGTGAGCTTAGCCCTTTAGCGTTCTCTGAGAGCAAGTAAGACTTCATTGCCTCCTTGTCTTTGATTCTTGCTGGTATGTACTCCTTGACTTTGTGGATTGGTATGTTTCCTCAACAATCTGCAGCGAATTTAGTTTCATAGGTCCGCCTCCTCTGTCCCCAGTGAGCATGTTGCTGACCTTTATGCTGTCCTCTCGTGTTTTCATCCTGCTCTCTCTTCCATCCTGTCCCATCCTTGGTCTCTTCACACTTCAGTTCTTTTTTCTTCACTTGTCTTTCATGTAATAGACTCATTTTTTCATTTTTTTTCTTTTACATTTGGTTACTACATATTTAAGTTTTATAATTTTTTTTATTTTGTTCTCTTCCTTACCTTCTATAGCTTTTAAAAGCTATTTTCAAGTGGCCTTTCAGATTTTTTGATGTTGGATTCTGTCTCTATGAATATTTTTGTGAAGGAGGAACATCTTACTGGCTAGTTTCTGAAATTCTCATGTGTCTTGTTGGCTCTTGATTCTGCTGAGTCTCACTTTTGCTGTCTTCTCTGAGGGTTGCTTTCCTCTGACTATATGCTGAAAGTGGTATTTTATAACAGCTGGAATAATTTGAGCTATCCCACCCCTAGTCACTTGCTTCTTGCCTCTTTCTGGCTTGCGAGTTAGAGCAATCTGGAAACTTCGTCTAAATTAGGATCTGAGGTTTATCCCAAGGTCACCTTGAGGACTTACAGTCAGACTACTTACTTACTTTCTGTGGTGGTTTGAATGAGAATGGTCTCCATGGGCTTCTATATTTGAATGCTTAGTCTCCTGGGAGTGGAACTGTCTGAGAAAGATTAGAAGAATTAGGAGGTGTAGTCTTGTTGGAAGTAGTGTGTCACTGGGGATGGGCTTTGAGATTTTAAAAGCTCACATCAGACCCAGTGTCCCTCTGCCTGCAGATGAGGATGCCATATTCTCAGCTACTTCTCCAGCCCCATGCTTGCCTGCCTGCCACCATGATCCTCATCATGATGATAATGACTAACCCTCTATAACTGTAAGCAAGCCTTCAATTAAATGCTTTACTTCATAAGAGTTGCCTTGATCATGATGTCTCTTCACAGCAATGGAACAGTAACTGTAAGATACTTTCTTTTCCCCTTCCTTTGTGGTATGGCATCCCTGTCCTAAACCAAGGACAGCTCATCTAGAGTCCAGTTCTTCCTATGTCACTCCCACTCATCTATCAAAAATTCACATCAACTTTCTGGCTCCTCTCCTGCATTAACAAACACCATCAAAACAAACCCCTGAAGTTCTTATGTTCTGAGGGGTTTTATCACCCCCAGATCTTAACCTGAACATTTTTATAATCTTATTTGCCCTCTAATGCTTTTGAGAATTGCAGGCTTTTGTTTTTGTTTGTTGTTTGTTTTGTTGCTAGCCTTTTAAACTGTCTTTATCTGGAGGACAGGCCTAGATCATCCTGTCCACTATTCCATGATTGCATAGCCTCCTCAGTGCAGTTAGAATTCTGACTGTCATCCTGCTGTTCATTTCTTATGAGAAAGGGGGGGGTGACCTGCTTATTTGGACCATTTTAAGTAAACTGATGGAGACAAAGCTTCAAGAGAAGTAACAGTCACACCATGAATTCTCATTAAAGTGTAATGTATGTTAGTTTTCCAATATTGTTGTTTACGAAGACTACCTCATGTGAAAAACAGCCAGGATGGCTGTATCATTGAATTCCTCGCTAGAGATAGTAAATGTAAGACATAGAAATTTGGTTTTATTTATTGTATTATTAATACCCAGGATTCATTTTCAGAGCAGGCCAGTTTTTATAGTTACCTTTACTCTCGTCTTTACGCACACATTTCTGAATCATTAGCTATATTCCTTAAAGGAACTCTGCCTAAGTAGAATCTGCTGAATTTATGAACTCCACGCAAAACAAGGAATTTATTTCAATCCTTAGCATTGTTGACAGGGTGACCGCTTAGGATTTTACTTGAGAAGGAGAATAGGATATGTCTGTCTTCGAAGGGAGATGTGCATCCATCCATATTTTTTTTTTACATTTATAGACATAACCATTATTTCCATCAGAGTGGAGGGGGTGGGTGCTAGGTGCTGTGTGGTTAGGCTGTCTAAATCAAGATGGATGAAGGAGCAACCAAGTGAAACATCCAATTCCTGGCTCTAAGTGTAGCCTCCTCCCCTCTCCACTTACTGATATTGGCAAGACATTTTCTAATGTGAGAAAGCCTCACAAAGAGAAGGAACTACTAAATGGAAGCACTCTGATATTTGTTCCTATTGCCTCAACAGATTTCACATAGTTTTAAAACTATGAAAACTGTAATTACCTTCACATTGCAATTACTTTTAAAATTCAGAAGCAGAAATTTCTGACAAAAAAAAAAAAACGATGTGTGAGAAATCTATTCATTTAGTGGATATAGACACAGAGAGCCAGAAAACATAAATGGCTTTGTCACAGGCAGAATTGGCTAAATCAGTTTGCTGATTCCAGGTCAAATTCAGAAGAAACCATGAGTCGGTAGCCTGGTCAGCTATTACCTGGAACAGCTAGAAAATGTAACTTCCGTGTGCAGTAGTGCCTTCTGTGAGACTCAGCCGAGAGGGCAAACTGGAGCCTGGGAAGACAGTTCAGAGCATTGTCTGGTGTGGGTGTGACTCTGAAGGTAGGGTAGAAAGCCAAAGGTCAGAATGTGGAAGCTTCAAATCAGAAAACAGTTCAATTTACAAGATGGAACGAAATGTCGGATTCTAAGTCATAAATAAAAGCAAAGTTCCTGGTAGGATGTTCTAACAGGACATAAACTCTTCAAAGTATGCTTAACATTGTGTGCAATATTTGTATGTGTGGGTGTGCACGCGTGTGCCCATGCATGCATGTGTGTATATTATATGTTGTATGTAGTGTACAGGTATGTGGTGCATGCACAGGAGTATGAGGGTACACATTTGTGGAAGCCAGAACAGGATATTGGATGTGAGCTTCTTCCTCTGTCACGGTTGGCCTTATTGCTTTCTCACAAGGTCTGCATCAGGAATAGAAACTCACTGTTCTGGTGGGCTGGCTGGTCAGCGGCCTCAAGAGTTCTCTTTCTCTCTTCAATCCCCAGTGCCGGAGTTAAAAGCACTGGCAGACTTGAGCACCAATAGGCTTCTTGCTTTGGTGCTGGGGATCAAGCTCAGGCCCTCATACTTACAGAGCAGGCTTTCTTACACCCTTTGCTTCATTTACTCTTCTCAGAGACTCGAGAGTTCAGTGGTAACACTATTCCTTTCTTGTCAGTAAGGAAATCACAGCTTAAGAAAATTAGATTTTCCCCAAATCCCACAGACGTCTGTTTCTTTAACCTGTCTACACTTCACCACCCTTCAGTCCTTTCCTTGTACTCTTTAACATCCATTTTCTCTACCTACGAGGATGCCTGAGAAGGAAGGAAACACATCCTTCGCATCCACCACTGAGTCCTCACTTCCCTGCAAAGTGCCCAATGCGAAAGTAAACACTTGCTGGATAAATTAACACATGGGTAAAGGAAGAGACCACTCCAGTTCATTATCATCATCCCCGTGTAGACCCATCTGCTTCGTTATAACTTTAAGAAGCTGCAGGCTGTGTTTTGACTATATGTTTCCCTTGCCATGGGCACACACGTCTATCTTCTTGGCCTTAATCATTTTATCAATGTTTGCCATTCTCAAAGTTGTTGTGAATTTTTAAACATTATTTTTCAAAGTAGATCCATTCATGTTCTACTATTACTAGTTGTTATTTAACGTTTTAGTTTTCCAACATCAGTCAAGAGTGTTCAGAAAGATTTAAGAACCTATGGCTTTGGCTTAAGTAAGAAATAGCATAAAGGCCTTCTTCCATTCTGTTCAGAAGCATTCATTTGTTACTCAGACTCTTATAACTGCTTCAGAAATCTGCATCAAGATGTAAAATAACATTACTGTACATTTACATAATATAATTATGTTTTCAGAGCTGTTTCCCATCTCATCTATCATTTTATTTTATGTTTCCTTTTGGCAGAGCCTCGGTGAGTTCTAAATTCATGCTGCCATAATAATATATAACCGAATACCATTAAAACACTGGTGTGGGGGATAAAAGTGCAGCCCTCGTTTGTGCAGCTCTCTATAGGCTGCTTTCTCATATATTAGCTTAACGTACCTCACAGCAGCCCAAAAAGGAGATAACACAGCTATCATCACCTTTGGTTTGCACGCCAACAAATAGAACCTCAGAAATAATTAATAATCAACTTTTCTCAAGGTCATCCAGTTTTTATGTGAGGAAGCCAAGGCTAGATTTGGGAATTCTTTATTTTTACACTTAAATTTTCAAGTTTTTCTTGTTCCTGACATTTTTATCTTATATAAAATGGATGCCTCTTGATCTTAGGGTCCTTATTTGACTTTTCTTTTCTGGTAGCTCATGCATCTGTCCCAAGAGTCACAAAAGTATGTGTTGCAGCAGAATGGCAGTATCTTGGTAATTCTATAAAAGCATCCACAATATTCATTATTTTTGTTATTATTTTCATTATTTTTGTTTATGTGTAAACGTCTATGTGCAGAGGGGGATATGCCTGTGAGTGTGGATTCCCACAAAGGCCACAACTTCTTGGAGGTGGAGTTACAGGTGAATGTGAATGTGATTCACCTCGTGTGGGTACTGGGAACTGAACTCTGCTCCTCTGGCAGAGCAGTATGTACGTTCTTAACTGCTAAGTTATGCCTCTCGCCCCAATAGTATCATTTTAAGGTTTATTGTGTGTGTGTGCGTGAATATGTGAGCTTCTGTATGTGTGGATGCCGATGTCTGTGCATGTGGAAGCCAGGCAAGGGCATTGGATCCCTCGGAGATGGGTGCTGTTGACACATACAGGACACCTAATCTCTTACTTACATTTATGTTGCTGCGATAAGACACCATGACCAAGGCAACTTACAGAAGAAAGCATTCAATTTGGGATTAACAGTTTCAAAGGGTTAGAGCCCATGACCATCATTATGGTGGTATGGTATCAGGCGGGAGGACATGACTCTGAATTAATAGCTGAGGGTCACATCTTGATTCATAAACACAAAACGGAAAGTGCCAGCAGGAAATCATGTGGGCTGATGAAAATCTCAAAACCTAACCCCAGTGATCCACCTCTTCCAAGGATCCTCCTGATCCTTCCCAAACAGTTCTATCAACTGGGATCCAAGCATTCAAACATAGGAGCCATAGAGGCATTCTCATTAAAACCACCACGCTTAGCTTGATCTGGGGTTTGAACTCCAGTCCACACGACTGCACAGCAAGTGCTCTTAACCATCATGCTGTCTCTTCAGCCTTCTGCTGGCTTTAGGTAAAGGGCAATTGTTGGTAACATCCATAATTGGACTACAGGAAGACTTTGCCATTTCTCTGAACCTCGCCCAGAGAAAGCATTGCCACGGATCTGAGGCACTGGAGTTTTTAAGGTGATCATGCTCATGTCAGCAATAGACATCCACCTCACCAGCTGTCCATGCAGAAGTCTAAGGGAAAAGCCAGCAACATTTTTTGAGCCTGTTTTTAATAAATAAGCCATGTAATTTATTCCTATAAGAGACTTACTTTGAAAAAATATTTTGATACTTTCCTCTATAACCTGAATTTTAGCTTTTTGTCCATAGCCACAGATATTGAGTTAGAAATATTGCCTTATAGATATTGACAGGGTACCTCCAGTGTTTGGCTGTTAGAAACTACTATAACAGTGAGGCTAGCTTTATTTAAAAAAAATCATTATGCACATGGACTGTTACACCTATAGCATAAATTCCTAAAAGCACCATGTGAACACATGAAGCATGTTGCTAGATTTCTCTACAAAACTTATACAGGTTTACACTCCCACCAGAAAGCAGATGTGTTTCTTCACATCTGCTCAAAAACAGCACATTTAAAGCACAGGATTTTTTTATTCTGTGTAAAAATGTACAATTGTATTTTTTAATTTAAAATTTTTTCTTCTCTCCTACAACTTACACAATACATCCAGACCCCTCTCCTCCCCTCCTTCTATCACCTCAGCTCCTCCATCTCCCCTCTCCTGCAGATCTATCACCCATCTCCACCCACAAACTTCCCCGTTCCCCACTTCTCTCCAGAAAAGAACTTTCCCCGGAGGGTTGCCTCACTATCAGGGCATGGCATAGCAAGATAGAAGAAGGCCAGGCACGTATCCTTACATCAAGAGTGGGCCAGGCAACCCGGCAGGAGAAAAAGGTCTCAAAGCTCAATAAAGGGTCAGAAAAAACCCTACTCCAGCCTGTAGGAGTTTTTCAAGACACCAATCCAGACTGGCATGATATGTGTTTAGGGGATCCTGCGGGTTCTGTATCTATGGCTTCAGACTCTGTGGGCCCCTGAGAATGCTAGTCTGTTGACACTGTCGGGCTTGTTCTCCTGGTGTCCTTGACCACTATGGTCTTTGCAATCCCTCCTCTCCCTCTTCTGTGAGGTTCCCGGATCTCTCTGTCCCTCTCCTCCTTCTGGTCCAATTTTTCAGTCTTCACAGTATCCATATACAATATATATACATATATATGGTTTTATCTTTGGTGGCATATCCATGTATGTGCATGCACATATATATACATGCTGATAGGAGCCAAAGGACATACTTGAGTGTCATCCTCAGAAACACTGTTCACATCTTTGGAGACATCGTCATAAAAACTTATCACTGAGCTCATCAGTTTTATTCAAATGATTTGTTAGTGACTCTCCTGTTTTCACCTGGCAGCCCTGGGGCCCAAAAATAAACCACCACAACTAGCATTTTAAAAGTAATTCTTTGAGAACTCCATACATATCCATTCCCTCACAGGCTCTTTTCAGATCCACTCCTACTCAACTTCATGTTCTCTTTTAAAAAACATTACATTTTTTTATTTACTTCTGTTTTTGAGATTATACATTCCCCCCTTACCTTTCCTTCCTTCAAATTTTCCCATATACCCCACCTGCCTCTCCTTCAAAATCATGGCCCCATTTTTCACTAATTGCTATTCGATGCATTTATGTTATGTATGTGCATATATATTCCTAAATATAACTGATTCAGTCGTATAATGTTACCTGTATGTGTGTTTTCAGGGCTGACCTTTGGCATTGGACAGAAAATGTTTATGTTCTTTCCTGGGAAAGGCCACCTCTCCTGCTCCCAACTTTCCTCAGTTGCCAATAGTTCTCTGTATAGAGTTGAAGCTCATGGCATTTTCTCTGTTCAGTTTGGCACGGTCATTGGTGTCATCCTTCTTCAGCTCATATTTGAGCAGTCTTGCTGATGAAACTTTATGGGCTCAACTTCTGATATTTTAAATACCATCCAGTCTAAATTTTGTGGTCCAACTACTTGAGTTTGGAGCCCACCTTATAGTGTGGTTGACCTACCAGGAGTCACTCTTCTTTATTAAGAAGGTATCATATTTCAATAGCTCCTAAGGTAGGGGTAGGACTTGATGCCCATCTTCCCGTCTCCGTGCTGAGCTTTTGCCTGTCCTGAGCTTGCTCAGGTCTTCTGCATGCTGTCACAGTTCCTTTGAATTGCTATGCACAGTTTCCTGGTTTTATCCAGAAAACACTGGCTTCATTGAAGTCGTGTACCACGTTGACTATTACAGTAGTTCTTCCTCTTCAATGAAGGCCTGTGAGCCTTGGGAAGACAGGTGTGATACAGATGTCCTATCTAGGGTGGCACATTTCTCAGTCTCTTGTTCTCTAAACATGGACCAATTGTGTTTCTCTGTGTTGACTGACATTTACTGCAAAAAAGAATTTTCTCCAATGAGGGTTCAGAGACACATTGATCTATAGGCATAACAATAAGTCATTAGGAGTCCTTCTAATACTATATCTCTTTAGCAAAATAATAGTAATAAGTTCTCTCTTCGGGCCAGTGTACTATATAGATGCCCATTCTTGGCCTATTAACAATTCCAGGTATGATAGAGAAGAGAAAATATGAAGAGAGATAACGAATACTTCAGATCCAGCTCAGATTCCTGTACTTGCAAGGCAAACACAATACAGACTAAGTTATCTCCTTGTCCTGTCTTTGTTTTGAAAATTGGATTTTAAAAGTGCAAACTGCAAATTTTTAATTGTGTATAAGTTCGAATCTCTCCTCTTTCTATGCTCTGTGTCAATGAAAATAGAATGAGAACCTCACAGTGCTACACTTTATCCTTAGGTCAGCCAGTCACAACATTTATGTTATGGTATTGAACATAGATACCACTTTGTCAAATTTTCTCACTTCAGACATCTCAAAGGTGCAGCTGAAGGTTGGCGGGGCTCTGTAAATGGTCACTAGGGGCCTTTAACATGCTCTTTACTAGAAGGTTATGATTCTGTCTCAGAGTGTTCTCTGAATTCCCAGCCAGCTCTAGGAAACTACTACTTAGGTGCAGAAAACCAGCAACTTACAAAAACTTTGCAGTTCAAATTCAACTTGATCAATAGAAATTCTTGATGCGTCTTAATAAGTTTATTGAAGAACCAAGAAATGAGAGGAGGATTATAATTAAGAGTAGAGAAATGTTCTATCTTTCAGCACCAATGAACATATTCCAAAGAGATTTTGCACCCATATCCTGGGCATAGATGCTGATGAGATAAAATTATCCCAGCTGATTTGTGTGCAGATGTTTGTCTGCACCTTATCGTTCTTGCCCTGTTATATTTCTGGTGCTATTTTCTCTGCCTGGCTCCATGGAGTAAATGCAGTGCCCTTCTGAAATGAAGAAAACCAGTTCCCACAGATCCCCAACTAGCATGAACACATGAACATAAGTCACATGAACTGTTACTATACTGGAAGAGCTTCCACACTGCAGCCTATAGTCAAAGTCACAATAAACAATAATGTCAGCCACACATGTTTATTGATAGCCATATTTAGAAGTCAAGGAAGTGAATCCTCTTCCAGATTTCACTGTTGAGTAATGACTGCTCAGATTGATTAGCACAGGGACTCCATGAAGAAGTCAACTGATTACCAATGTTTAATGAAGAATTTGAGAAGAGTGAATCACCCCCTTATTGACTGACACCTCCTACCTTGCTTACCACTAATACTGGATATTCCCTCCTCCCATTTATTTTAACAAAAGCCCTGTAGTGAAATGCTGTGAGAGAATTAGAAAATACAGTGCTGTCACTTCTTGGTGAAGGAAAGTATATGAGAGCTGGATATTAGCATTACACTTTCCATTAACCTATCGTGAGACTGGAAGCAAATCACAACATTCTCATGGTATTCTCTTCATGTCTGCCTTTGCTCCTATATTGAAGTGCTATTCTAGGATAGTTTGGGGGTTTACTCTCCTTTGTTTTTTATGTTTTATGTTTATGCTTACCACTTTTATTTCAGGTAAATACCATACATTTCAAAATTTCTAAGCGATCCTTGTCAGACATCTGTCTGTTGGAAGACTCAGAAACATAACTCTAAAATAAGCAAGGAAGGTAATTTATTGTGTAAACTCTAGTGTCTCTTGAGTATAGAGACTCAATGCATTAAGGAATGTGTACTTCATAGGTCTATGACTTACTTCTCAATCTCCTCCCTTCTTGGATTCTGTGGTACACAATGGGTTAGTAATTACCTTATTTGGCAAGGTTGATATTAGAAAGTCCAATGTAAGGTTTCATCTACTCTTGCAAAAGAGTCTGCGTGAAATCTAGGGATTGAGTTTTACTAGAAAAAAAACGTGGGGGAGAAGAAGAGGAGGAGGGAGAGAAAGAGGAGGGAGGAAGGGACAAGAAGAAAGGGAAGGAGGAAGAAGGAAGGGAGAAAGAAGGAGAAGGAGGAGAGGGAGGAAAGAAGCAACAGCCTGTCTGTCCTAAAGCAGCAGATTTGGGTTATTTATGTGTGAATCATTTTTCTAGGCAGGGAGGAGAGAGGTGGAAGGGAAAGGTAATTGCCTTTACAGAAACACACAAATTAGAATGAAAGACTGATGGTACTTTAAGGAGGTTCTATTATCAGAAGAATGGAGATATGAAGGGCAAGCAAACCAAATGGCCAGTAATATCTTAATCTATTCAGACTGCCTAGCCAAAATACCTTAGACTGAATCATTTATAAACAGAATTAATTGCTCAACATTGCAGAGGCAAGTGCTCCAGAGCTTTTGGTATCTGGTGAGATCCCATTCACCCCTGATGACATCTTTCTGCATCTTCACATGGCAGGAGGGGCAAAGAAACCCTCTCAAGACTCTTGCATCACTGGCAGCATTTGTGAGAATGGCACACACTCATGACCTAACCACTACCCCTCAAGACGTGATGTCCTAATACCATTAGGGGCTGTGGGGATGGGTTTCAGCATGTGAATGTGGGGGAGAGGATGCGAGCAGTTGCACTACAGTAGAATCACACCAGGATCACTGGAATCTACCCTTTGCTAACCAGTTTCTTTTCAAGCCAGTTCTGCCTTTCCTGTTGCTTATACTAACCTTGAAGGTAGGTGAAGGAATCTGCATTCTCTTCATCTTTAAAGTACCCTGCCCCACAGCTCAACCACAAACCAGTTTCTCTGGTTGTGAAGTTGATGAATTTACTCACTGGCCTTCACACAAGGTGCAACTGTTGCACATGACCCAATATCAAAGGCAAGACTTTGTCTTAAATTTCTACTTCCTCCTGAAATGAAGTAGTTCCCAACAATTCTGTGCTTTCCATCAAAGCAATTTGAGAAGCCACATTTCTGGAAAACATCATTTTAGAAGATTAGAGAGCTATAGACTGGAGGATTCAAAGGAACTGGAATCACAGAAAGGTAAGAGGTTGTCTGGAGATCTGCATTTGCTCTTCTTTTAGAGACTTGATCATTCTTAGCTCTAGCTTGAGGCTAAAAGCCTGAAAGTGGCCTTGATCAGAAAGCAGTGAGAAAATACAGAAAATCTCAAAAAGCCGAGCTGAATCTCCCCAAACAGACTCTGAATTCTAAAGCTCCTGCTGCCTCCTAAATATTATTGTCTTTCCACTTCCTAGTTTTCTCCTAGAAATTCCATGTGGCACATCTTAAACATTCTCAATCTCACTCCCATTTTAACCACTTATATCTATTTAAAAAAAAAACAAAAACAAAAAACAAACAAAAAAACCTCTGTCTTTTAATTTATCCTATTGCGTAATCTCTTAAGTTTCCTAGGTGTCTCCTCCCGGTCTCATCTGATGCTTAACTCTCACGTACTTACAGTTGCTATTGTTTTGACTTCTTAGGGATTCACTTTGTTTTTAATACTCTTTACTTCCCTTCTTGTATTCTCAATCTTTACTGAACTCTTAAACCACTTTAAAACTTTAATTCTATGCCTAACGACTTCCAAATATGAATGTTTGCGAGTCTAATTTTATTACCAGCTACTTTTGCATCGGTAGATTTTCCACATTTGAAACTTATATGGAAGAAGGTTTTAAAGCCTATGTCGAAGCAGGATTTTGAGCTTTTCTCCCTTTCTGTTGCTGAAAGCAGTAGTCTTTCAAGTAAGCCCTTTCTACTGAGAGAGGCAGAATGCATTCAGGCCGCACTCGGCCATGAAGGATAGATAGCTTGTGGGTCCATGTGAAGGGATGATCTCCCCGTCTTCACATGTCAGGAACCTTGAAATAGGCAACTGGCCTTCGTGTTCTGACAGAACAGGTTGGCTTTCATTCTCTTTGGGAACGTGGTTTATCCAGCCTGACCATAAGAAATAAGTTCTACTTTTAAGGAAATGTTAGGGTTTGGTTCCTATCTCCAGTGCTCACTAGTAAGCACACCTCAATTTGTGTCTAACAAAAACGTGTGTGATGATCTTTATCATCAAAGTTAAGCCACACCCTAAATGTGAGTGGCTCTAACCCACAGACTGAGGTCCTGGATTGAGTAAAAGGGGAAAGCGAGCTGGATACCAGTATCCTCCGCACTTTCTCCTTACTGACTGTGAACACAATATGACCACAGAAGTCTTACTTTTCAGCTTCCGTGTCTTCCCATCATGATGGATTGTACTCTCCAAGTATGAGCCAAGATAACTATTCCTTCACTTAAACTGCTTTTCTTAACTATTTTGTCACATAAATAAGAACATCAAACAGTACCCCATGTGTGAGTCCTGTTTATGTTTCTGAAATCCTATTCTGATTCTGTTACTATTTGCTATGGTTTTTGGTGAAATGTTTAAAGTGGCTAGATTGTTCAAGAAAGCCTTTTCTCAACTCCTTCCTATTCCACAAGCCACTCCTCCCTGTACTATATGGAGTTACCTTTCTACCTAAACTTTTTTCATGTGCTTTATCTCTGACGTAAAGTCTCCTCCTCTCATCCCTACCGCAAATATAGTAACTTCCAAGGATGTAGCCACTAATTCTCTTCTCTTTGCCTGGGAATCTCTCTACATCTATCCTCCTCCATCCTCACCTCGGGATAGAGTCTGATTCTATCTTGTTTAGCAGTTGCGGTGGTGTTCTGACTGCACCCCAGCTGGACTTGCCAGCACACCATCTGCACAGGTCACACACATTGGCAACTCTACAGCTCATTCAGTGAAGCCTTTAACTGGCTTAAACTACCTTTCTCGCTTCCTTTTGGTCAACTCTCCCCTACCCTACAGTGACACATGTTGATCAGTAGCGTTTCTCCTACAAAATGTAATAAGTGGCTATATATTTTGTGTGTTTTATTATATTAGGCTCAAAGCATGAACTATGGCAACTGGGAGTAAGAGAGCATAGGCCAATTATAAGAAAAGTTATGCAGTAAACAGATTCTATAGCATGAAATCACATCAACAGAAATTTTGATAAATGTGATCCAATCCACGTTGCGAAGTGCTTCCAGTGTGGTCGAGGAGGTATCGTGCTGTGGGCCATGGGGCACCAATGATAGCATGTGTTGTTTTAATATTTTAACTACCACTTTTCCATAACATTCTGAAGCAGAAGTGAACAGTAGTCCCCTGAAGTGGAGTAGCATGTCTGTCTCCATCAATCTTGTTACTTACACTTGGCTGGCACTTGGTTTATGTTTCCAGAGTTTGTCCAGTGTTCATAAGGGATCCATTTTCATATTATACTTTTGGTTGCTTAATCTCTATTGAAGCAGGAAAATGAAGGACGGTAGCATCCTATCTGCTGGGAGGGTCTCCATGGAATATTGTGATGCCCTTGTCTCCTTAAAAATGGAAGCGAATGTCATAATATTACACTCCTATTTTTGTCACTGGATCTGCTGAGGCTTTAAAATGTATAATATAATACATAGAACTAAGGAGTATTTTGCATAATCTTGCCAGAAAAAATGTGTTTCGATTTAAATATAACTTATGTCTCTATATAAATCAAGGAGGTATGCCAGCATATATATGTTAGCTTCTATAAATCAGTGTATAATAAAGTCTCTCCACTTGTGCTCTTCTCTCTCTCTCTCTGCCTCTCTCTGTCTCTGTCTATCTCTCCCTCTCTCTCTCTCTCTCTCTCTCTGCCCCTCTCTCTCTCTGTCTCTCTCTCTGTCTCTCTCTCACACATACACATTAATTTTGTGCAACAAAAGAGAAAGAAAAGAGAAAAACAAGTGTAGTTTTGCTGCTCAGCAGCTGGGAAGGAGCATAAATGTTGGGCCCACAGCCCAGGGAAGAGATGCTGCAGTTGGATCAATGCCATTCCTGTTATATAGTGCCCTCACACAGAAGCCGATTCATCTGGCCCTCTAGACAGGAAATGTGGGAACCAGTAAAACCAAACTGCAGACTAAGATAAACCATTTATCCGATGCCCATCATACGCTACAGCTATCTTTAGTCCAAGGAGATAAAGTCTACATCCTTGACAGCATTCCATCTTATACAGTGCTCATGAAAGGTAGCCAGGCACTTTGGAGTCATCTTTTCTTCTTTTTCTTTTTTGTCCTATCTACTGTTGAATAGTTTTCTGTCTTTTAGCTATTGTGAGAGAGCACTTTGTTTCCTTGGATCATTAGCAGCTTTCTGAACTGCCAAGTTCAGTCCAAAAATCATTCCATAGGCATCCTGCACCTTAACAGTCACCATGTCTAGCCAGGATCACTGAGAAGCATCCCTTATTTGAAAACAGAAAGAGGAAGTCCTCTGACCATGGCATCTAAAAGTGGTCACATATTAAATAACCTGCCCTGCTTGCTTGCACTTGCATGATTCTGTGCTCTGAGGCAATCAGCCTGCGATGCAGCACCTTAAACACAGCAAATGTCACAATTCCACAAATACTGAATCCATAGGTACATATTTTGGTCAAAATGACAGAAAACATAAAATTTAATTTCCATTTCTTAGAAAATGATTTAGTTCCTTGTGCTTTATTTTCTTTAACCAGTTTTGATTTGTTACTTTTCCTGCGTATTTCACCAAGATGAACTCTGACTCTCCAAGAACACAGAGGAGTGACTCTGCACTACTAAGACAGACGTGCCTGATGAGAGCGGAGCTCAGGGAAGGAAAAGTAATGCAGAGGGCCCATCAAGGAAGCACAGCCATGAGGCCAAATTGCATGTTAAACCCAAAGGCTGCAGATGGAAAGTGCCAGCCTGCCAGTCACATGGAGAGACGGAGGGAGGCAGGAAGGAAGAATGGCAAACAGCAGCTTTGACAAGTACAGCCTATCAATTTCACTAGACAATTATGGGACCAGGAAGAATCTGGTTGACGGCTCATTTTTCTACAGAGCCTCTTTAGCTCATGAAATCCTGGCCTGGCATAATGAGGGCTTGTGGTGTAGAGAGGCCGTTGAGGAGTCAGACTTGTTCAGTTGCGCAGGATGTGAATGTCAGCCCATGATTATCCACACAGATTAAATGGGGGGGGGCATCCAAAACTGGTCCTAAAACTGTTTAGCCAACAAGGGTTTGCAGTGGTTTTAGAAGGCATTTATTTGAGAAGAGCAAACACCAAAGATATGCTTATTGGTTTTTTTTTCTAGATACAACTTGTCTGATCAAATATTCAACCCCTCAACTGATTTCAGTTCTAAGTATTAAAACCCTTCAGTTAACTTGAGACTTTCACAATCAAAGGGTTGACTTCACAGATCGAGAGCTAAAGTTATTTTTTTGTTGTTGTTTTACAGTTTATTTACTTATCCCGTTATTTATTTAGTGTGTATGGGGAGGGGTTATAGGTCAGAGGACAACTTCCAGGAAGGAGTAGGTTCTCTCCTTTCACCACGACATCCCCAGCATGAGACTCAAGTTCTCAGTCTTAGCAGCCAGCACTTTTACCAAAACTGCCACCTCCCAAGCCCTAAAACTTGAATTTAACTAATTAGCACAAAACAGACTAAGACCTTTAAAACAATGGAAGTTGGTTGTCAGAAAGGTCCCTTTTTATATGTTGAATTTCATAGTCCTTTCTCTGTTGCCAAAACAAAAAGATTAATTAAGAACACTCTCTTCTTCGATTGTGAAGCAGTGTGTACAGCTTGTCTTTACCATCCATAGTCCCACATAGCACCCGCCTGTTTTATGCACTGCTTTCAGATTCTTTAGGAGGAAGAGGAAAAGTGATTTGTAAGTTGTAGCGCTGACTCCGACAGGTGAGGTTCCTCAGTGACCACATTGAGTGGTGTTACCGTGTCAGACATCCAACTGTGATGGTGACAGCTGAAACAGAGTGAGCCGGTTACTTCTGCGTGGGTTTGCAGGTGTAGCCTAGTCCATCAAACAGCTGGCAGAAATTAACAGCTGGGCTGAAGGGAGGTAGGGTGTCCAAGGTCACAGAGTTAGCAGTTGGTTAGGGTGGGTCTTTCAATTTGGCTTCTGAGTCCAGTAATTTAAGACACTAAAAATCTTCAATTATGTTTATTGTTACCTAACTCTAAATGTTGAAAAAGTATACAACTTTTACTAATTCTAGCCAATAAAACTTGTATATAATTTTACTTGCTGTATGCATACCAGTTGCACAACTTTGTTTATACTCTTTATCTGTTTGTAAATTAACATGCAAAGTGGTGGGTTTCATAATGGCATTTTCGCACAGTTGTTTTTCTTTGCCCTCCTCTTCCACATCTGCCTCCCTTTCCCCTGAATCCTGGTGGTTCTAGTTCCTTTCCCAGTAAGAATCTTTTTGCATTCATGTTACATTTATCCTATTACCTCAATTTTCCCACTTATTCATTTAATTAAAATATGGTTACATCTCTTGCCTTTCCCCAAACCCTCCAGAGTCCACCATTTCCCCTCCCAGTTGCTTCCCAAATTCATGGCCTCCTCTTCTTCAACCTTAGTTTTACATGTACAAATAAAAATAAACATATAAATACAATCTACTGAGTCCTTTCAGTGTTACCTTTGTGTGTGTGCATGTGTGTGTAACACTAACTCTGGGTTGACCACTTCATACTGAACAGCCAATCAGGGTTCTAATCCCTAGGGAGAACTAACTTTCCCCTTCTCAGCAATATTATTGTTTGCACCTTTTCATCTGGGGATGGGACTGCATGAAGTTTCCCCATCTACAATAGGATGTCAACTTGTTAGAATTATTCACGTCTTTTTTAGACAGCCATGATACTGAGTTTTTATGTGTAGCTTCCCTGTCATAGCTAGGAAGCATAATCTCACAGCAGTCTTCCTGCCCCTCTAGCTCTTACAATCTTTCTTCCTCCTCTTCCTTGATGCTCCCTGAGCCTTAGATATAAGGTTTGTATTGTAGATATACCTCTTGAGGCTGGGCACCCAATCGGTCAATAGTCTCTGTCTGCTGTAAAAAAAAAAAAAAAAAAGAGGAAGAAAAGAAAGGTTTTTGGATGAAGGTTGAATTTAAAGGAATAGCCATGTGTGAAAGCTAGGGTTCCAGGAGCTACATTCAGAGGCCTGTGTGGTCTGGATAGGATGAAGATACACTTTTAATCAAATATTCAGAAAGTGGTGTTAGCAAACACCTTTAATCCCAATATTCAAAAACAAATGGTAACCCATGCCTTTAATCCCTAGAAAAAACAGTGGAAGCAGACAGAGGAATCAGAACTTAGAAGGAGTCTGTGTCACATAGGAAATGACATATGAGAAGAGTCAGAGACACAGAGGATACAGAAGAGTCAGTAAGAAGAGGCACTTGAGAAGCAGACAGAGTCAGTTAACAGTATCAGTTGAGGACAGTTACAGTTAGTTGAAGAGTAAATTATAGAGGAGTGACAGAAGCTGAGGCTGGAGTGAGTTATAGAGCAGGCAGTTGAAGCAGTCAGTTCCAGAGGCAGGATAGAGCAGTGAGAGCTCAGGGAGAGAGACCCAGAGACACATCAGAGCTTGACAGAAGCAGCCCAGAACAGAGAGTGAGTTGAACCAAAAGTGTCAGAGTTCAGAAGGAGCTAGTCAAAGTGGCTGAGTCAGCAGTAGATCTCAGAAGGCTAAGGCTGAAGTCTTAGGTCTAGGTCCGGTCTAGCAGTTTAAATGTTCTAG
This sequence comes from Cricetomys ansorgei, assembly GCA_026225945.1. Taxonomy (NCBI): domain Eukaryota; kingdom Metazoa; phylum Chordata; class Mammalia; order Rodentia; family Nesomyidae; genus Cricetomys; species Cricetomys ansorgei. The sequence goes on from JAMJFZ010000242.1 coordinate 16,653,119, forward strand.
ATTGTATGAAACCTGAGGCCTTCCAGTTCAAGGATTAAGACTAGATTGTAAAGAGGACAAATACTCCAAGGCTCCAGGAGTCTCGGCAAGAACCAGTGATTTAATTAGACAAAGAGTAAACTGTCCTCTGCTCTGAACCAATGTCTACATCTGGTGAATCTACATCTACATACACATCTACAACTACAGATGAGATCTACACACTTATCTGTGGGTATAAAGATACACGTTTAAAATGAAGTTAGAAATGATACTGGTTTAGGAAAGTTGAAAGAAATGTGCACAACACCACACACAGGGTCTCATGCAAGAGGTTTATTGGGGTGGGGTGAGACACAAAGTGTCCACTTCTGAGTGGGGAAGAAAAGGGGGACGGCAAAAGAGAAAGATGGGAGAGGGGCAGAGAGAAAGAGGCCAAAGAGGAAGAGAAAGAGGAGACAAAAGAGGAGAAGCCAGAAGCCCACTGGGATTATATGGGGCTGCTTATGCAGGCAGGTATATGGCTTAGGAGGCCATACCTGGAGACAGGGTGGAAATGTCAGGAGAGTGGGGGATAGTGAGCTCCAGGGAGGGAGCTCTGGCCAATTCACAACAAAAGTGGTACTACTAAGTTCTCTAAGATCCATGGCATTGCTGACCATGTGAAGCTGGCTAGGTTTACAGTACCAGTCATGATTACTCTCCTGTTACACGAGCCTTGAGTTCAAATAGATAGTTGTTGTCTACCATCAGGATCAAAGTGCCACTATTGCACCTTTAAGTATATCTTGTCATGTTGGCCATTGTTGTGGTTCATAGGCATCACAGCCACATATTGTTTGCTTTTCTTTCCTAGAAGTTTGCATCACAGAGTCTGGTGCTGTGAAACCTACTTTTGTGGGAGTAGGCTTTCAGGTCAGATCTAATTCAAATCCTCAGTGTCCTATATCCGAAGTAATGGTATCTTCAGCAATAGGGACTGAAATTCAACCTCCAGGAGGCAATTGAGAGCAACAGCAACAGCCTCTTCTTTGGGATTCTTTGGGAATGTCTTGGACTGCCCTCACCAACATTTCAAAAGATTTCTCACGCCTTGTACTAGGGTTTTTGCTAGGTAGTCTATGGCTCTTGAGGGGATATTATCATCCCAAATGTCACTTCATTTAAACTACACATATTATAAAAGGCACGTAATCTTAAATGTGTTTTCTGCTGAGATGGAAGTTAAAACATAGTAGATTAACAATTAAAATACACACTGAAATAATTAAAAAATAAAAACAAGAAAGTAAATAAGTAAAAAACGTTATGCAAATAAAAACAATCAGTAACATGAAGTGGTATAACATCCTTGGTATTTCTCACTGGGTGAAGCAGTTTCTCTTCCGTCTTGGGTTGTTATTTTCCTCAGTCTTTCAGAGACTGATGAGGACTAATAGTCTGTATAGCTCAGACAAATTCAAAGTTCCCTGCCAGATGAGAAGGATCTCTGTGAGTATAGACTATTCTTCCACAATTTCCTGTACTTAAGTTCCCCTGACCCTACACCCCAAACAGGTTATAATCTTGCCTGTGGTGAAATAGGGATCAAATTTTCCATTGGCAGGGATTTCTCCAACTCAGGCTCTGGCAGAGTCTGAAAGGCCCACCTGCCTGAGTCCATTTGTGTGCCATCAAAATACCTTGCTGGGTTCCACAGCACACTTCTGGTACAGCTTAACCTAACCTTTGAAATGGCAGGGAGGGGCTGTCATTTTCTCAGGTTCAAGCTCCTTGGCTACACTTCTGCTATGCATTCTCATACTTACTCGGCCCCTGTCTACAAATGTGTTTGCTTCTCAACAGTCCAGATGTTCTCTTTCTGAACCTTCTGGTGCCACTCTTGTGGACAGCTCACTGGTGACGGCAGTTAATGTTGGTGAATGAGCCAGAGGCAACAGCAGCAGACACAGCGTTCTTACTGGGCTCTACCATTGGGCAGCCTGGGTACACTCATGAGAGAAATTCATTGATGTTTATCATTAACACTAGTCAGCAAGTCAGGGAGTCTGTGCAAGTAGCTTGATACAGTGGCTCAGTGGCTTTGTCTTCCAGCTTCTAACAACCTTTATCCGCTAGCTTATGTAATGGCTCTGAGCTAAGTTAGCAATGAAATAAGTCACTGATCATGTAATTGGAAAGGTAGGATTGTGAGAGCCTATTTCCTTTCCATGTCTATCTTCAGCACACCAAGGCACTGATTTATATCATCACTCAAGACCCCAACATGCTATCTGTAAGTACTTTTTGGAATTGTTTTCCCAATTGTGTCCAGTAGGAAGTTTGTATTATTGTTAAGAGATAGCTTATTGCCTCACATATTGCCTCAACATGATTTATATTCTGAGCTTGAAATTAGTCATCCATGCCTTTAGGGTTGATAAAGAGAGATCTAATGTTATATTGGTTTTGGTGGTATGTTTGTTTTTTCCAATTTAACATAAATCTAGACATATTCAGGAAAAGGAACCTCAGTTGAAAAGATGCTTCTACCGGGTTTCGTACAGTCAAGTCTACAGGGAATTTTCTTAATTAATGATTGATGTGGGTGGGCCCAGACCCTGCAGTGTACCACCATCCACAGGCAAGTGGTTCTGAACAAATCATGAAGAGAAACACAGTAAACAGCACTCTTCCATGGCCTCTTCAATTTCTGCAGGTTCCTACCTTGTAATGCTTTCCTGACTTCCCTTCATGATACATTGCAATCAGAAAATGTAGCAAAAATGAGTCCTTTCCTCTTCAAGTTATTGATTATGCTATTTTATCATAGCTGTAGAATACTAACAAGACAGTTGATGATTGGTATTTTTTTTTCCTTACAGGTTTTAATATTACTTCTTCATTTTGTACATTTGACTTTGGGTAGTAGAGGGATTCTCCTCTGCCCAGATCTGTTTGTAGCTCTCCGTACCCCCTGTCTTTAGATGACCAATTAGTGCTCATGATTTAAATTTTTTTCTGCTACATTTTCATTGAATAAGTTGACTAAAACCTTAGTGTTTATTTCAGTTCCTTCTCCTTCACCATTGATTCTGAGGCTTCATTGCCTCATTTCTTGAGTATAACCTACAGTTCTTAGAAGTTTGTTCATGCTCATTCATTGGTTTCCTTTGTATAAGTCTAAAATACTGTCTTAACCTTGTATTCCATCCTAAAGTGTGTTCTTCTGCTTCCTTTTCCTTTTTGATGACGCTTTCTACTGTTATTTTTTATTTCATTGATTAATTCTTTCTTATCCAGACTTTCTCTTTAGACTCTCAGTTACCTAGCTGATTTTTTTCTCCATGTTTTTTAATGTTGAAAAATCACTGATCACTTCATCCACCTTGCCAACTTTCTTTCCAAAGCTTTGACTGATTTCCTTATTTCATTTCATTCATCTTCTTGTTTTAGACATCTTTGGGGTAAAAGTAGTGTTTTAAAAGTAGGCTTCTGAAATATTTTTCTATGTTTTCAGCTATTTCATTATCTTTTTTCCCATAGTGAGGGGCTGTGAATTTGTGGACAAGTTACATTGGGTTGTTGTCTCTCTCTTTTTTTTTTTTTGCATGTGTTTCTTTATTGCGTTTGCACAGCTGTTGGAATGAATGTGTTCTCCAGTTTTATTTTCCCACTTTTCCTTACTCTCTTTGATTGTTTGTACTATTTAACAGGAAAGCTAGCTACAGTAACAAATGCAATGATTTGACGAGCGTCCTGGTGTTAACTCACAGTAGAAGACTTTTGTGTACCCAAATAACATTCATAGACAATGGTACTAGTGTACTGACTGGTGAATATGTAGTTTATAGTTTCATTAAAGCTGAGAGTGTCAATGATTAAATAGTAAAACAAGAAGGGAATGGGCAAGGGAAAAATAAGGATTATATTATGGATGAGAAGGAAAATATATGGGTCAAATATATAAGATATAGAAAAGAATATAATGAAAAATAAGTTTAGATAAAGAAATAGGCATAACAGCATTTTATGCAGTACTATACCAGCAGAACAATCAAAGTAGGAAAGTATAAGTAAAAATAGGGCTTGTAGATTAGCTTAATTAGATTTAGCTTAATCAAATAAGATTATACTCAAGTGTAAGATTAGTGTAAGAGTGCTTGCATACAAGACCCTAGCTTTGGTCCTCAACATTGAAAATAAACCCAAAAATACAAATTAAAATAAAATAATAAATAAAAACAAGAAAATAAATAAAAGTAATACATGAAACCAACCATAGGTATACTATAACTTCAGTGTTTTTTTTTTTCTTGCTGGGCAACCTGGCTCCTGTTTCCCTGAACTGCCTCTTTTATCAGTCTCCACAGGTGGAAGGAAAGCCAGCTAGTGTCAGTAAATCAAGCAGGTTAGCTTATATATCCTACCTAATAAGAGGGATTTCCATGTGGGAAGTCCACTTTCTCCCAGAATCCCCTGCTCTAAGGCCTCCTTACCTGACAATTACAATCTGGTATTTTGTGGGTCATTCTTTCCATGCACAGGGAATTGTGTGACTGATGCTCAAAGGGGTTGTAGAAGGCCTGTTCACCTCCTCAGCTCTGTCATTTTCATGTCTTTTCTTAGCCAGGTCAATCCAGACACTTTACCAAGTTCAACAGCTCACTTTCCACATTCCCCTGTAGTCCTCCCAGGCTATGGTATGGGTGATGCCTCTCGGTCAACTCCAGGATAACCAGGAAGAATCTGTCAGCTTCTTCAGCAGGAGCCCTCCTCTGTCTCCACTGCTTATTCTGCTAAGCCATCTCTTTGTGCCCGCTTTATCTATTCTCTGGTTGCATCTCCACAGGCTGGATAGTCATGGTGGTGTTTAGGATGAGGATGCGCACTTGCAGGCAGCTGCTATGGATACCAGGTGTGAGCAACGTGCGCTGCTTCATTTCAGTCTTAATTCTTTCCCGTCCAAAAATAGAAACCATTGTTTTTTCATTTAAACTATTTTCTTTCCCTGAATCACATAGAAGTGGCTTGTAGTCCTGTATTTTCCCTAGAAATCCCTGTGATGTGTTATAATAAGATCCAATGATGAAGACCACCCGATTTCCCTGCTTATAGAAAGAAGAGGTTTGTTTAATAATGTTCCCTTTTATGGTATCTATCGTCGGTGTTAACACTTTGGCCAATGTTGTCACTACACCCAGCCCTTTAAAAAGACAGGTATTCTGAATCAAACTAAGTAAAAACTGAGCCTTCTGAGAAGGAGATCTTTACTTTGCTCTCTAACGAACCCTTCCGTGTGTCGCCAGGCCCCACATGACAAGTACTGTCCTCTCTTGTGACTTACCAATCCATTTGTACATTCAACTCTTTCCTTTGGTTCAGAAATATTTATTAACTATTGCGTGTCATTAACTCAGTACAATCCCAGCTTCCACAGGGTTCTATCTTTCTGGCAGAACACATGAAACCAAACATCTGCTCACAAGCTGTGACAAATAGGCTCTGCGAACATGCCCAAGGAAGCCAGGTGGACGTTTGTGCAAGTGTCTTACAGCTATAGTAAGACATTACCACAAACTAGGTGACTTAAGCTGAGAAGCATGTACTCTCTCACAGCTCCAGGAGAAAGTGCTGTAAAAACAGGTGTCCAGAGCATTTCTCTGTCTAGTCATACAGCAGTCTGCTCCTTGGATTGTAGACAAGTTATCCCCATCTCAACTTCTTCTTCTCCCCTGTATGTCTCTGTGGTTTATGTCAAAATTTCCCTCCTTTTAAAAGGACACAAATTGCCAGGTAGTGGTGGTGCATGCCTTTAATCCCAGCAAGCAGAGGCAGGAGGATCTCTGTGAGTTCAAGGCCAGCCTGGTCTACAGAGTGAGTTCCAGGGCAGCCAGAGTTACAACAGAGAAACCCTGTCTAGAAAAACCAAAAATAAACAAACAAACAAAACAAAAGTCATTAGATGTGGCCCACCCTAATTTCATATGACATCAGCTTAACTTGACCACATCTACAACGTCACTATTTTCAAGTTACAGATGTCCTTTTGAGGATCAGAATTCTTCCTGCATAAGCTACATTTCATGCATTGCATAAGAAAGATCTTTTGATCCTGAGCGCAATGAAACACTTTACCCTTTACATTTTTCAAAATGTTTCTGTACACTTATATATAGACAGATATTCATAGAAACATACGTGTATGGGTATATATTTATGTAAGTTTGTATATAATTTGTTTTGCATAAATATTATACTTTATACACTATACTTTGAACATCATCATTTTGGGGCTACATCATATACCTTGAACTTCAGCTAGTCTGTTGGCTATTCTAGATGAATCTACCTATTTTTAAGTCACTGCATAGTGTCTTGTAGACTTTATAAAGCAATTCTGTCTTACGTGGATGTGGGATAATGTCTAATTTTTCACTTCTCGAGTACATAGTCTGATTATCATGAAGCTTCTCTTCATCACCTTTAGTATGCTATAAAATGTATATGTATCTCTTCTTAATTTTGTCTCATTCTACTAAAATATAAACTCCACGTGTACAAAGATCTTTATACATTGTTTTCACAAGTCTCCTTTCAGCCCCTAAATTTGTCCGCCAACACAAATATTCATTGAGTAAGTGTGTGGTCATATTCTCTGCATACAGTAAGGTACACCCCCACTGTCCTTACCATAGGCAGGCAGCTCTGTGAGGGCAAGGACAACCACTTCCCCTCTTCTAGCTACAGTGGTGACACATGCCTTGCACAGGGGGCAAGTTCAATTGCTTTTAGAAGTGACCAGTATAGTGCACAATTTAATACTTAAGTCAGATAGACGGGACTCAGCTAAACCTAACAATTTAGGATCCTGTCAGTCTAGTGAAGAGCAGCATAACAAGGATTCCTCTCAGCCTTCTGCTCCCTTTCTGGTCTAAGACATTATGGTACCATTTCTGTGCTGATGTTTTGCAGAAGCCTCCAAACCCAGCTCCTGCTTCCACCCTCATGCTAATTCTTTTCTATTCTCACTAGCACGGGCAGAGTAAAATGTTAAGGAGTCAGTCAGATCAGGACATTGTTCTCAACACCCCCAAGGGCTCTCCACCCTCTTTGGGTAGAAGCCAGGATCAATAAAAAGATATTTAAAAGGCACAGTATGGACTATATATGCTTCTCTTCCATTAATGCTGTCCTTCATCTTGGCTACTGTTCTGGCTCCCTCCCTCCAGCCTCCTAGTTTCCTGCATTTGTACTTGGACTCTTTAACCTACTCTGGAGACTTTTGCTAGCTCTTCCATCTTCTGGAATGCTTCCCCCTTAGGCACTCACATGCCCAACCCCACTCCCCTCCAGCCCTCAAATATATCCCAGAAGCATAATTCAGTCTTTGACCTCATAAGTTTCTTTTGTAAAACAATTAACATACATTCGCTATACTAAATAATATAAACTAGAATGACTAAAATGCATAACATCTTCATACGTGTCCATAAATAAAGTGCTCTCCTTCACTCCACACTCTTCCCCCATCAACTTTCCTTCCTGTTTCCTTTTGCTTCTCAAATAATCCTACTTCTACTCCTTCCTCTGTGGTTCCCCCCTGTTTTTCTATATGCATGTATGTATGTATGCTTATTTACGTCCTTCTAACTAATGTTAGTTCCAGGAGGCAATAAAGTATGATCAATGGCTAATTAATCATGACTAGCTGACTGGTTTCTGTCCCTTTCTCTTCCTTCCATGCCGAGAGCAGTTCTTGGTAGCTATGAAGTGGCAATCCCTGCTTGGTGGTCAAGTTGGCTTTACTATGGAGTTTGCCACTCTTGCTGCTCAGTGCCACTTCCCGTGCTGTTCTCTGAGAGTTGTTCTGCAGTGCATAAGGAATTCTACAATCAGATGCTTTGGAATCAATCCTTGCTCCATTGCTCCGGGAAGAATTTCAATCATGTTTATCTTCACTCAGTCTCCAATTTCTCCATCTGAACAGAAAAAGGGGAATATTTATGATCATTATGTGATACTACTTGTCACATTTTATTAGACCAGGTATGACACAACCATTTCAACATTTCAAGAAGTCTGTGAACCACAGCCTTAGACTCTGGCATCTGATCCCGTCTTCTTTAATCATCTCTAATGTGATTGTCTTGGATGTTCTGTATATACTGCTTATATGAGCAATGGATGCTCTTGTCTGTACTGTATTTTACATAATTAAATATTATCTGATAAGTTATAAGTACCATTGAAAGACTAATTTTCAATTGAACTGCCCTAAACTATCAAGCCCATTAGACATCTGAACATTAGTAATTGCTGTGCTGTGCAGCCATTTCTTAACTATTTGACATACTCAGCTGTCAAGAAACATGGACTGAGCTGGGCAGTGGAGGAACAAGCCTTTAATCCTAGTACTTGTGAGGCAGAGGCTGGTGGATCTCTGAGTTCCAGATCAGCCTGCTCCACAGAGCAAGTTTCAGGACAGCCAAGGCTACCAGAAAAACCCTGTCCCAAAAAACCAAATAAATAAATAAACAAACAAACAAATAAATAAGAATGAATAAATAATGGTTGAGCCAATGAGTAGTCCACAGACATATGAACTCCAAATAGAAAAGAAAAAGAAAAAAGTTTAATTTCCTTATTTGAATAATAAGATATTTTTACCTCATGAATCTGTTTGGGTGAATATTTGTGCAGTGGTAAAAACTGTGTGAGGGTGCCCAGAGCATAAGCATGATGAATGACACACACTCTTGTATAACTAGTCCCAATACTCTCAATAAGTAGCACATATCCTAGCTGGTCACAGCGGCTCACACCTGTAATCCCAACAATCGTAAGGGCGAAGCAGAAGGATTACCACATCTTAGGTTTCATAGTAATTTCCAACCTGTGCTACAGAGTGAAACCCTGTCTCAGAAAATGAAACAAAATAAGACAAAAACAAAGAGACGTGTGTACATTGTAGTAGAGCTGTGAAATGCTTTACCGCTGGGGGTCAGACAGAAGGCCTCCTGAATACTACACTCACAACCCCTCAACAGAGCTATTAATCACTGTTTCCCATTTCACAGATAAGAAAATGAAACCCTTCTCTTGCTTGAGGTATAAGAATAGCAATAAATTTAATAATATACAAAAAGAGACATTTCAAAATCCCCCTTTCTCCTCCATTTTCCTTCCAGATCTAAGTCAGGGAATAGCCTAGTTCTTACTGATACTCTTGTAATTTCCCTTGAATCTTTATCTCTTCCCAAGATCACATGGCAGATTCCCTGCCATCTTCCAAGACTCAGTTTGGCCACTCTTTCTGCCAGAAGTGTGCCGTCCTCCCCAGGAAGAAGAGCCCCTCCTCTGTGTACCTCAATGCCGGGTGTCGCAGCTCCTTTGGCTCTCATTAATATCTGCAGACTACAGTTCATTATTTACATGTTGGCCTCCCCTGTGGGGGAGAGTTTTAGGAAGGATTCATAAATCATACACTCAGGGGTGACTAAATGACTTTTCCCTCCCCCACCAGAGCCCCGAGCTGATAATGCATGTCGATAGCTTAGCACAGTGACCAGCAGTAATGCATGGTCAATGGTCATGATGATGATGGCAACCAGCCTGGGAACATTCATCCTTCGCAGCATGAGGTGAGTCAGCAGGCAAGGTGCAGAATTATCTTTACCAAAGCCATTGTGGTTAAGATTACAGGCCACGACTCCAGCACTTTGTAACATAGAAAATTGCTTCCACACACACAGGGGATTCTTGAACCTTCTGACATTCTGAGCTGTGCAGGAAAACAGCCCTGAGGCTTCATTGTTCCTAACAGAGCTGTCTAGAGAAATAGATTAAAACTGAAAATGAAAAAGTGCCATTCCCGGTGTCTGTGCCAGAAGGTCATAAATCAAAGAAAATACTGAGAGAAAAATGTATTTCCCAAATATAGCTTGCTAGCGTTTGAGAACACCTTGCTTAATTTTCTCTGGACTCAGTAGTGTTAGTGCACTGCAGTGTTTAATGAGGAAAGCAAGCCTCCACCGAGCATGACTGTGACTTGTACCCACTCCTGGAACAACCGTGTTCCAGAAGGATGACACTGAAACTATTAACAGAACTCACTGGCACCAGCACTTGGACTTTATTTTTATATGTTTTCTACAAATCTTTTGTTTCTGAATATCTTCTATGAGGCACTGTGCCCAGCAATGAATGTAGAATCCCAGACAGGCCCAAAGAATTCTTGCCTCTTCAAGCTACAAGAAATTGAGATGCTGAAGGGAGGGAGGTGAAGAGTGTAGGGAATGCAGTATATTTTCATGGGAGAAGGCAGGAACACTTCTTTAAGAAAGATAGGCTGCTAGGAAACAGTGTCCCTGATAGTTTCCAGAATAGTATCTATTTAAGCTCCAATATAGTTGACCTCTGACTGCAGTTCTCAGAGAGGACTGACATGCACTTAATGCTTAGTTCTACTCAGTTGGTTCTAAGCAAGTCAGGTTTGAGGCAGGATGTAGTTCTCTGACTTTCTGTGACTAATGACTGTCTCTTGTATCCACTTCAGATTTGGAACAATGTCTATACTTGCATTAATGTCAGCTCTTACTGGTGTGGTGTCAATCTGTTGGGCTCCAGATTCATTCCCGGGTTCAGTTGTAGTTTTTTCTCCTTCCACGTCTTTCACTGAATTCTTTGTCGTAGATCCCATTGCATTGAGGTTTACTTCCATAATGTGCTTTGATATTGATTTCAAATAAGCTATAGAACAAACTTGTAATTGGTAAATAAATAAATCAGTAATAAAAAGAAAGTACTGTTGTTCCTCATATGTGAATTTTCTAAAACAAAACAAAACAACCCCCACAAAACATAGTATTTTGGATACAGAACTTTTGATAATTGTGTTCATAAATTCTTGGCACAAAGGTGTCCAAGCTAAAGTGACTTCGATTCTACATTTCATGATCAAGTGCAATCTTCATTTCTTTCTTGATCTTTTCTCTTCTGTCTTGTATTTATAATGTAGAGTGGTGGGGATGTAAACACACACTGTATAATATAGTGCCCAACTGTTGTTTTAAAGTTCCTGAGAGTGTTAGTTTACATTATTCCTAAACCACAGGGGCTATTGGCACTTTCTGCATTCTATGATGTTCCATGTGCTAGGCAGTGGTTCTCAACCATCCTAATGTTGTGACTGTTTAATATAGTTCCTCATGTTGTAGTGACCCTTGACCATAAAATTATTTTTGTTGCTACTTCGTAACTAATTTTGATACTGAAAATGATGTCTTAGTTCCTATGACCATCAGAAATATGTGTTTTTTGGATGGTCTCAGCCCACTTGTTGAGAACCGCTGTGCTAGAGTTCTGTGTCATCTGTAAGCTTAACTTCACTAACTCATTGCATCCCAACCATCAGCATATTATATGGGCTTTCCCTACATCACAGATCAGACAGAGAGAAGTACTCAGAAGATTCAGCCAAACATGTCTTGATGATGCTATTGACCTGGCTTTTTGATTTTTAGTGAGGGAATCACCTCCTATCAACCAAATCCTTCTCACTATATAGAATGTTATAGCTACATGTATCTATAACTGCATGTTTGTGTTTAAAGTCCCAAATAGGAGAATGAATATGATACATGCACAGTGCACCTCCCCTAAATTCATAAAGAGAAGATGTTCAGTCACAATATAGAAAAATATGAGAGTGGTCTGGGTTACAGTCCTTCTACTTTAAAAAAGAGAAAATCCTGTGTGACCCTCCATCCCAATCCAAGTTTTACTCTTCTAATTGAACATCACAAAGGATTCCTGTCTGGACTTTTGCTTCGGTTTCTGCATTGAGTTTGGTACAGCATAGAACATCGAGAACAGTCTTCATTAAAGGCAAGATTAGTGGGGTAGAGAGATTACTTACTCAGTGGCTAAAAGCTCTCACCCCTGAAGCATGAGGACCTCCATTCAGATCCCAGCACCCTCATAAAAAGCTAGATATGGCTGAATATGTACCTGTAAGTCCAGTGCAGTGGGGGTAGAAGAATGGGAAGAGATAGTCATGTCATCAGGCTTGGTAGCAAGGCACCTTTCACTGAGCCATCTCTCTAGTCCTCATAAGAAAAAATTAAATTAAATTAAATGAGGATTGCCACCAACCTAGCTCCAGATTCAGTGAGAGACCTTGTGTCTAAGGAATCTGACTAAGAGTGATAGCTAAGGACACTTGAAGTCTTCTGGTGTCTATGCAGGTACACATAAGCTCATGCACCTGCACAGTCTCATACACACACACACACACACACACACACACTAAAACATCAAGTTTCATACTAATTTCTCCTTAATCTTGAGAACTTTACATGTATGAATTGGAATATGCATAAGCACCCCTCATTTCCTCTCTCCATCTCCCTCCTAGTTCCCCCAATGCTAACACACTGCTTCATGTCCTGGCTTCATGTCCTTTTTGATAATCCATCAAATCCAATTAGTACTGTCCATATGTATGTGGGATTGGGGCCATCCACTGGAGTGTGGGAGATCTGCCAATGTCTACACATTGAAAAACAAATGATTCTCCCTCCCCATCATCTATCTACTGCCTAGCTATTCACTAAGGGGTGGACCCTTAGTGAGCATGGACCCTCTGACACCTAGACTGGGTTTTTGCAGAGCAGATCTTGTACAGGTCATATACAGACAGTGTGGAAAGATGAGTGCTACAGACTGATAAGTCCAGAATCTTGCATTTCACAGTGCTCCTCCTCCTCACCTTGCTCTTACATTCTTTATATTCTGGGCCCTGCCTCTTTTGTGAGGTTCCCTAAGCCTGGGGTGGAGCAGGGGGCTGAGAAAGATGCTCCATTTAAGGCTGAATACTCAGTCTTTAATTCTCAGCACTTCACATCTCTCCACTGACTGCTGCCCACTACAAGAAAGACGGTTCTATTGAGAGCAGCCCAGGTCTATGTTATAAACACGAATGGTGAGAATGAAATCTGATAGCAGAACCCTTAGCAAAATAAAATAACAGGTTCTACCTTAGGACCAAGGACCTCCTTAGCCATGTGCTACAGAATAACACATTTAAGCCTCTTCTTAAAACATCTGAGTCCCAGAAAGGATTAAACAATAGATGAATTCTAACCCGAGACCATTGGGACTTGCTCCTGTACCCTCACCTCTTTCCTTTTTGCGTTTTATTCTAGTTTCTTTGATTTTATTTTTGTTTTGTTTTGTTTTGTTGGTTGTTTTCTTGTTTTTTGAGAAAGTGTCTGTCTATGCAGTACAACTGATGCCAAACACACAGAACACACGAAACCCTCCTTCCACAGCCTCGTGAGTACTGCAGTTACAGGTGTGTTCCACCACACAAGACTTAAGTGCATATACTGAGTGCCAGAATGAGCCATTCATATCAAACATAATGATCTGTGAATTATTCCCGTCCATGTGTCCCGCTTTCTAGGTTTTCCTGTTCCTTCCAAGTTAGCCTTTGCGTTCCAACTTTATAGAGTCCTTCTGTTTTGGTAAAGTCATGTATTTACTCTGAAATATTTATTCAGAATCTACTTTATGCCCACTGTTCTAAGCAGTAGGACTCAACAAGGAAATAGGCATCAAGTGAACAGAATCTTAGACTCAGGGTGCAGTCCTGTATGTGTGTGTATATCTGCAATGTCTGAATTGATTTTTGTATTTGTTGTCGCTATGGAGAATAGTCTATGGAGTTAGGATAATCACTTTAGTAAGCAACAAAACTTTTGTCTCAATAGACCATCAATTAAAACACACACACACACACACACACACACGGAAAAAAACTTTCATCAGAAAATTTTCTTTTGTAATTTTGTAGCATTTTAATTAATTAACTAGTTAATTAATTATTTGTGTGTTAGGGAGATGTACAGGTGGAGGAGAGAGGACCATCTGCAAGAGTTAGTTCTCTCCTTCTACCACGGGTCCTGGGGAATCAAACTCAGGCTGTCAGGTCTTCCTATTTGTTTTTAAATAATCCATATTACTTTGGGGTATATTATACCACAACACAACCAAAATGTTGCTAGCCAGTTACTATTATACCAAGTATAGAAAATTAAATGGAGTTTTCATAATAGGACTATGTACACCCATCTATGAAAACTCAAAGCTGTGTTATTTAAGTTTATGTGCTTCTGGCCTAAGTAGTGTTACATTAGTCACTATAGATTTTTGTATTGAAATTATCCTGCCTTTTTGGAAAATAGCTGACATACTTCAGTCACCTTTTATTTATAGAAATCTCTGTTTATGTTTGGTACTTCACAAAGGTGTCTTCTTGTTAGGTTTTCTCTTTCTAAATTCAAGGTCTTTGGAAACTGTTACCAAGGAAACAGCTGGATAGGTTATGTATATTTCACTTATACCTAAAATAGAACAGCTTGCTCTGGGTTATAAATAAAATTCTATAAAACTCCCACCAATAATATGCATGCTTTTCCGTTCACACCATCTTGTCTTTAGAACAGTGCACATGTACAGAAGTGTCTGCCTCAAGCAGAGACTCTGAGCTTATGTATTCCTTGCTCTATCTAACCTCAAATACTTCCTGCTGAGTCTGAGGGTTCTTCCTTGTGTCCAGCAGTTGATGTCTGTCACTGCACAACAGCTGAAAGACACTTTGAATCTAGAGAGTGAATGAAGCACAAATACTTGTTACACACAGACAAGTATTTTCCTCATGAGATTGTCCTCATGAGACTCAACCCATCCCCATGAAGCCCTTCTAATTCCAGACAAAAGAACATGATGCAATGAGAACCCTGTGACAAGGAGCAAAAGGAAGCCTGGAACTGTGATGGGCAGTTGCCAGGATTAAGAACCCTCAGTGAATGAATGCTCTTGGTAGCACACACAAGTATTTCCAGCACTCAGAAGGCAGAAGTGGGAGGATAGACTGAGGCCAGCCTGGGCTGTATGACAAAAGCATTTCTCAGAAAACCAAACAAGACAACAAACAAATAAATAAACAAACTTAGTTTGAGATCTACATACAATATCTTTAATTTTATCCTTTCATTAAATCTTGCATTGAACTTAAACCTTTGCCTAAAATCTGAACAGCTATTCAAGAATTCCCCACCCTCCTCCACCAAAGTAGTAGCAATTTCCCATAATAAATCTTAATGTAGATATCTTTGTAGAACTGGTGCCTTGTGTTCTTCAGTCTTGGCATTTCTATGGGTAGGAACCAACGCTAAATCAATTACATGTTTTGGTATTTGTTGCGGACAGTACTTTGTGTACAAAGACAAACAAGGTGATGTTCTACTCTTCAGTAAGAGCAGCTGCCTACTGAAGAGTAACTGTAGTGCAAATGGGGCTAAGGGTGTAGCTGAGTGGTAGAGAGCTTGTCTAGCATGGGCAAGGTCCTGACCTGCAGTGGATTTCCAACACTGTAAAAGCACAAAACAGAAAGAAAATGAGTAGTTCCACTACAATGGGCTTGGCCACATTCTCCTAACTCTTTGACCTGGACCGGCAGGTCATTCTTCAGTGACAGGGTCCTAAGGGGGCTGATGACCGAAGGAGATGAAAAGAAAAAGAAGAGAATAGGAAAGTTTGGGATCAGATGGTCTAACACAAGCTGATGACCCATGCAAGCAAGTTTATTAAAAATATAGTATCATATATATGATTTACAGGGAAAAAAATGGAGCAGAGTCAGGGGAAATCTAACATGCAATAGGATGGAGTCAGTAAGAAGCTAATCAAGCAGTGCTGCACAAAGGGAACACAAGATGTCTCAAGAACACCACAGACCAAGTGATGGATAACCACAGCCCCCTAGAATAGGAAGAGTTGGGTTCTCAGGATCTGAAGTCACGGCTCCCCCAGTGCCGTGGTCTTAGACCATTACTGGTTCTGCCAAGCCTGTTCCTCATTTTAGAGAAGGAGCTATTTTCCTGATTCATACATCAAGGGACTCAGGGAAAGCCTCAGGTTGATCTAGCTTTCAATAATCCCTGATGTCCACTCTGTCCCTAATTTTCAGAGGATTATTATTAAAATCCAATCCTGTCAGGTCCCTTTTATATCTGAAATCCTACGGTGACAACAGATACCCTTTTGCCCTCCAGTCACTGTCAGATTCTTCAAGCTCATCTTTTGCTATCCGTTATGTTTGCTCATGAAACTCCTGTACGTTTTTTCTCTGAACCATCTTTCACAGTCCTTCCCTGGAGAGCTCCATATTCAATATTCCTGTCTAGAATGTTCTCTCCCATCCTAATGACTAGACAACTGACTCTCTTCTTGGGTGTCTATCTCACTTCCTCTAAGTAGTCTCTCCTGCTATGGTTCTCATTTCTATTGTCTGAGCAATTCCCTCAGTAATTAAACTGCTGGCTGTACTTTCTTAGTACAGTTATGTTCTATACCAGGTGCCTCGTTAACTATTAGTAAATTAGCAAGTACATAATGAATGAGTGATGACTGCCACAAACATAATTTCAAAGTGAAAACAGAAATCCCAACTTGGGAATGATGTGCTTCACCTCACAGGCAAGTGAAAAGGTATGAAGGAAAGTGACAAGAAGTGACATTTGATTTGGTTTTAAAAGATAAAGCTGAAGTGATTTCACCAGAGAGTTGAGGCAAGAAAGGGGAAATCAGTCAAAGAGCTACATGACCAAATTCAAAAGTTTGCTGTGGGTGAATGTCACTTGTCAGGGCTTTCGCCTCCCAGAAGACATTGCTTCCACCAAGCTTCCCTAGAAACCTGCCTTACAGGGAGTATGTGTTTCTTACATGTGTAGTAAAAGCTCTTTCCATGCCTTCACTTTATAAATGTGTTTCTAAAATGAAATTTTAACAAGACATCTAAAAACGATACCACCACGAATGCTAAATTTGAGTTGTATTGATATAGTAGAACTCCTTTTGAATCAATGGCATTAAATTTTAACTAATTCTTAATACTTGCTATTTTTATTATGTGTAAAAGAGGGAAATTTGGTGAAAGAATAGAGCTACAAAACACGTGTAAATATATAATCCCGACAAGCTTACCATCCTCAAGGTACATCACCGCTACTATACTGAATATCAACAGCTAACACAGGTGCAACAGAATGGAGGGCTGTCCAGTCTCCAACAACAGTCTCTCCATATAGGGAAACTGTACCTCCGAAGTTTAAATGGTTTAAATGGAAGTCCTTTATATTACATTCAGTGCTAGGCTCATGAGCACACAATGGAACTCATCTCCTGCATCGGGGGGAGGGGCGCGTGAGGGGGTGTATCATGCCTCTGCTGGCTGGCAGATATGATGTACTCAAGTGTAATTCAGACATTTGAAACACCAAAAGCATCTCACTCAAAAGTATCATCTTCAGAAAGAGAGACTTAGATAAGCTCTCAAGGCTTTCTGAGGATGGACATTTTCCGATATCAATTATGCAGAACTGCTGGAGCGTTTGGCTTCACACATGTGAACGCCAGCTATTTTATATCACACCACTTTCAAATCATAACTCAGCAGCAACAGCCTTATTGGAAAGCTTGAGGTTAATTATGACTTTATTCAGCTTCTAGCTTGAGGCAGAAGCAACCACAAAGCGAAAGACCCCTGGGAATACTTATCCTGTCAGTAAAAGCCCCACTTCCCTGCAAGCATAAGCATGAATTTCCTTGCTCTTTTCTAGGGTCTCTGTGTCCTCCTGTCCCTTCTTCTTAATAAAAAGAGGTGATAAATTTATTGGTTCTGCCCTTTAGGTTTTATCTGGTGTCTAGCAGAGTGTTATGTCCTTGAAGAACTGTCAATATGACCAATATTTGCTAATCTTTCATCACACACTTCAATGCATTTATTCTCTGAAAGAGTCCAGTATGGTAAGCACAGTACATTCCCAATTTTGCATAGAGGCTTAGAGAATTTAATTGCTCAAAAGAATATAGAATAAGAAAGCTTAATTAATAGCCAGTGTTTCTGATTTCGAATTCCAGGTCTTGACTACCTCCTACCATTCTATTTCACCGAGCCCCAGATGTAACTTCTGTCCCGTTCACTCCTTGCCTATAACCCACTAGCAGCTAGATCTGAATCCTGCTGTCTCTTTAAGAAAATATCATTGTAGCTTAAGAGGTTCAGAGACTGACAGATGTGCATTTCACTTTGCCATTTCATAAATGAACAACGTTTTCCAGGTTAACTAATCTCTTTTATTCTTAGTCTAAAAAAGTAGTGAATAAATGCCTAAAGGGTTCGATTGAAGTAGCTCAGTGAATTCCTGTGTAGTACAGTGGCAGGCACTTAGGGAGAAGCAATACAATGCAAAGTTGGCTCCCACCCAGATGTTCTATAAAGCCTTTATACCGTCTTAATCCACTCGGAACTTCTCTGTAACTTTGACCATTCACTCATTCATTGATACCTACAACATATTTTCTCTTTGTAGATGTAAGTCCCATCATATAAGCTACTGGACAGAAATGATGTGGATGTTTCTTAACATCTAAAAGCCAACCTCAGTAAATGCAGACTATACATTCTTTAAATAATATTTTTATTAATGCTTTGATAGTTTCATAAAATATATTTTGATGGTACACTCCCCAACTGCTATCAGATCCATTCCCACCTCTGTCTCCACTCAACTTTGTATCCTTTTAAAACCTATTAAAACCAAATTTGTGGATTTGTGGACATCCATCGAAGCATTGTTTACCTACCACGGGCCATACCCTTAATGAAAACTAAACTTCCCCTTCTCGCCATTATCAATGTCCTATAGCTCCACATCTGGCTGTACCAGCCTTCCCTGTCCTCGCTGGGATGTTTGTCTGGCATGAGCTTGTGCATGTCTTTCCCTGCTATCACAGCCGCTATGAGTTCATATGTGTGTCCTAATTAGGGTTATCATTGCTGTGATGAACACCATGACCAAAGCAACTTGGGGAAGGCAGAGTTTATTTAGCTTATACCCACAGTGGCTGGACTCTCCCACATCAATCACTAATTTTAAAAATGTCCTACAGGAGCTTGCTATACACCCCAAACTTTTGGAGACATTTCCTCAATCGAGGTTCCCTCCTCTCAGATAACTTTAGCTTGTGTCAAATTGACATAAAACTATCCAGCATGATATGTAATTACCCTGTTGTGTTCTGAAAACAGTGTTTTGTTGGTGTGGTACAGATGTGCCACTTAGGGCTGAGCACTCCGCAGTCTCTTATTCTGTACTCCTGGACTAGTTGTGGGTCGCTATGTTAATCACCATCTACTGCAAAAACAGCCTTTTCTAATGAGATCCAAGAGATGCACTAATCTCTGTGTACAACAGTAAATCATGAAGAGTCAGTTTAATACTATGTCTATTGAGTAGAGCAACAGTAATTGTCTCCTAGGGTCTATAACCTGTGTAGCCTCAGGTTCTTGGCCCTGATAACAGTACCAGGGTGGAATATGCCAGATCGTTCCATAACTTGTATAGACAAGTTAGCTCTCTTTTGCCTCAAATTCATCTTATCCTCATTCCCCTGGTCCCTGGGGACACATCAAAGGGCACAGTGTTTGCAAAGGGTGGCATCCAGCCTAGGATCCGAATGCTTGAAGCCAAATACCAGGGTCTGTAGAGAACAGCAGCTGCTGGAACATACGGATGATCAGTAGGAGTCTCTTAGTTCTTATCAACAGCACCCCAGTGCACCACCACCCAATCTCAAGAAGAATATAGGGAAAGCTCTTGTCTCACATTCTCCTCACTGATGCGTTAACAACTGTTAAGTTGGATGTTCAGTGTTTTCTCTACTTTCCCCTTTGTTCCAATGCAATATTTGAAAACTTGTGGTTAAGACACAACTCCTTTCTCTCCTCTTATAATTCCGGTTAGACCTCCATTACCTGGACATTTTCTGCAACCTCCTCTCTGGTCTCCATGCTTCCATTCTCTCCACATGAGTCCTACGCCTTGAGGCTGGAATTATTCTAAGTCTCCTACCAGCTACCATTTCCAGCCACAGTGCTTATGAGCCAGACTTGAGGCTGAAATTAATTAGATATTATTCCTCCCCCAAAAGAGTCTCTGCAACTTTTCTCTGTTGTGTCACAGCACCTCCTATTTCCTTGGCCCAGGATGCTGTGTCTACACCAGTTAGCACCCTATCCACTTCCAAGGGTGCTATCTTCTGGGAGACATCCTTATGTGTAGGGAAGGTAGAAAGAAAGGCCCCTGACCAGATTTGTGAAAACAATTTTTGTGTGTGTTTTTAAAAGCACTCATCAGACTCAAGTACGGTGGCACACACCTTTTAATACTAGCAGTGACATTTGGGAGGCAAAGACGCAAATCTCTGTAAGTTTGCAGCCAGCTTGGTCTATAAAGCAAGTTTCAGACTAGCCATGGATTCATGGTGAGATCCTGTATCAGAGGGGATAAAAACAATTGAAACATCTATCGGAGAGAACAAACAGGTAACAATGCTGATGATGAAGGTAGCTAGGTGTATGTCAGATGAATAGATAGATAGATAGAAAGTTAGGCAAATAGGTAGACAATAGATATATAGGGGAGGTGTTGGCTGATTTTCCTGTCATGGAACTCTGATTTTAAAAATAATAATAACATATTGTTCTAGCAAAGCATTTAAAAGAAACTGTAACAATATTAAATGAGTGAATGACTATTAATCCAGTAACCTTAGCTATTCCCCACTGTTCACAATTTAACTATTGAATAAAATCCAGCTACATATATACTATCTTCTTATTTTTGAGAGATGAGAACTGGGATAATTCCATGTGTGTGCCTTCCTTTAATGAATATTCTCTTTATGACCAGAATATCAATGAGTGAAAGGGAGAAAAGACATAAGAATGGGTTGGTGTTCCCAAAGAGGGCACTCGGCCATGTGTACAAGCCATAAGCTTCTGGTAAAGGATTCTAAGCAAATGTCAATGCAGTTGGAAACATCACTCTGAGTTAGATATAAGATATAGTATAAAGGACGCTCTGGAGGCTGGAGAGCCTCAGGAGAGGTCATTTGCAGGCCACTCTGGCTAGGAGGGGATGGACTGGCACATGTCTTCTCCAAAGGTTCACTGCTGTCTCTGTCTCTTCCTAGGGCTTCTGGGGCAGCGGTTGAGAAGATCTTAGCAAGGAACACCACACAGTAGTTGCTGAACCATCTCGCTCCAGGAAATGAAACAGTAACATGGCGGTCCCTGTTTGAGAGGATTAAAACCCAAAAGACCCCATTTAGAAAGGAACAATGTCCAAGAAAGGGCGGAATAAGGGCGAGAAGCCCGAGGCACTCATTGTCGCCCTTCAAGCTGCCAACGAAGACCTCAGGACCAAGCTCACAGACATTCAGATAGAACTACATCAAGAGAAGTCCAAGGTAAGTAGGCGCTGCCTGGGGCCAGGACTCCAACCAGCCCCGCTGTCTTCACATGCAGCAAACTTAGCAGTTCCTTTGAATCCTGGGCTTTGGCTCCTGCAGCCCAGACACAACCATATTAATATAAAATTGCATCATTTAGAGAACTGTTACTACAAAACTATTTTTGATCACAAACCAAAAAGCATTTCATCTCATTGTCTCGGCATCCTCTTCCATCACTGTAAAAATTTAATTTTACCCCAAACCTATTTCACCCTATTTCAGTGAAAATAATAAGTGAGCTTGGAATCAGTTGGAGGCTATTTTTTTCCTGTTTCAGTTAAGTTTGGCCTTTGATTAATAAACACCAATGTGAAGTTTATGAAGAAAATATCTGTATCCCTATGAAACAAAGAGAAGCATGTTCTTACACTTGAAAGGAATTAATTTGTGAATCAGATGTTCTAGGCGTTGCTTATTCTTCCCTCTGCGTGGAAGCAGACTTGGGCGTCTCAGTAACTGTCTGTAATGTTGGTGACTGATTCTGGCTTTGTACACCTGTCTCTAACACAGCACTCTGCAAGAGAACAACCCAGGGGAGTCCAGTAGAAATTAAGGTTCTGGAACCCACAAGCCAAAGATTTTGGTTAAGTAGATGAGGTAAGGAGACAGCACAGGTGATTCCAACAAGAGAGATTCAGTCTGAGGATCAGGTCTTCACTGTGAGATCCTATCCAGGCCTTACCATTTACCATAATCCAGTTCACTCACTTTCCCTTTCCCTGGGGCAAAATAACATTTGAAGGATGCAGCCTCCTTGTACTAAAGACAGGATGACAAATGATGGTTACAGGGATGCTTAGAAACCCACAAGATTCCGAAGGAGATCCCACCACTGCTAGTGTTCCACACATCCAAGCCTTTTTAAGGGGACAACGCTGGAGTTTGAATGAAGCTGCCTATCTTCCAATACCTGGCACAGTATCCGTGCTGGTAGGTGGGTGTCGTCCCCTCTTCCTCAGACAAGGCTCTGGCAGTAGTGCTCTTAAACAAGAATGCAGCCTCCTCATACAGTGTCCCAGGTATTGCTGTCCTCCTCCCTTGCCCTAGTAGTTAGTTACAACCTCAACACAGGAGTTAGAGCAATTCCTCTCTGCTCATCAGCACCAAAGGGAAAGTGGAGGGCAGATGGATCATAAAGCGACTTCATTATGGATAAATACGATTGTGTTTTCAAAGGAGCATGCCCCAGGGGAGAAAATGATCAAAGCCAAGGTTTGAATTTACACTCTCACTTTAGCCCTGCGGCTCTTGTGATAAAATGACAATTCAGCTACTGGGAGGGAATAGAGTAAAGGCTAGAAACCTTTGGGGTGATGGGCCATTACTCACTTTCCCAGCAAAACACATAATGCTATTGGCATTTGCAGAATGCCAGGTGTGCAGAGAACAGAGTCCATCGTAAGTGTTTTGGTTGATAATATAAGTAGCTAGCTCCAACTTAATGAATGTATACTATCCATAATACACTCTAACATGCACACTTCATCTTGGCAAGGTCTCAGCTCTTACACTTAGCATGTGACTGACCCTGAGCATGTCTTCAAGTCCCACTTTGCTTTCTTTCCCTCGTCTCTCAAATAGGACTGCAGAGCACCTGCTCCTTGCGAGTATGAGAGGGAGTGGAGGCAGGAGGTCAAGCATGAAAGGTGTGTTGTGCCATTAGCTCCTTTGACCCTCCACTCCTCCCTCTCGGACAGGCATTGTTGCTATTTCTGTTTGTATGAAGGGAGTGCCTACCTGGCGCGCAGGCAATGTCCAAAACTACTTACTTACTAGAGCTGTATAACTCTTTTTAAATCTTTTCCTCACATCTCTGTGGTAAATTAACTATTGTAAGATTTGGGTAGGAAAGCACAGGCTTGGGAGAAGAAAGGATTTCCACCTCGACCTGTCTTTTCTTGTGAGATACTAAATATGCTCACATTTTCCTCTGTCTGTGGATAACCTGAGGCCACAATCCCATGCTCAGTGTGGATTATTATGGACTGAGAAACCTACGCATTGGATTCTCCAGGAATGTGCTTTCACTCAGGGCTGGGCTACAGTTTCCATGAGCAGTGTGGGCAAGCTGATAAAAGATTTGAAGGATGGGAATAGAGAACAGGGTTCTGAGGTACTGGCTGCAGCAGCCCACCTGGGGTGCTGGGCCTAGGGAGCAATGGGTCCAAACAGGAACAGCCAATGGTAGTACTTGACACCTGATCTAGGGTCTTGGCAGCATATTTTGGACAAAGGCAGCCTTTGGCTACTATTCTGATTTCACTGGAGGAAGAAAATGAGCTTCAAATTGCTTAACTCACTCGTTTCTGGTGGCAGCAACTGGAGGCTCCAAAATGATGATTCTCTTCTTCTAGGAGACAGTAGAAATCAAGGTGGTGCCTGAACACCTAAGGCTTGCTCACCTCTACTCCCACCGCCCCCACTCCCACCCACCCGCTTAGAGAAGGTGTCAACCTTCTCCAGCCTCAGTTCCCAGAGCCTCTGGCTGGAGGCTTCAAATTTGAAGTGTGGTATTCTTTCCTTTTCACATCTTTGCTTCTGTTTTCAGGAAGCATAACTATTAGAAAGAAGAAATTAGAGAAGAGGAAGGGAGGGGAAGAGAGAAGAAGGGAAGGGTGAGGGGAGAGAGGGAAAGGAGTGCTCCCCCAGGTCTTAGAAGGTTTCCTATAGAAGCAGCCTGCTTACTGCTGTTTTCCGTCTCAGCTTTCATATCTGAAAGTTCCTAGGCACAAGTGACAATCCCCTCTGGCTTACTGTGTATTTACTCTCCAGGAACATGCAAAGCAGACAATCCAAGCCTCCACTTGCTTCTGATAGCTTGACCTGTCTCGATAACCTCACAGCCCTTCCCTTGCCTTTAACTCTGCTGTGATTTTTTAATCCTTGACTTCTAAGAGTGCATTAAAACTCCAGTCACCACCACGTTTATCTTGGCAGAATTTACACTGGCATTTCTAAAGGCCAGACTAGGATTACTGACAGAAAACACAGTGTGAGGTCTGCATAAAACAGTCACGACTCCTCTCCCTTGTGTCCCCCTGGAACCTTTAAGCACCAGGATTAGTTTTTCTTAGTGACCTTTTCCCCCCTATAGAATCCTGAGGGCAGAAAGGATTAGAAAGCTCATCCTCACAACCTTGTTCAGTGTGCCTTGTCCTTGTCTGTTCACCCCATCCCCCACTCTTTATGGCCAGCCCTATCCCAGTGCCTTCTAAGTCAAGGCCCTATGTGACAAACACCAGGGAACTCAACACATCCCAAGGAAACCTGAGTTGCTCTTTGGACATTTCTTCCTGTTTGGGAAATAGTTACTACATTCTTAAGGTAGTATAGCAAAGTTAGTCATACTTTATGGGCAGTTACATTTTTGTTGGTGGTGGTTAGATACAACACTGTATAATATATTACTATATGCAACATTTTCCAAGTGAACATGATCCTTTCTACTGTTGCTTAGTCACTGGCTTCTGATATATTGAGTCATCGTCATCGCGACCAGATGAAAATGAGATCAGCAACCCAATATGCCAATGAGGAAAAAGGCTGACAGAAGTAAAGAAGTTTCCTGAAAGTTTGACAGTGATGCAGCTAGGGCTTCAGGCCAGACTTGGCTCTTGGCCACACTGGTCTAATTTATTGGTGCTTATATAGAAATTGGTCCTATATACAGGATACCACATGGCTGATCTGGAGGCTAAATGGACTAATGCATGCAATGCCTATTTAAAAAGGTGTCAACTTACAGTAAAACACATGGGAAGATCAGCAAGCCTATGGCTGAGCTTGAGTTATCTCCACAGAACACCCTCACTATTAAAGTCATTTTTCACTTACTAAATAATTTTCTGCATTTCAAAATATTCTCGTGTTTGTATTTACATTTCCACTCAGCAATAGCTCTTTTGTGCTTGTCTCAAGGTTTATATTAGGATATTCACATCTCCTGCCTTCAATGCTTAAATCTGTATAAATAACTTCAGAAAAAGACTTCACAGCGCAACCCTGATGGTCTCTCAAGTCCCCCAAATTGCATCCTTTGGCTCTCCCTAAAGATGAAGCACTTTCCTGGAGGAGTTTAAAGGGAAAACAAGTCATGTCAAGAAACCCTGCAAATAATGGCAGTTTCCATGGCAACTGAAACAAATGCGAAACGTTTCTTTGTTTTGTGAATTCTCTGAGTGACTGACACCATGACCAGAGTCTGCTTATGTTAGCTTTCTCTTTGCGTTGGAATATATTCTCCACACAGCTGTATTTTCATTGTCTAATTTTTTCTTCTTTTAATCTCCCTTCTTGCCTACACACATGAAAGACTACTATTTATAATCTGAGAGAAATGAACAGAATCACAAGGAGATGCTATGTTAGGTACATGGAGAGAACTTGACATAAGTCGTATAGGGTAGGATGTCTAATAACAATATTGCCTTATATGCCATAGTTGATGTTATTCTCCCATGCATTCTAACTTAATCCTGGACAAACCTATTACAGGCATTTTTCAAACACTTTTTTTAAGATGGTGAAACAGAAATGGAGACCCAAAATGCCTTACCCATTGTCCATTTTCATTATAATTTGTCACTATCTACAAAGCATTGTTTTTCTTGTACCTTGTGATTCAACAGCCTTGTGTTTGTGACGCTCTTCCCCAAACCTACTATAAACTCTCACTGCTGAGACTGCTGAGGAGGACTGAGTTCCCACCACTCAAGCTAAGGATACATTCCTAAAGACCCATTCCTAAAGACATGTGTAAAGGCACATGTCTTATACAGAAGCTGAGTTTCCAAATTACAAAAATGAACGCCCTTCCTTTAAAAATAAATATATTATCTAGAATAGGAATCAACAAGCCTTCCTGCAAAGTGGAAGACACTAAATATTTCAGAGTTTGTGGACCAGATAGTCTCTGAAAGCACTCAATCACTGCATCATGAAAATGGCCCTAAGTAACATGCAAATGGACGGAGACATGGCTGTAGTCCAATAGGTCTTTATTTATAAAGACAGAGACAGTTTGACCTATAGGCTTTAGTTTCCTCATCCCATACCTGGAAGATAACCGTTTACTCTGAAAAGATGAAAATAAGACATGGACTGTCAAGAACAGAGAGGCATCCGGAACAGAAGCAGACATTCTCACCTGTTAGAGATTGTGTATTTTGCTATATGTCTTAATGGATAAGTGGATATGCACAGTTACCCTGGTAACTCCCTGAGCCTATGTTCTCTAAACTGTATGACAGGGCATATTATTCATGCCTATGCTTATGGGGCTAGCCAGGAAGCCGTGGCATATGGTCTTTAATTGCACCTGTGCCTTCTTGCTCCTTATTGTGCTGTGCCAGCAATCAGTGGCTATATAGTGGTAGTCTCTTAGGAGTTTCCAATCTGGGGCAGGATAAGAAGAGGTGTATTTGAGAGAGAAGCATGCACAAAAACTGTAACATAAAGAAAAATGAATTAAGGAGCAACAATGTGCACCGAGAAGACAA